>JAKWJA010002494.1:21266961-21779412 GCA_027704765.1 Solanum habrochaites
TTCGAGTAAGTTATAGCTAACCGACATTTATGAATGAAAACATCACAAATTAAAGGGTGACACAAGTGTCAATTATCAAAATGGAGGGTTTCCAGTCAATTATCAACTAAAATAGAATATACACGAAAATGCAAGTATAGAGACCGAATTCTTAGGATATTATAGGATTATGGGATAAGACAAAAAACTTGGTAATTGCACTTAGTAGTAAACAAGCGCATATTAGTGTTAAGCTAGACTTTAGTGGGGGTAAACTTTGTCGAAGCAATTTACCCCAAATTAAATTGGTTTCTCTAGAACACCAATAAGTTGAAATTAAGCACAACCTTCACCTTAGTTCATTCACTCTCTCGATCTGGATATGTGGAAGAGGGTATAGGATTCACTTTCTCGAGTTAAACCCATGACAATCCACTATCAAAGACAACCAATTAAATAGTTTTGGTTTCAAAACCTCTCTCTCGAGCAAGCCCAAAACGCTAAGCCAAGATTGTATTTGAAACTACAACCCGGTAAATTGAACCAATGAAAATGATTTCTTACACAACAAATAACTATAAAATAGCAATACCCAACAATTATATCAACCCATAATCACCTAACCACACCCCAAGAATTGAGGTTTCAGCTAGACATAGTAAAAAGTAAGAAATTGACACACAGTGATGTTTCCATCAACTGGGTATGATTGATATTGTCTTTACACAAGTCTACAATAAAGACTCTTCAACACCCACTTCCAATTTCTTGGAATTGGAAATCTTCAAATCTTCAAAAGTTAAGGAAAAATGTCTTTTAACTTGAAAACTTAAGACAATGTTCACAATTAGATTGATTACTCTCTATTTTATTCCTAGCATAGACATCTCTCGTCTATTCATGCCGAACAAATTGATTTGCAAAAGCCTAAATAAGTATGTAAGGAATTGAAGAATACAAGGGCTAATGATGGAAATTCTTCTAAGGCTAGATTTGAGGTGAAAGATAAGCCAAGGTTCAAGAAAAGGTTCCCCAATCAAAGACCCTCTACCACTGCAAAGGTCAACATAGGTAAAGGGTCTACACCCAAGCCACTAGAGGTGAAAGGTAGTGGTCCCTATGTTGAGAAGTCTACTTGTGCTAAATGTTGTAGAGAACATGAAGCGAAATGTCTAGTTGGTATGGGAAATTTCTATGGTTGTGGTAAGAGTTCTCTCATGAAGAGGGATTGTCCTATGGTGAAGGCTTAAGGTATAGAAAATTCTCGAGCACAAGCAATTTCTCCCAATCCCGATGCTCCTAAGAAGAATCGCTTCTAGTCTTTCCGCTCTAGGAGTGATCAAGAGAAGTCTCCCGATGTCGTCACCGGTATGATACAAATATTCTCCATTAATATCTATGCTTTACTAGATTCTGGTGCTACTTTATCATTTGTAACTTCTTTAGTAGCTAGAAAGTTTAATGTGTTACTTGATGTTCTAATAGAACCTTTTTTGGTTACAACCCCGGTGGGTGACTCCGTTGTGTCTAGAAGAGTCTTTAGGAGTTGTCCTATATCATTGCCCAATATAGTTACCTTGGTTGACTTGGTAAAACTTGATATGGTTGATCTTAATGTCATATTGGGGATGGATTGGGTTGCATGCTTGTTTTGCTTCTATTGATTGTTAAACAAGGGTAGTGAAGTTCAAATTCCCTAATGAACCCGTCTTAGAGTGGAAGGGGGGTAACTCAACCGCTAAAGGTCGAGTAATTTCGTGTCTAAAAGCTTAGAAGATGATCTCTAAGGGGTTTATTTACCATATTGTGAGGGTCAAGGACCCTGATTCTGAGGTTCCTCCATTAGAGTTGGTACCCGTAGTGAGAGATTTTCCGGAAGTCTTTTCCAATATCTTGCCCGGAGTTCCTCCCAAACGGGAAATAAAATTTGGCATAGAGTTATTGCCGGATACAAAACCTATCTCAATCCATCCTTACTGGATGGCTCCGACCGAGTTGCAAGAACTAAAGCTTCAACTCAAAGATTTACTCGACAAGGGTTTCATAAGACCTAATATTTCTCCTTGGGGTACTCCGGTATTGTTTGTAATTAAGAAGGATGGATCCCTTAGGATGTTCATTGATTATCGTCAACTAAATAAGGTTACCATAAAAAACAAGTATCCACTCCCTAGGATCGAGGATTTGTTTGATCAACTCCAAGGGGCAAGCTAATTTTCAAAAATTGACTTGAGGTCGGGGTATCACCAACTTTGGTTGAGGGGTGAATACATACGTAAAACTTCTTTCCAAACTAGGTATGGTCATTATGAGTTCCTAGTTATGTCTTTTGGTCTAATTAATGCCCCAACGACTTTCATGGACCTTATAAATAAGGATTTCTGAGATTACCTTGACTCTTTTGTGATTGTCTTTATCGATGGAAGCTTGGTATACTCTAAGAGTGAAGATGAACATATCGATCATTTCGAGGTAGTATTGCAAGTCCTTAAGGAACAGTAACTATTTGACAAGTATAGTAAGTGTGATTTTTGTTTAAGATTGGTTGCTTTCTTGGTCACATTGTTTCAAGTGAGGGTATAGAGGTTGATTTGAAGAAAATGAAAGCGGTTAGAAATTGGCGTAGACCTTTGGCTCTTACCGATATCCTAAGTTTCTTGGATTTAGCCAGGCATTGTAGGAGGTCTGTTGAAGGTTTGGCATCCATTGTTTCTGCTTTGACTACCTTGACCCAAAAGAATGTCAAATTTGAGTGGTCGAAAGCTTGTGAGAAGTTTTCAAGAGTTGAAAAATAAGCTTACCTCCGCTCGGTGTTAACCTTACCGAAGGGTACTCAAGGGTTCGTAGTATATTTTGATGATACTTGAGTTGTCTTGGGTTTTGTCATTTTGAAACATGATAAGGTGATAGCATATGACTCTAGGAAACTCAAGGTACATGAGAAGAATTATCCAACTCATGATCTTGAGTTAGCTGCTATAATATTTTCCTTGAAAATATGGAGGAGTTATCTTTATGGTATGGTGTCTATGCGGATATATTACCGACCACAAAAGTCTTCAATACACATTCGCTTAAAACGAGTTGAATCTTCGACAAAGAAGATGGTTGGAACTTTTGAAGGATTACGACATGAGTATCCTCTACCACCTTGGCAAGGACAATGTGGTAGAAGATGCTTTAAGTCGTATGATTATGGGTAGTGTGTCTCATGTGGAAAAAGGTAAAGAAGAACTAGTGAAAGATGTTCATAGATTGGCCTAGTTGGGTGTTCGGTTGGAAGATTCTCCAAATGGGGGCTTCATGGTTCGTCATAGCTACAAATCATCCTTAGTGGTCAAAGTGAAGTCCAAGAAACATTTTGATCCTCTATTTATGGAGTTAAAGGATTCAGTCCTTAGTAAGTTTAATGAGTCATTCTCTCAAGAGGGAGGTACCAAGATAGATTGTGTATACCGGATGTTGATAACTTGAGGGGTCAAATTTGTAGAAAAAGGTCATGGGTCCTAATATTCTTTTCATTTGGGTGCCACCAAAATATACCCTGATCTTCAAGAGGTCTATTGGTGGCATGGTTTGAAAAAGGAACATGGAGGAATTTGTGGCTAGCTTCTCTAATTGTCAACAACTAAAGGCCGAGCATCAAAATTCGGATAGTTTAACACAAGTAATGAATGTTCCTACTTGGAAGTGGGAAGATATCAATATCGACTTTGTTGTTTGGTTGCCGCGAACCCGAAGGAAAAATGACTCAATATGGGTTATTGTGGGTACTTGACGAAATCTTCCCACTTTGTCCCTCTTAAGTCTACTTATTCGGCGGAAGAGTATGAAAGGTTCTACCTAAATGAGATTTTGAGGTTTCATGGTATTCCTTTGCCCATCATCTCAGATAGAGGAGCTCAATTCACTTCACATTTATGGAGGTCTTTTCAACAAAGGTTGGGTACTCAAGTGAAACTTAGCATCGCTTTTCATTCTCAAACGGATGGTCAAACAGAGCATACTATCCAAACCCTAGAAGATATCTTAAGAGGTTATGTAATAGATTTCAAAGGGAAGTGGGACAATCACGTACTGTTGATTGAGTTCTCTTATAATAATATCTACCATGAGAGTATTTCTATGGCACCTTTTGAAGCACCCTATGGTAGGAATTGTATACCTCCGGTTGGGTGGTTTAAGGTTAGTGAGTCTTCACTCCATGGTCCCGAAATAATCTATGAATCCTTGGAAAAAGTTCAAGTGATAAGAGATACATTGAAAATAGCCTATAGTCGGCAAAAATCCTATGCAAACATTAGAAGAATCGATCTTGAATTTGAAGTAGGTGATATGGTCTATTTGAAAATTTTACCCATGAAAGCGATGATGAGATTTGGTAAAAAGAGAAAACATAGTCCACAGTATGTGGGACCTTATGATATATTGAAGCAGGTCGTAAGGTTGTTTTTGAGTTGAAGTTACCAAGTGCATTAGCCCCAGTTCATCCCGTATTCTATGTCTCCATGCTTAAGAAGTGTATAGGTGACCCCGTATCCATTATCTCGCTTGAAGGGTTAGTTTTGAATGAGAACCTTGCCTCTGAAAGGTTCTGGTTGAAATTCCAGATCACCAAGTCAAAAAGTTGAGGAACAAGGAGATGGTCTCTGTAAAATTCCTATCGATGAACCATTTAGTTTAGGGAGCAACATGGGAGGCCGAGGCAGACATGAAGTCTCATAATCCTCATCTCCTTTCTCAAAATTCCAGCAAAAGTTTAGGTTAGTAATTATCTTATAATAAAAGTATTGAATTATGTAATTTGACTTGCTTTGCTACTATGTGCATATTCATTGTAAAGGTTCATGTGAAAATGAGTTTCATGAGAAAATTCTCTTTCTCTTAACTTGAACTTATTTGCGTTATGAGTATAGTTACCTTTATGAAATGGTCGTGAGCACGTTTAGTGTGTTTTGGAAGAAGGTTTGCATAAGTGACTCTTTATGATTATGTTGATATCATGTTGATATTTATAAGGTACTTCCTCATTATGTTATATGAAATATTTAGCTCTTATATGTGGTAAATTATGAATTGAGTTACTATGTGTGATGTCATGGTTATGTGTTGAATGGAGTTTTGAATTACTCCTATGGTCTGTGACTCATAATGGTTTTATGTTCTTGATGTTATTGTTGGTTGGGCTGCTTGCCTTGAATCTCATTTTCCCTATAAAAAGTTTTAGGTGTAAGTCGGGGACAAATGTTCCTTGGGGGAGGGGGAAAGGAAAGGAAAATGTAACACCCCGAAATTTCATGACTTAGTCTAGAGACTCACTAAATTAACCAAGATCTAAAACACTGTTTCAAAGACTAAAATAACGTATTAAAACTAATTAGGAAGTATTAGAGTCAAAACATTAAGAAACGACCATGACGTCTGGAGAATTATGACATGTGTGCTAGTTGTCCTTTACAAGTTTCATGGGGTTTTAAGAGTTGGAATTTGGTGAAAATTGGTAAAAAGGTGTTAGAGATATAGAAGAGTGTGTTTAGGGTTGAAACGTCCTACTATGACTCCCCAAGGACCACTTTAAGGATCCTTGGACAGGACCCTTCCATTTTACTCCAAAACTGTCTTTTTGGGCAGTGTGCAACCACAAGCCATCGTTCGATTGACGGTCTGTTGATATTTTCATAGGTTTACACTTTGATTACTTTCCAAATTTCAAAAAATCACGCTCTCTATCACAAACGACGCCCGTGCAGGACGAGTCGTCGATTGGACTACGGGGCGTAGGTCGGGGTTTTGTTGGTTGGGGGTCTGTAATACCTCTAAAATGACTTAGGTGAAACTATATACTAACATGTTTTTCATGAGGTTCTAACATCCTAAAATATATTATAATGTGGTATTGAGGCAATGTCGAAAGGTTTAGGTGCACTGGAAGTCAAACGTCCAGGGACGACCAAGACGTTCGACGACTAATTCACCTATGTGCTTCATGATTGTTTTATGTGTTTATATGTATGTTATGATATCATGAGGTACTTATATGAGTTATTATAGTGTTTATAGGCAGTGTGTCAAGTTTTATGAAGTTTGGAGGTCAAACGTCCAAGAATGTCCATGGCGTTTGAATGGTTTGCCTTGAAACGACCTTGTGTGTCTTGTCATGTTTCATCAAGTTTTAAGTGTTCATTTTGGATGAAATTGATGTGGTAGGTCATAAACTCGTATACAACCATATTCGGGTAGGAAACATCCGGGAAAACATCCCCAAGGACTAACCAAGGGTCCTTGAGGAAGGACTCTTCATTTGAGGACTAGGCTGTCTAGGCCAGCACTAATCGACTGAGACAATTGACAGCCAGTAGGCTGGTCGACGCCCTATCATTAGTACCCGTTGGTCAAGACTTAGCCTAGGGAGCTTAATCTCCCACATGCCAGTCTCTGAACCAAATGACTGCAAGCCAGGATGGTCTGTTTGTAGACAAATAGTCCATCGATGGGCAGACGTTGATGGTCTGTGTAACTGCACAACTTTACTAGTTAAGTGCAAGGGTGAATTGGTAATTTCAACCCACATACAAATAAGATTTAAGGCGGTTACTTAGGGATATTTTGGGTATTTCAAATAGTTTTATAAGTCCTAATTACCTAGATGAATTCATTCTTCAAAATCAAAACCCCAAAATCTCTAAGAAATTCTCTAGAACTCCATCGAAGACAAAACTCAAGGAAGATCTTGCATTTGATATTTGATTGGTGTTTATTCATAAAATTAGTGGTTTAGGTTCATTAAGGTATGATTTTTGATCCTTGAAACTCTCTTCATCAAGGAGCCCAAAATTCAAAGAGATTTCTAAGTTCTTCTAAAGATAAACTTGTCCAATTTTGTAATTTAACCATGGCTTCTTGAATTAATGGTTTTGAATCATTGTATATTGATAATTTATGGTTTTTGATCCTTGAAATTCTCTTCATCAAGGAGCCTAAAATTCAATGAGATTTCTATGTTTTTCTAAAGATGAACTTGTCAAATTTTATAATCGACCAATGGGTTCTTGCATTAAAGGTTTTGAATAATTGTATATTGATAAAATTGTTGTTAATTATATTATTTTAACACAATTAACTTATGAACCCATGAAATTCATGAACCCTAGATTTTGACTACTTTGTGGGTGACTTGATTATGTCTTAATGCTTATGAATTCTAGTGTAGTTTCTTATGGGCTATTGAATGATGTGAGAATTGTATTCAATTGATGTATACACTGTCTTAGATTGATAAATCTGTATTTAATTGACCTATATTCATTGAGTATTATGGTTTTGGTATTGAATTGATGATCATGGACATGGGTAAGGGCTTTTTGATATTGAGTTGGATGATTTAGCTATGGATTAAAGTGTTGAGAATGGATTGGTGGTACCCTGCCCTAATTCTCTTTATTTTATGTAATATAGATATTCAATCATGTTATGATTGGTGTGGTCCACTTATGGTGGCGGAGCTATGTGCTTTACTTGTAACTGATGTGGCCTTGTCGGAGTTACTTTATGTATTATAATGATCATGGCCTTGTCGGCAACTACTTGATATACTACGATGAATTGGTTAGTTGATTTATGTGAAGTATGATCATATTCATCTACTTGTGAGTAATGTGAAAGTATATGTTCGTCTATTGATATTAGGTGATCATGTTAGACGATGACTATGTCTTTATGTGTGTAGTCTTAGAATTGACACACGATTCTTCCTACTTGACTATATGAGTCTAAGATGGTTACATTGATGCTGTTATAGTAGTGTATAGGGTCACCTATCGATTATAAGGGTTATTTCTATATGCTTCTAGAATGATATACTATATGTGATAAAGTGAAGTCATGGTGCGTCTTGTGTGGTAGACTTGTTTCCCTTCCTTGATAGATGCATGCATGTGAATATGAGATGTCCTGACTTAGGATGCTAAATCCTCTTAGTATTGTATGTATGAATGAAAATGGCCTTGAATGTTTCTAAGAAGGTCCTTTATGTGGAACTTTCAACCTAATAGTAAGGTTATGATCCTTGAAGTCGAAAGCCGTAATGGTATCCTTCTTGTATGAATGATGGACTTAAGGTTTGTGGGATGGAATGACATGAAATCATCCTCAGGAAAGTCATTAAGCTATCCTCTTCGGCATTGAAAGTCAGCCCAAGGGACCTTATTGGTAGGGTAAATGTGATTGGGTTATGAACTTGATAAGAAACCTCTTCATGTGATCCGTAATGTGAATTACTCTATGAGAACAAAGTCTAGCACCAAGTGAGTATGGTAAGCGAAGTAGCTTTAGTTAAAGAATGAGTTAGAGTGCAAAGAAACCCTTCATCTTCCTTAACTATGTGCCTACATGGGATGTATCCAGTTTCTACCATTGGGAAGTAGAACACCCTCCATCGGAGTAGGTTACAACTCTGGATTTCATATTTTGCTATCATGGTCTATGTCATTTATTTCCTGTTCTCATCATATGGAATAACTACTAGTAATGGAGAAGTTCAATGAAGTTTAAGTGGTGGTATAGGACGCTATCTAGACATTGCACAATAGACTTTGAAGATGTTAGTTAGTGAGTCCCTAGGTCTTCTCCAAGACTATTACTTGAATGTCCTTATATGTTATCAATGTCTCTTAAATAAACTAATGAAAGTAATGATTTAAGTTAGAAAGCATGTTAAATGAATAAGTACTTGTGTAGAGTAGTTAAAGGTTGTCTAGTTAAGGTTTGAAGAGGGCATAGGAATGGTCACTTCATATCTTACGTAAATTAGTCCTAAGAATGTCTCTAGTTAGGGAAGTTGGTTGATTAAGTAGACATGATCCGAAATCAGGTAGTCTTAAGGATTATTTGGGTAATCTTGAAGATGTCAAGTATGAATATTCTCTTTTTGAGTTAATTAAGTAAGTCTTTTGATAACCTTTTGAAGGATAATGTCATATTATGTGTATGTTATTGTATGAAGTGAGAATGATCTTATCCCAGGTACTGTAAAGGATCTCTTAAGTATGTGTGAAGGGATTGTATGGGAGGTCGCTTCACAAGTCACTCAAGTGAACCTTAAAATCTTCTTTGGTAGGAGGATATCATGCTTATGTGTTAAGTGTATGGTAAGTGTGTATATCTCATTATATGTGGTCTTAAGGATCATTTATGTTTGCCTAGAGAAGGTGTATGTGCGGTCACTCTTTGTCTTACTTAAGTGAGTCTTAAGATAGCTTTTAGTGAGGGGATTGCATGCTAGAAAGGGGTTACTGTGAAGTTGAGGAACTTCACTGTAACTTTGGAATTAGTCATTGTAAAGTGATATAAGTTCACTGTATCATTTCTTAAAAGGTGAAAAAAATGTATAAGTGTTATCTTGTGTGTTTCTAAGGTGTTATATGTTGTTCTTATGCTTGTAAAATAATGTTTTAATAAAAAAGAGCATATTTCCATTAAATGTTTATTTTCATGATTTTTATGCATTATGCCATACTTAGTACATGTGTTTGTACTAATTCCATGCTTTTATCTATCTCTAAAGTGATTCATAGGTGAAGGTGCTTTTGGGAGCGAAGCTTGGATTATAATATCTTTCAAGCAAGTTGAAATATGTTCTCATTTGACTTGAGGGCGTAGATGGCTTTGATTTATTATTTTGATATATTGTAATAGACTTAGAAGTAGTATATTGACGATTGTATGGGTCGTGTCCCAAGTCTATTTTGAGTCTAAGATTTTATGCAATGAGACTTCGTATTTTCTATGGTTTTTATATGAAAGTGATTTTTGAAACTATTCGAGTATTGTGAAAAGTTTTAATTCGGTAGTACTTTCATATATGTATATGCGATGAACAATATGAAAGGGCTTGTATAAGACCTCCCAGAGGTCAAGTACGCTGTGTCTCAGTCCAAGATCGATCCTATCTTCTAGTGTGTGCTCTAAGATCATGACAAACGTGGTATCAGTGCATAGGTTATGAAAGTTGTCTTAGGAATCCAAAAGTCTCATAAAGTCACGTCTAGTAGAGTCTTGACCATCTGTGTGAGTCGCGACACATCTATAGACGAGAGGCTATAGGATGATAGAGTTTCTTTTCTTTTATATTCTTGTCTCGTTCCGTAGAGTAAAAGTTATGAGTATTCTTTTCTTATGGTTTTCCTTGTGTTATAGGAAGATGAATAATAGAGGGATTGCCGCTAGAAGGTTGGAAGAGGGAAGATAGAATGAGGAGATTCCTCCTCGAGTTGAGGAAGTTGATCAAGGTGCTTAAGTTGACCAACTCCCTATTGTGGTTGGAGGTAATGATGTTCTGGTGGTTCCCCCCAGAAATGACTAATGGGGAGATTAGAGAGGCTTTACTTACTTTAGAACGAGCTTTCACTACCCATGTGAATATGGATATTGAGCCTAGAGTGAGTGTTGTGGAGATCAATATGACATCTAGATTGAGAAATTTTGTGAGGATGAACCCTCATATCTTTATTGGCTCTAAGGTGGGAGAGGATCCCTAAGAGCGTTTAGATGGTGTGTACAAGGTGTTGAGTGCCATGGGGGTGAATCCTAGGGAGAAGGCAGAATTAGCTTCATATCAATTGAGGTAGGTTGCTCAAGTATGATACACTCAATGGAAAGATAATAGGCTGGTTGAGTCGGGTCCTATAGAGTGGGAGGAATTTAAAGAAGCTTTTCTTGGAAAGTACTTTCCCCATGAGATGAGAGAGGTAAAGTTAGAGGAGTTTATCAATCTCAAGCAAGTCAATATGAGTGTTGAGAAGTACTCTTTGAAGATCTCTATGTTTTATAGATATTCCCCATCCTTAGTGTCTAACCCTAGGGATGAGATGAGTTGGTTTGTGACCGGGGTCGCTGATCTAGTTATAGAAAAATGTCGTACGACCATGCTACATGATGATATGACCCTATCTAGACTCATGGTTTATGCTCAATCAATTGAGGAGTCTAAACTTGGTAGGATTGCTAGAAACTTTAAAAGGAGTGGTTCAAGTGATCAAAGTCAACCTAGGTTCAAGAAGAAGGTTTCAACTCAAGAAGAACCTAGGGGTGCTAAGGTGAAATTTGAGAAGAGAGGTGGTTCTCAAAATGGAAAGCCTACATGTGCTACTTGTGGAAAGAGGCACTATGGGGAATGCCTATTGGGTAGCGGGATTTTTTTTGGATGTGGTAAAGATGGACACAAAGTGAGGGATTGTCCTACTAGGGATGGTAAGCAAGTTTCTCCTAATGTTCCGAAAGATGATGCTCCAAAGAAGAGGCGTTTATATGCACTCCGGACTAAAGGATAAAAGCCGGATGAGGGTAATGATGGTGATAGTTAGTTCTTGTATTTCTATCTTTAGTGCTATGAGTTTCTTCTAAGTGGGTAATTATGGTTAGTAGATGGGCTAGATGGTTATAGAAGCATGTCGCATGTGCATGGTGTTTAGGAGTCTTGTTGAAATTGAATTTCATTGGTTCTTTGTATTGTGCATTTCATGAAGTTATGATTATGTTGAAAAATATGTTTATATGGTTTTATCTTGAATATTAGCATGTTTCCATCATCAATTGCTTAAAAGTTGCATTTTTGGAATTTTGAAGTATGTTCACTGTAGCATTGGCAACTTACTCTAAGATTTTTGAAAAATAAGCTAATTTGTTCTTTTGTTGAAAATTGTTGTAATGTGTATAGAATTGATGAATATAAGCATGGTAAAGAATATAAAAGGATTTTTTTTCTATTTGGAATGAAGGATGTGAGTCTTAGGGCATGATGAGTCGTAGATTTATTTCTATTTTCTTGTTGCGTTGTGAGTATCTTGATTATGTGAAATTGATGTTTCTTCTAGATGTTTGTATTTTATAATGTGTTATGTTGTCTGTTTATGATCTATGAGTTGAAACTCTATTCTTGGAAGAGTTTGGAGAGTGGCAAGTGTTATTCGAGGACGAATGTTGTCCAAGTGGGGGAGATTGTAATACCTGTAAAACAACTTTGGTGATACTAGATCCTAACATGTTGGTCATGAGGGTCTATGGTACTAAAATGGATTATAATGTGGTATTGAGGCAGTGTCTAAAGGTTTAGGTGCATTGGAAGTCAAACGTCAAGGGACGGCCAAGACGTTCGACGACTAGTCACGTATGTGTTTCATGACTGTTTTATGTGTTTATCAGTATGTGATGAGATCGTGAGATCCTTATATGATTTATTATAGTTTTTATAGGCAGTTTTTAAATTTTCATGATGTTTGGAGGTCAAACGTCTAAGAACGTCCATGACGTTCGAAAGGTTTGCCTTGAAATGACCTTGTGTGTCTTGGCATGTTTCATCGAGTTTTACGTGTTCACTTTGGATAAAACTGATGTGGGAGGTCCTAAAATCATATAAGTCTATATTCGGGTTGGAAACGTCCGGGAAAATATCCCCAAGGACCAACCAAGGTTACTTGAGGAAGGACCCTTCATTTGAGGACAAGGCTGTCAATGCCAGTCCCAATAGATTGAGGCAATTGAAAGCTAGTAGGCTGGTAGATTCCCCATCGTTCAGTAAGTTGTTAAGACTTATCGTGGGATATTAAGCTCCCACATGAACATCTCTGAACCAAATGACGGCCAGCCAGGACAGTCCGTTTGTGGACAAATGGTCCCTCGATGGGCAGGCGTCGATGGTTTGTGTAATTGCGCAACTTTACAATAAAATGCAAGGGTGAATTGGTAAATTAACCCCACATCCAAATAAAATTTTAGGCGATTAATTAGGGATATTTTGTGTATTTTAAATAGCTTTATAAGTCCTAATTACATAGATGAATTCATTCTTCCAAATCAAAACCCCAAAATCTCTAAGAAATTCTCTAGAACTCCATTGAAGCGAAAACTCAAAGAAGAGCTTGGATTGGATATTTTATTGGTGATTCTTTATCAATTTGGTGGTTTAGCTTCATTGAGGTATGGTTTTTGATACTTGAAACTCTCTTTATCAAGGAGCCCAAAATTCAAAGAGATTTCTAAAGTCTTCTAAATATGAACTTGTCCAATTTTGTAATCTATCCATTGATTCTTGCATTACAGGTTTTGAATAATTGTATATTGATTGAATTGTTGTTAATTAGATAATTTTAACACAATTAACCTATGAACCCATGTAATTCATGAATTCTAGTTTTTGACTACTTTATGGGTGACTTGATTATATCTTAATGCTTATGAATTCTAGTGTAGTTTCTCATGGGCTATTGAATGATGTGAGAATTGTATTCAATTGATGTATAGGATGTCTTAGATTGAAAAATATATATTGAATTGACCTAGATTCATTAAGTATTATGGTTTACATATTGAATTTAAGATCATGGCCATGAGTGAGGGCTTTTTGGTATTGAATTGGATGATTCAGCTGTGGATTGAAGTGGTGAGAATGGATCGGCGGTACACTTCCCTAATTCTCTTTATTTTATGTAAAGTATATATTGAATTATATTGTGATTGGTATGGTCCACTTATGGTGGCGGTGCTATATACTTTACTTTTAAATGATAAGGCCATGTTGGCGTTACTTTATGTATTATAATGATCATGGCCTTCTCGGAAACTACTTGTGAGTAATGTGAAAGTATATGTTCTTCTATTGATATTAGGTGATCATGTTAGACTGTGACTATGTCCTTATGTGTGTAGTCTTAGAGTTGATACATGATTCTTCCTGCTTTACTACATGACTCTATGATAGTTATATTGATGATGTTATAGTAGTGTATAGGGTGACTAATAGATGATAATGATTATTCCAATGTGCTTCTAGAATGATATGCTAGATGTGATAAAGTTAAGTGTTGGTGTTTCTTGTGTGGTAGACTTATGTCCCTTACTTCATAGATTCATGAATGTGAATATAAGATGTCTTGACTTAGGATGATAAATCCTCTTAGTCTTGTATGTCAGAATGACATGTGACCTTGAATGTTGCTAAGAAGGTCCTTTATGTGGAACCTTCAACCTAGTGGTAAGGTTATGATCCTTGAAGTCGAAAGCCGTAATGGTATCCTTCTTGTATGAATGATGGACTTAAGTTTGGTTGGCTTGAACATTATGAAATAATCATTGGGAAAGTCATTAAGCTATCCTCTTCATGGTTGGCTAGAACGTTATAAAATCATCCTTAGGAAAGTCATTAAGCTATCCTATTCGTCATTGAAAGGCAACCCTAGGGGATCTTTTTGGTAGTGTGAATGTGATTGGGTAATGAACTAGATATGGAACCTCTTCATGTGATCTTTAATATGAATTACTCTATGAGAACAAAGGCTAGCACCGAGTGAGTATGGTAAGGGAAGTAGCTTAGTTAAAAAATGAGGCTAGAGTGCAAAGAAACCCTTCCTATTCCTTAACCATGTGCCTACATGGATGTGTCCAAGTTCAAAGTCGAACACCCTCTATCGGAGTAGGTTACAACTCTGGATTTCATGCTTTGCTACCATGGTCTATGTCGTTTATTTTCTATTCTCATCATATTGGATACCTACTAGTATTGGAGAAGTTCAATGAAGTTTAGGTGGTGGTATGTGACGCTATATAGACATTTCACAATAGACTTTGAAGATTTAGTTAGTGAGTCCCTAGGTCTTCTCCAAGACCATTACTTTAATGTCCTTATATGTTATGAATTTCTCTTAAATGAACTAATGAAAGTAATGATTTAAGTTAAAAAGCATGTTAAATGAATAAGTACTTGTCTAGAGTAGTTAAAGGTTTTCTAGTTAAGGTGTGAAGAGGGCATAGGAGTGGTCACTTCATATCTTACGTAGATAAGTCCTAAGAATGTCTCTAGTTAGGGAAGTTGGTTGATTAAGTAGACATGATCTGGAATTAGGTAGTTTTAAGGATTATTTAGGTAATAGTGAAGATGTCAAGTATGGACATTCTCTTCTTGAATTAATTAAGTAAGTCTTTTGATAACCTTTGGAAAGAAGAATGTCATATTATGTGTATGTTATTGTATGAAGTGATAATGATCTTATCCTAGGTACTCTAAAGGATCTCTTAACTGTGTGTGAAGGGAATGTATGGGAGGTCGCTTCAAAACTCACTCAAGTGAACCTTTGAATCTTCTTTGGTAGGATGATCTCATGCTTATGTGTTAGGTGTATTGTAAGTCTGTATATCCCATTATATATGGTCTTAAGGATCAATTAGATATGCCTAGAGACGGTGTATGGGCGGTCCCTTTGTCTTACTTAAGTGAGTCTTAGGATAGCTTCTAGTGAGGGGATTTCATGCTATAAAGGGGTTACTGTGAAGTTAAGGAACTTCACAGTAACTTTGGAATTAGTTACTGTGAAGTGACATAAGTTCACTGTAACATTCCTTAAAAGGTGAAAAAAATCTTAATTTTTATGTTATGTGCTTCTAAGGTGTTATATGTTGTTCTTATGCTTATACTATGATGCTTTAATAATAAAAGCATATTTCCATTAAATGTCCATTTTTCCTGATTTTTATGCATTATGCCATACTTAGTAGATGTGTTTGTTCTAATCCTATGCTTTTAACTATCAATAAAGTGATTCATAGGGGAAGGTGCTTTTGGGAGCGAAGCTCTGATTATAGGATCTTTGTGCTTTTGGGAGCGAAGCTCTGATTATAGGATCTTTCAAGCAAGTTGAAGTATGTTCTCATTTGACTCGAGGCCATAGATGTCTTTGATTTCTTATTAAGAAGTTTTGTAATAGACTAAATAGTACTATATTGTTGATTGTATGGGCCGTGTCCCGAGTCTATTTTGAGTCTAAGATTTGATGCAATGAGACTTAGTATTTTCTATGGTTTTTATATGAAGGAGATTTTTAAAGACTATTCGAATGTTGTGAAAAGTTTTAATTCCGCACTACTTTTCATATATGTATATTTGATGAACAATATGAAAAGACTTGTATAAGACCTCCATGGGTCCAGTACGCCGTGTCTCGATCCAAGATTGACCCTAATTTCTAAGGTGTTCTCTCGGGTCGTGATAGGGTCGACTTCACTGTAAGTTTCTACTTAGTTGGATTAGTTAGTTAGTTAATTAATTAATTAAGGGTTAAGGGGTGGTTAATTAAGGTAGTTAGGACTATGTAAGGGTTCCAACTCATTAAACTAACCTAACTCCTCTAAATTCGCAAAACCCACTTAGCTCTAACTTCTCTCTACTTTCTCTCTCCCCAAACTCAAACCTCCATTGAAGGAACACTAGAACTACAAGTCAAGGAAGAATTCACCAAGGAATCTATCTTAAATTGTGGAAAAATCATTCTAAAGGCATGGTTTCTTTCACTTTTGGGATACTTTCTCCAAGAGGCTCCTTCAACTATGATTTTCAAACTTCCCCAAGGTTAAGGTTTCAATCTTAACATGGGTACTCTTTTTGAAACAAAATTGTTATTCAATTGTGATGAATTATGATAATTTATCATTGTTTAACTAAGTAATTAGGATTAATTGTTGATAATCACTGGAGATTTCCCCTTGAATCCTTGTTTTCCCTAAACTCATGATATGTTGAAATTCTATGATAATTGTGGAAGATAATGAGCATGTGAATATGTGGAATGATAATTGCAGTGCATTACTTCTTGAATTTACCTTGTTTATGTATTGGTTATGTATTATTTGGTAATTGAAGTATGAAGGCAATGAAAGGGAAAAAAGGTATTAAGATTGATTATTCTTGAATTCAATTATGAAATATGAGTTACTTAGATAGTAATGCTTCTATGTCTAATGTGTGGTTGTGATGTTGATGACAAGTATTACTTATCCCTAACCCTAGACACTTGAATTGTTATGAAATATGTATGCATATTATGATATGACTATTATATTATTGAAAGTATTTCTCATGATTATAATGAAGTTCTAGTGAAAGGTTTACTCACTTGTATGAGGTTTCTAAAGTGAAAGGGTAGTTCTCACTTATGATTACCCATGAGCTATTATGATGAGATGTTTACATAGGGGTCTATAATAGAATAATGTGAATATTGTATGATAAGTATGATCATTACGAAAGGAAATAAATGCTTAGCACCGAAAGGTCATGTGAATAAGATGGAGGTCTCATGTTTAGTACTTCCGGCCTCCCATATGGGTTTCTTCACGTTTAGTAAGTCCTAATTCCAAAGATATGTATTGTCTCATGAGATGGAAACCTACAAGTCTAGCAATTCAAGGTTTTTAGCAACAATCTCCTTGACCGTTAACTATGTGCCCATATAGGATTATAGCTTACTGAATTCACCTAGATATCTATGTACGAAAGGTTTCACCTTAGGAAAATGTTAACCTTCTCTTTTTGGTGTGGGAGTAGAAAACCGGATTCCATATAGCTCACATGGTCTCATGTCAATTATTGCACTTCGTTCCCTAATGTAAAAGTAAGTACAAGTTAAGTTTGTGAACTCTTATTAGGGCTAGTCTTAAAGGCTACTAAAAAATGTGAGGGAGGGTATGGGACTTAGATTACACATTGCACATGCGGAATCCTGAGGGATAGTCTTAGTAGTGTTCTTGTATGATTAACTTGATTTTATGTTATGTATGTCAAGTTATATATGATCTTATGAACCAAGCATGTTATGATGAAATTTGAGTTTATGTCATATGTATGAAGTAAGTGACTTAATGTGGTACTTAGCTTTGGATAGGGTTATGCAGTTCTATTCCTTGCATTGGAAAAATATTGCTTTGGGTTGCTTATATGTTGGGTTAATATCATGTTGAATTGACTTATAATTTTCCTTTATATGTGCATGTTGAGTTATTTGTTTATTATGCATGGTTTTGACTAAAGTGTGCCTTTTTCTCATGAAATTATTATTTTATGCTAGGAACCATACTTAGTCCATGTGGTTTGTAATAACCTATATTTCTTCTCTTTTCCCCAAAATTGTAGGTTTTGGCCGTTGAAGAGCTTCTAGGCCACTTTGCAGGAAGACTTAGAATTTTCCCCAAGTGGTTGGTGAGTACTCAAGTTCAAGGATAGTGCTATTTGTTCTACATTAGTTGTATTGTTTATGTCTAAAGACATCGATTTCTTCCCTATTCTTGAAGACTAGCCCATATGTGGAAATATGTACTTATATAAGGGCTATGCCCTAATGTTGTACTTCTCTTTATATGGTTTAATATGAGGAAAAGTATTACACTAATTCTTATGTATTTTTTATGTTGCCTAAATGAGAAGCCTGTGTAAGTTTCATAAGCAAGGTGTCTAAGTAAATTCCATATACGATAGGTGAGAGGTCTATGCCCACCTCACTATGTAGAAAATTTTAAATTTTCCACATTTTGACCTATGATATGTTACGACGAAAGCTATGGGATAGTCTAAGTCCTCTTTGAGGAAGAAGATGCCGGTACGTCTACGGATGCTCCCTGATTGTGAATAAGATGATATAGGATGCTTAGGAAAGTCTCACCTTTTGGTATCCTTCAAGTCATGCCTCTAGAGTTTTAACTCCATTTGTCTTTTCTTCTAACTTCTTTCTTGTGCTTATAGGCAATGAATACAAGAAGTAACAACGCTTGAAGGGTCGAAGAGGATAATGTTAATGAGGCGGTTCCCCCTCCAGATCCTTAAAACCCTCAAGTTCCTATTGAAAAAGGGGATATGTATAATGTTTAAGGGAGACCATTCATAGTTTTACTCAAGTGTTGGCTACTCAATTTGCTAGGGATGCTAGGGTACAAGTTATTCCCAATTCTAGCACCACCGCATCAAGGATAAGGGATTTCACAAGGATGAATCCCCCTACTTTCTTTGGCTCCAAAGTGGAGGAGGACCCACAAGGGTTCATTGATGATGTCTTCAAGGTACTAGATTCTATGGGAGTTTCCTCACAAACAAAGACAAAGCTAGACGCCTACCACTCAAAGATGTGGATCAAGTTTTGTATGATCAATAAAAGGATGAGAGGCTGGTTAGAGAAGGCTGGATTACTTGGGGGGCTTTTAAGTTAGTTTTCCTTGATAGGTCCTTTCCCTTTGAACTAAGAGAGAGGAAAATGCAAGAATTCATCAACCTTTTCCAAGGGGGTATGCGTGTGAAGGAGTATAGCCTCAAGTTCACTCAATTATACAAATATGCTCCTACTATTGTGGCACATTCTAGGGATAATATGAACAAATTTGTTATGGGGATATACCATTTTGTGGTTAATGAATGTAGATCGGTTATGCTGCTAACTATTCTGGAAATCTCTCGTATCATGGTTCATGCCAAACAAATTGAGGAGAAAAAACTTAAGCAAGTTGGTAAGAAATTGAAGAGGACAAGGCCCGATGATGAAAATTCTTGTAAGACTAGAATAAAAGGTGAAAGATAATCCAAGGTTCAATAAGAGGTTCCCCAATCAAAGCCCCTCTACCACTCCAAGGGTTAACAAAGGTAAAGGGACTAAACCCTAGACTCAAGAGGGAAAAGGTAGTGGTCCCTATGTTGAGAAGTCTACTTGTGCTAAATGTGGTATAAAACATCAAGCTAAGTGTCTAGTTGGTAAATGAAATTGCTATGGTTGTGCTAAGAGTGGTTAAATGAAGAGGAATTGTCCTACGATGAAGGCTCAAGGGAGAGAAAATTCTCAAGAATAAGAAAGTGTCTCAATCTCGATGCTCCTAAGAAGAATCGCTTCTATGCTCTCCGCTCTAGGAGTGATAAAGGGGAGTCTCCCGATGTCGTCACGGGTATGTTACAAGTGTTCTCCATAAATATCTATGATTTACCAAATCCTGGTGCTAATTTATCATTTGTAACTCCTTTAGTAGCTAGAAAGTTTAATGTGTTACCCGATATTCTAATGGAACCTTTTTTGGTTACAAACCCATTCCTATATCATTTCCCAATAGAGTTACCTTGGTTGAATTAGTAGAACTTGATATGGTTGATTTTGATGTCATATTGGGAATGAATTGGTTGCATGCTTGTTTTACTTCTATTGATTGTAGAACAAGGGTACTGAAGTTCAAGTTCCCTAATGAACCCGTCTTAGAGTGGAAGGGGGGTAAATCAACCGTTAGAGGTCAAATTGTTTCATGTATACTAGCTTATAAGATGATCTCTAAGGGTTGTTGCTACCATATTGTGAGGGTAAAGGAACTTGAGTTTGAGGTTCCTCCATTAGAGTCGGTACTCGTAGTGAGGGAATTTCTAGAAGTCTTTCTCGATAACTTTCCCAGATTTCCTTACGAACGATAAATAGACTTTGGCATAGACTTATTGCCGGATACAAAACCTATCTCAATCCCGTCTTACCGGATGTCTCCGGCCAAGTTGCAAAAACTAAAGCTTCAACTTAAAGATTTACTTGACAAGGGTTTCATAAGACCTAGTTCTCCTTAGGGCGCTCTGGTGTTGTTTGTAAAGAAGAAGGACGGATCCCTTAGGATGTGCATTGATTATTGTCAACTAAATAAAGTGACCATAAGGAACAAGTATCCTCTCCCTAGGATCGACGATTTGATTGATCAACTCCAAGGGATAAGCTACTTTTCAAAAATTGACTTAAGGTCGGGATATCACCAACATAAGGTGAGAGGTGAAGACATACCTAAAACTTCTTTTTAAACTAGGTATGATCATTATGAGTTCCTAGTTATGTCTTTTTGTATAACTAATGCCCCGACAAATTTTATGGACCTTATGAATAAGGTGTTCTGAGATTACCTTGACTTTCATTGTTTTTATTGATGATATCTTGGTATACTCCAAGAGTGAAGATGAACATATGGATCATTTGGAGGTAGTATTGGAAGTCCTTAAGGAACACCAACTATTTACCAAGTATAGTAAGTGTGAGTTTTGATTAAGATTGGTTGCTTTTCTTGGTCACTTCGTTTCAAGTGAGGTTATAGAGGTTGATCCGAAGAAAATAGATTTGGTTTAAAATTGGCCTAGACCTTTGAATCCAACCGATATTTGAAGTTTCTTGGGTTTATACGGGTATTATAGGAGGTTTGTTTATGGGTTTGCATCCATTGCTTTTTTTTTGACTACCTTGACCCAAAAGCGTGATAAATTTAGTGTTCGGAAGCTTGTGAAGAAGTTTCCAAGAGTTGAAATATAAGCTTACCTCCACTCAAGTGTTGACCTAACCGGAGGGTACTCAAGGGTTCATGGTATATTCTGATGCTTATCAAGTTGTCTTGGGTTGTATCCTTATGCAACATGGTAAGGTGATAACATATGCCTCTAGGTAACTCAATATACACGAGAAGAATTATCCAACTCATGATCTTAAGTTAGTAGGCGTAGTGTTTTCCTTGAAAATATGGAGGCATTATATCTATGGTGTACATGTGGATGTATTTACCGACCACAAAAGTCTTCAATACATGTTCACTCAAAAGGAGTTGAATCTCCAACAAAGAAGATGGTTGGAACATTTGAAGGATTATGAAATAAGGGTCCTTTACCATCTCGGAAAAAACGATGTGGTAGCTGATACTTTAATTCGTATGGCTATGGGTAGTGTGTCTAATGTGGAAGAAGGTAAGGAAGAACTAGTAAAAGATGCCCGGTTGGGTGTTCATTTGAAAGATTCTCCAAATAGGGGCTTCATGTTTCCTCATAACTCCAAATCATCCTTAGTGGTTAAAGTGAAGTTCAAGAAACATCTTGATCCTCTATTGATGGAGTTGAATGATTCGGTTCTTATCAAGTTTAATGAGTCATTCTCCTGGGGGGAATGGGGTACTTAGGTGACAAGGTAGATTGTGTATACCGGATGTTGATTACTTGAGGGGTAAAATTTTAGAAGAAGATCATGGGTATTAATCTATGTTCCCCCATGATGTACCATAATCTTCACGAGGTCTATTGGTGGGATGGTTTGAAAAGGGATATGGTGGAATTTATGGCTAGGTGCCCTATTTGTAAACAAGTAAATGCTGACTATTATATGATTGAAAGTAGTTCTCATGATTATAATAAGTCCTAGCGAAAGGTTTACTCACTTGTATGAGGTTTCTAAAGTGAAAAGGTAGTTCCCACTTATGATTACCTATAAGCTATTTTGATTAGATGGTTACATAGGGGTCTAGAAGAGTCTAATGTGAACATTGTATGATGAGTTTGATCATTACTAAAGGGAATAAAGTCTTAGCACTGAAAGGGCATGTAAATGATATGGAGGTCTCACGTTTAGTTAGTTCGGCCCCCCATATGCATTCTTCACCTTTAGTAAGTTCGGATTCCCAAGATATGTGTTGTCTCATGAGATGGAAACCTCCAGGTCTAGCAAGTCAAGATTTTTAGTAACAATCTCCTTGACCATTAATAATGTGCCCATATAGGAGTATAACTTAGTGGATCCACCTAGATAGCTATGTACGAAATATTGCACCTAAGGAAAGTGTTAACCCTCTCTTTGCGGTGTGGGAGCAGAACACTGTATTTGATATATCTAAACATGGTCTCATGTTGGTTATTCCACTTCTTTCCCTAATGTAAAAGTAAATGGACAAGTTAAGTATGTGAACTCTTATAAGGCTAGTCTTAAAGGCTACTATATAGTGTGAAGGAGGGTATGGTACTTACCTTACACATTGTACATGTGGGATCCTAAGGGATGGTCTTAATAGTTTTCTTGTATGATTAAGTTGATTGTATGTTATCTATATCAAGTTATATATGATCTTATGAACCAAGCATGTTATGATGAAATATGAGGTTATGTCATATGTATGAAGTAAGTGACTTAATGTGGTACATAGATTTGGATAGGGTTATGAGGTTCTATTCTTGGCATTGCACAAGTATTGCTTTGGGTTGCTTATATGTTGGGTTAATATCATGTTGGGTTGGCTTATGATGTTCCTTTATACGTGCATGATGAGTTATTTGATATTATGCATTGTGACTTTTCTCATGCATTGATGAATTTATGTATATGAGTCATACTTAGTACATGTGGTTTGTACTAACATATGTTTCTTCTTTTTTTTTGCAAAAAATTGTAGGTTCTGGCCATTGAAGAGCTTCTAGGCCACTTTGCAAGAAGACTTGGACTTTTCCCCAAATTGTTGGTCAGTCTTCAAGTTCTGGCATGGTTCCATTTGTTCTACCTTAGTAGTATTGCTTATGTTTAAGGACATTGATTTTTCCCTATTTTTGAAGAAAATTGTTGTAAGCCATATATTTAATATGTTCTTGTATAAGAGCTATGCCCGAATGTTGTACTTCTCTTTCGATGGTTTGATGTAACACAAAGTATTAGACTAATTCTTATATATTGGTTATGTTACCTAAACAAGAAGCCTATGTAAGATTCATTAGCGAGGAGTCCAATTAAACTCTGTATGCGTTAGGTGAGATGTCTATGTATGCCTCACTATGTAAAACGTTTTAAAGTTTCCGCATTTTGACTTATGATATGTTATGACGAATGCTAAGGGCATCTTTGAGGATGAAAACGCCGATTATGTCTAAGGGTTGCTCCCCGATCGTGACAGTAATTCATCCAATACTAAGTGTCGATGGTCTTCAGTTAGTAATATAACCCAACTAAGTGAGTTGGGATCGAATCCCACATGGAGTGGTTATGAGAATTAGCACCCATATACAAATCACTTCAAGTAATTTATAGCTAAAAGACATTTAAGAATGAAAGCATAATAAATTCACGGGGTGATACAAGTTTTTAGGATGTGATCGAAATACGGGCTCAAATAAAAAACCAGGTACATGCTATTGATAGTAAATTTCTGTAAATTTATAACTAAGCTAGACTTTAGTGGAGTAAATTCCTGAATCTAAATAATTTCTCTTGAAAGCCGATAAGCAATAATTATGCCCAACCTTCGCTTAGCCCATTCACTCTCTCAAGATGAATGTGTGGGAGAGGGAATAAGATTCACCCTATCGAGATGAACCCATGTTAACCCAATAACCATAAGCTATCGATTAGGTAGTTTTGGTCTTAAGACCTCTCTCTCGATCAAGACAAAAACATGAAGATTAATAATTGTTGATATTATAATCCCATTAATTTCATACACAACTATTGAATGAAATCACATTTAAACAACAAATTAACTATTAATAAGCACGACCTAGCTGTATATTTAACCCATATTCACAAAATCACACCCCAAGAATTGTGGTTTTTGCTAGACATAATAAAGAGATAAAAATCGATACTGAAATGTGTTTCCATCAATTGGGTATGATAGAAAATGTCTTTACATAGTTCTACAATGAAGATTGTTGAATACCCACTTCAAATTTATTGGAGTTTGAAACCTTCAAGCCTTCAAAGCTCAAGAAAAATGTATCCCAAAAACATTATGAACTAAAAGTAGAATAATCTATCTTAATACACAAACTGTGGATAATAAAAATCTTATACGAAGCAACAAATCTCAATGATTATTTATAGTTTTTTAAAAATTGAGATGTGAAAGATCACTCGGCGTAGTTAGTCGGGATCGACGGTTAAGTCTAAGATCCACCCTTTGGTATATTCTATCAATGTCTTGCTTTTGACTGTAGAATCTTTGCATTCTAGATCATCGGACGATCTATTAATGCTTCACAAAACTGCTTGGAGAAACTACGACTACCTCTTTTCACCACCGACCTTGGTCCTTTTCATGAGGGCTCAACAGATTGGAACATTAGGCGAGAATAAGACTATTTGAAGAGTCGCCTAATGGATTAGGTGATCCTAAGACCGTCTTTTCTTCATTCTTCCAACTGCCTTGTTCCTTTTTTCTCAATTGCGTATACCAAATCTACAAAAATATAACCCTCAATGATTCCAAATCATGGACTCATAAACGCTTCTTCACAATAATCATCCTCACCCTTTCTAACTTTAATCTATTGATTGATTTTGGTGGAGGCCCATGTTCTGGTGGTGCAAGCACCAACTGAACTGGAGGAGGAGAAATGGTATGGTGAGGATTCCTGATCCTAGATGGATCATTCATCTTTTTGGATCGTAGCTCACCCTTTTGTGTTGCAACCATCTCATCATAATCAAAACTACAATTTGAGACTCTTGGTACTCACCCTCACTCCCAAAAGTGGTGATGTATGTAGCGTAGATTCCATCACTATCGGATATGTGCTATGGTGATGTAGGTGAATTTGTCTTTCCTTTTACTTCCACACCAGATGTGGGAAATTTGGATGCTTTAGCATTGGATGCAGCTGCATCCTCATTGATTGTAATCCTCTCCACTTTCCTTTAGGGTGGCATGTTTCTTCCTGCAACCTTAGGTCTAGCCATCTCAACGAATTGTCAAAAAAAATTAAAAATAGCTTAATAATGTTAACAAAAAATACTTGTAGATATTTTGATCAATAACTTTAGCGAGACGTCGAATTACCTTAGCAAACTAGATCAGGCTCGCCGATGAGTCCACAATTTGTCAATATCTAGGGCTATATTTTGATAGGTTTAGTTTCTTGAAATGCATAATTTGTCTCTAGAATTACTAAAATACCTTGAGTTTCAGGAATTTAGACTTGGAGATAAAGGCAAGGACAAAATCAAGCAAAAAGGAACAAAGGCAGCTAAAAGAACGAAGAAGTGAAGGCTTGAGGATAGCTGAGCCCTTTTGGCATGTAAGCAAGAGGTCTCAACCTTGCCTCCTGTTCAGTTATTTGAGCCCCGAATGAAAAAAATCAAATTGGTGGTGAAGGGAAGCAGTCGGTGTTTCGACGAGCAGTTTTGTAAAACACCACTATGTCTCGCAATGATCTAAAACATGAAGATGATGTAAGCTAACACAAGACGTCAATAAACATACATATGGACGGATCACGGAGTTGATCGATGATCCCAACTAACTGCAGTGAGTGGTCCTTAACACAACTTTTTGAAAACTATAAATACTCATTAGTATTTTTAGCTTAGTATTAAATTCTATTATTTTGAACAGTATTCCATTTTGAGTTTTGAGAGCTTTTGGAAAACTTTTCTCTTGAACCTTGGAGACTAAGAAAATTCTCCCCTTAAAGAAATTTGAAGTGGGTCTTAGAAATTTTTCCTCCTAAACTTGATTGAAGTGAAAATAAATCATACCCCGTTGATGTTACTTCAATTTGGTATGATTTTCTTCCTTTTCTTAATGTCTTGAGCTGTGATTTTGTGAATATTAGTTAATCTATTATTAGATGTTTCTTATTGTTAATATATTCACTATTTAAATGTGATTTCACTTAGTCGTTTTGTTGAACTAAATGAGTTTTGTAGTTGCGAATACCATTTCACCTTAGTGTTTTTGCCATGCTTGGGAGAGGTTTTAAAACTAATACAACTAAGTTGATAGGCGGTGGTTATTGGGTTGTCATGTGTTCAGCTCGAGAGAGTGAATCCTAGTTCTTTTTCCAGACTTTCAGCTTGAGAGAGTGATTGGGCTAAGGCAGAGGTTGTTCTTAAAAGCTGCAACTCGGTGTTTGAGAGATACCGAGTTGATTCGAGGTAAGTTGCTCGATAGAGAATTTACCCCCACTAATGTCTATCCTAGTTACATATATTCAGCGATGTACTATAAATAGCAACTACCCTTAGGTGTCTTTTATCTCATATTTCGGTCACATCCCAAGAATCCTATTTCCTCATTAGTCTCTATTATTGTTATTACTGTTTTTAATTGTAAATTTATTACAAACCCCCCCCACCACTAATTGAACTTTCTGTCACCCCTCTAATTTACTATGTTTTTATTTAATAATTTCTTGTAGCTATGACTAGCATGACTAGCATGACTTGATTTATATTTTGATGAATTATTATTCTTAGTACAACTCCCTATGGTAATGATCCAACCCTTTGGTTGGTTACATACTGGCTAACGATTATTGATGCTTATTATAGGATGAAGTGTCTTTGATGACGTTGATCAAAATGACGCTGCTGCCGGGGAGTGGCTCCAGTTAAACGTTTTTAGTTAAGTAGAAATTTCTTTCTAGTTAGTTGTAGTTCACTTACTAAATTTTTAATTTTGTTTTGTTTGATTATTTTGAAAGCAGGAAATATGAGTGAAAATGGTGGAAATGACTGCCAAGCAAGCCATTAAACGAGTTGTTCTCATCATCGAGATATTATTGACAATTTTAATAGAATTCATAACCCTACTCAGGAGGGTAAAATGGGTGCAATTGTCTTGCCAAAAGATGATAAGAATGCAATGTGTGAAGTTATTAGAACGGCACTTTATCTCCTACAGTCAAGAGGTTTATATAGAGGATCACATCATGAGTATGTGCATGAACATATATGGTGTTTTGCAGAAGTGTGCACCCTTCTGTCATTCAATAATCTGTCTCAAGATTACATTCGGCTTTGATTATTTCCATTCTCGTTGGCAGTGAAGCAAAAAAATGGCTGGTCAAACTACCAACCAACTACATCACGTCAAGAGTGGTATTGGTTATGGAATTTAACACATGATATTTCCCTCCGTCGACGATGATGCAGCTGAGAGATAACATCCAAGGGTTTAGGAGAAGGGAGAACAAAAAAATTCATGAAACATGTATGACTCATGGATTTCCTAGTTACTTATTACTCCAGTACTTCTACATGAGTCTGGATTCAATTAGGAAAGGAATATTATATCAATTAGTTAGAGGAATAATGTCACAAACTTTTGAGGTGGACTTATTTCTTCTCGATGACATGACAAACATAAATAAGGAATTATATAGACAAGAGACACGAGGGAAAATTGATAAGGAAAGAGTGAGAGAGAGATGAAAAAATCAAGAAAATTCTTGCTCAAATGGATTAATTGCAAAAGAATATGAAGGAGACATATGGAGTATTTAGAATTCAGAGGGGTTCGTATTCTGGTGACTCAAAGTCCCAGGTAAATCAAGGTTGCAACTTCAGGAGAAACGAGGAGGGTTTCCATTCATGTTATTCATAATAGGGTGGAAATCAAAGTTGGAACTATAAAAAAGGATAAGAGCAAAGTACATATTGGAGAAGAGAGGAATATTATGGAGAGAATCACACTCATTCTATTGAGACCACGAACAAGAGGAGGTTAGAGTATTCCCCGAGTCAATGATCTGTTTTCACACATCCTTGATAAAGTAGAGGGGACAATTGATTTTATGAAAGGAATGAAGACTGATTTCTCATCATCAAACAATAAAGCAAAATCTCACGCAAATGAAATAAACACTTGAAGGGCAACTGATTTTATGTGTATCACAATTGGAGACACGAAGGGAAACGAATGATGGTAGTAGACATTTAGTAGTGGTTACTCATAGCGGAAATATAGAAATAAGATATGTGTTGATAAATGAAGAAAATGAAGAGTAAAAAGAGGACAAAAGTATAGAGGATGAGGTGGCACCAAAAGAAAGAGAGAAACAGATTTAAACTCTCCCCACAAGTTATGTTGCCTTTGCCGAAAATAACACCTTCATTCCCTCAATGTCTCAAGAAGAAGAATGATGATGAGACGTTCCATAAATTCTTATTGGTATTCAAGTCTTTATCAATCAATCTTCATCTCATTGAAGAATTATTAGAAGTGTTGGGTTATGCCAAATTCATGATGGAATTGGTTAAAAAGGAAAAGATTTTGGATTTTGAGACTATTGAGGTTTCTCATAAATGTAGTGCGATCATGACTAATCAACTGATCAAGAAAAGAGATGATCATGGAGCATTCACCATTCCTTGCACCACCGAGATGCTTCAATTTTCTAAATCCCTATGCGACTTTGGAGCACGTATCAACTTAAAGTCATACACAATTTATAAATAGCTTGCGCTGGGAGAGCCCAAAGCCATGACAATGAGACTCTTAATGGAATATGAATCTATTAAACATATAGTGGGGATTTTGTAAAGATTGGGGAGCAACTCCCCAAAAGTTACATGGCGTACTTGACCGTTTGAAGTTCTTGTACAAGACTCTTAGCTATCATTAATAACATATATATGAAAATTAGTGCGGAATAAAAACTTTTCACAACAATATGAAGAAATTATTTTATAAAAACTAAGGAACAAGTCTCATCATTCACAAGACATCTTAATATCTTAGGGTCACGACCCTTTATACTGAAAGTAAATATACAAAGTCTTATACAATTCTTAAAAGAAGAAACTAAAAGAAACCTAGTCTACGTCCTCTAACATATGAGGACATACTATTCTTGAGAGAATCAACTTCCCATGCTTTACCTTCTAATAAACCTTTCTCCTTGCTTACCACCTATACATTGGAATATAGAAGAGTATAAGGTTAGTACAAACATTGTACTAAGTATGGCATTATGCAAAATATGCAAAAGAGGACATTTTAGTTGAAATAAACCTTTCATTCTATTTAGTAAAATATTCATGAATGAAGTCATAAAACATCATATAAATCATCATTTAGCATATAAGGTAAAACTTTCATAACTTCAACATATAGTCATATTTAACAGTAAACTCATATTATATAGACTTTTCCTATCCAAAGTTATCCTAAACTCATCTCAAGAGGTAAATCCGATACAACATCTTTACTCACAAAGTGTACCCACCCCTTCTTAAAATCCTTTTGGTGCTAAGCATAATCCCCCAAGGTGTCTTAAACATTCATTGATTATCAGTTAAGGGATAACTATTTAGCACTACATCTCAACTTCCTAAGATTAATTATTCTTAGAGGTTACATTTGAATACAACATCTAGACTCATGGAGAGTGTCCAACCTCCCACCTATATTGGAAATATCTTGGGAATAGTGAGGTTGCTACTAAAAACTTCTTCTCAACTCACGAAGAGTGTCTACCCCAAAATTCCCCTTTTCATTACAGAATTCTTTAGGAATAGCAGGGAATGGTCTAGACACTTAATCACTACTCACGAAGAGTGTCTACCCTACAATCCCCCATTTCATTCATAAATTCATTCTTTCATTCATAATATGTGTGAGTACATGCGAGGACATCTTTAATATAATCATCACATTCATAACATTGACTTCTAACATGCTCATACCTACATTCGTTATAATTCACACACTATGATGCTTCACATAACATATACTTTATTTAGACATGACATATTCAAGAAACATATTAACAATTTCCTAAGACATATCAAGCATATACATCATAATCATCACTTTTCTTCACATGCTATGCTTTCAAGTCCATAATCACAATAAACATATTTATACATTCATATACTTCAAGTAAACACCGCCGCTAAAGGTAGATAATACCACTCAAAATTACATCCATAAGAACTAAACAACATAAACCAACTTACCCTTCATCCAAACCTTAGACACCTTTCATCAAGACTTCAAAAAATTATCTTAAAAAAGCATAAATAAGGCAGTAGGTACTTAACACTATAACATAAGAAACACAACGCTAACATTATCTAGTCATATAAAGTAAACCCACTCCATAAGCCAAAAGTTTATAATATGCATGAGCATGGGTTTATTGGGGTTTTGAACTTAAAATCATTAACTAACATTGAAGATAACATATTTCTTTCATTAAAACGTTTTCATGCAAAGACCCAAGCTTAGAATTCAAAATAGAAGAATTCGGAGTTTGAAAATCCTTTGGAATGGATCCTTGAATGAAACAAGGTTCAAGGATGAACTAGCATACCTAATATGAAGAACATTACGAAATTTTTGTGAATAAAACATCCAAAACCTTAAATCCTAGACCTTCCTTGAGTTCTAGCTTCAATGGGGTTTTGAGGGAGGTTTTCTTAAGGAAGGCGTTTTTGATTTGAAAAGTGAAGTCTAACTTTAGGTCTTAGGAGTATAAACTAACTTAAAATACCTAAAACCCTCAAACGAATCCCACCAACACTTAAAAGTACTTGTGTTTGATTTACTAAAACACCCCAAGCTAGGCCACAGTTGGACAATGTTGCATACCCCCAAACAGCGATCATAATCAATGGACTATCATTTTGACGATGCACCATAAATGGGGGTTCATGGTATGGGTTTGAATCTTCTAAACTTACATTCTTTTAAGTCTTATCGACGGTCCAAGTCAATTATCCATCATTTGGTCGAATGACTGTCGTTTTGTTCATTGGTTGACATTGCTAGGCAGTTTCTGCCTTAGAGTTGGGGTCCTCCTCTAGGGACCCTCATGGGTCCTAGGTGGAGTAGCACCTAGATGTTACACCCCTATAAATGATCATCTAGGTTTTAGGGTCCTCACAAACCATTTTAGACACCAAACAACTCACAAACATGCAAAGACACACAACAACACATGCAAGCACATAGAAGTCTAGTCGTCGAACATCTTGGTCGTCCTTTGATGTTTGACTTCAAAACTGACCTCAAACACTAAAATATACTATTTTAACACATTAATAACTCATGAATCTCAATCTAATCTCTAATTGGACCTATTTCATAATGCGGGTTGCTATAGAATTTATACGACATATTGGTAAAGGTTTTGACTGATTTATCATCCCGGTTGATGTAGTTATTTTAGATCGTGAAATAGAGGCTGAAATTCTTATTATTTTTTGAAGACCTTTCTTGGCAGCTGGAGAGATTTGGTGTATGTTGTAAGTGAAGAATTGAAATTTTGGGTTAGTGAAGATGAAATGACCTTCAATGTATGTAAATCTATGAAGCACCTGGTTTATATTCATGTGGTCTCCATTGATGATCTCATTGATGAAGCAGTAGCTAGCGTGAGACAATTGATGTGTGTGAGTGAGCAATTAGAAGTTGTACTCGTTAATTATGATAAGGCCGACATTCAAGGTTATGAAGAGGTACTAGCAGATCTATCAGGTTGTGGGGAGGGGGGTCGTGGGGTATTCAAAAACTCCATTGAAGATGGAAGTTTATTAAAAACGGAGAGAAAACTCTTTCAAAGTAGTTAACTAAAGAACCACCAAAACTAGAGCAAAAAGAGATTTTATAAAATCTTTGTTATGCTTTATTGGGGGCGAGTCACACCTTGCCGGTGATTATTGCAGCTAATTTGCTTGATTGGCAGCTCAATTTGTTCTTGAAGTTTTACAGAAGTATATTAAAGCAGCAGGGTGCACCATTGCTGATATAGTAGGTCTCCCTCTTTATATTTTCACTCATAAAATTCAACTCGATAATGACTGCAAGCCAAGTGTTGAACACCAAATGACATTGAACCCACCAATGAAAGAGGTGGAAAAAAAGGAGATTATAAAATCGTTAGACGCATGCATGATATATTGTATTGCGGTTAGCAAATGGGTAATCCTAGTGAAGTTGTACCAAAGAAAGGAGGTATCATGGTCGTACCTAATGAAAAAAGAGAGCTTGTACTTATGAGACCACTGACCTGATAGAGAGTTTGCATGGCTTACAAAAGCTAAATTTGTGGAAGAAAAAGGATCATTTTCCCATGCCCTTTATGCATTAAATTCTTGATCAACTTTCAAAGAGAGGATGGTATTACTTTTTGGATAGGCATTCAAGATACAACAAAATCGTTATTGCCTCTAAAGATCAAGAGAAAACAACATTTACATGCCCATATGACACTTTTAACTTCAAGCAAATGTCAATTGGGTTAGCTAATGCTTCGTCTACATTTGTTCATGTTATCCACCTTCGTGGACATGGTAAAAGATTCAATGAAAGTAATTATGGATGACTTCTTAGTTGTTAGGGACACATTAGAAGAATTTTTGGACAAATTAAGCCAAGTTCTCCAAATATGAGTGGAGAAAAATTTGATCCTTAACTGGGAAAAATGACACTTCATGGTTAAAGAAGGTATAGTACTTGGGCATAAAGTATTGCAAAAGGGGCTGGAGGTTGACAATGCAAAGATTGAAGTGATTGAGTTGTCTCACTAATTTCTATGAGGGGAGTTCACAATTTCTTGGGTCATCCAGGTTTCTATAGGAGGTGTAATAAAGACTTTTCCAAGAATGCACATCCCTTGTGCAAAATTCTAGAGAAAAAGGTGAAGTTCCACTATGATGATGCTTGCATGATAGCTTTCAAAAGCCTGAATGATAAGTTGGTTTCCACCCCAATTATCACATTGGGTGTCGAATCCTTCAAAATAATGTGTGACGCAAGTAACATAACATTGGGTGTTGTTTTGGGATTAAAATGTAACAAGATCTTCCACCCCGTATACTATGAAAGCAAGATATAGAATATTCTCAACGTAACAATATAGTTACGGAACAAGAATTTCTTGTTGTGGTATATGCGTTTGAAAAATTTCAAGCATACTTTTTTGGTAATAAAGTTATTGTCCATACTTATCATGACTCCATATGATACCTGATGGCAAAGAAGGATACAAATCCAAGATTGATAAAATGGGTATTGCTTCTACAAGAATTTTACTTTGAGGTCAAAGACAGAAGAGGATGCGAAAATAATATAGCAGAGCACCTATAGAGATTAGAAGGCAAGGAAAATGAAGATCCAGAAGTTGACATCAATTACCTTTTGTCGGATGAGAATGCCTTCATGATATCTTTCAGCCAGCCTACTTGGTATGATGACCTCACATATTATTTAGTTTGTGGTCTAATGCCAGAGGAGCTGAATTCCCACCAGAGGAAAAGGTTTTTGTTTGATGTAAAAATATACCTTTGGAATGAGCCATATTATTTTGCGAATGTTGTGACCACATCATTAGACAGTGTGTTCTTGAGGAAGATGTATTGGATATACTCTACGCTTGTCATGCTTCACCTGTGGGGGGACAGAATAGTTGTGTGGGCACTCCAGCTAAAGTTCCCCAAATTAGTTATTACTGTCCATCCTTCTATAAAGATGCACATGACTTTGTGAAGAAATGTTCTTAGTTTCAAAAGCAAGGGGGAGCCGAAGAGTGTCCTAAAGACATGAATTGCCTTCACCTTCTTTTATAGAAGTTGAACTATTCGATGTTTAGGGTATAGATTTTATGGGCCCATTTGTGAGTTTGTTTGGCAATAAATATATCTTGGTGGTCGTGGATTATGTGTCTAACTTGGTGGAAGTTGTTGCTCTACCTAACAATGAAAGTAAAAGTGTAGTTCGGTTCCTGAGGTCACCACTAAGCTTTGCCATGACGTTAAATAAGGCACTACTTGGGAGGCAACCCAAGCATTAGTAGTTTTCAATAATCAGTGTGTTCATGTTGTAGGTGTTGAAAAATGTGGAAGCCACTCTAGGCGTGTCACTGAGCCTGTTTTGCGAGATTAATTAAGTTCACCGTAGACGGTGAAAGAAAATAGAGACAAAGTTTTGAGTTAATTAGGCGGTGTCCCATGTCTCATCGGTGTGTCTCCAAAGTTATTTGGAGTTCATATACTTCATTGTCGATTGAACTCTAATTTAGAAGCCACACACGGTGTAGCACCAAAGCAATCAACAACTATCCTGCGACCTCGCCGATCGAGTTTGACTACAACGTTAAAAGTTGTAACACGTCGGAATTTCCACGACATAGACTAGAGCTTTGCCTATTAAATAATGTTTAAAATGATCTTTCAAGACCTATATTAATGTATTAAACTCAATTAGAAAAGGTTAGATCGAAAACGATAAAGAAAGAACTTGACGTCCAAAAACTAGCTAAATTGAACTAGTGGACGTCCCTATGGTATGGGAAGGTTTGGGATGTAACAACCCTAAAAATGACTATGCTAAGTAATGTCTAACGTATATAGAATGCCTAGATTAGACCGTGTTCACACGGATTGATGCGCGTAGAACCAGACCTCTAAACCCTTGCAACATCCAAGCAAACTAACTTGGTGAGTTAGTTGAGATAGAAAAGGTTGGGTCCAGCCATGTAGGGCACCCGAATATGAAGATTTACCTAGATGAGTCTTAATCGGACTTAAAAAGGGGTAATCTTAAGTTTGGAGGGTCTAGGGGTAAAATGATCTTTTCTAGGCTAAGGGTAGTATTGTAATTACCCTAAATAATTAATTAATTAATTAATTAATATGGTGGAGGGACAATTCGGGTAGAAAGGGACGAAATTGACCCTTTGAGCAAAATCTTGTTCTACCCGGGATCGAGGCTTGGTGGAAGACATGATTTAATTTATTTATTGTATTTAGTGAATTAGTTAAATTGCTTAACATTTAATTTGCTAATTTAATTAAAGGAAAATCATATTTTTAATAAAATAATAATAATAATAATAAATAATGGGGAGTCCTAGTTTGACTAAATCTCCACCGAAGTCTCCTAATCCCAATCCTCTCATTCTCACGTTTTTCATCAGCAAAAGAAGTGAAAATAATAGTTCTTCACTCTTGAAGAACTTACACACAAAAACTCAAAATAAGCTAAGCTAAAAACGAAAATAAAAAACATTCATTTCGATGGATTGGGTTATGGATTTTGGTGGTGAGGCAGTGATGTCGTGGGAACAGGAAGCATTGAAACAAGTTTTGAACGACATTAAGGTATGGGTTATCTTCTCTCTTGGTTCCTTTCCCAAGAGACCCATAAAGTTCAGTTTAATCGCGATTGAAAAACCAAGGTTGTTCCCATTGCATTCCCCCCTGTCATTAGATCCTTTGAAAGAGTAAAATCATGCAATGGTATGTCTTCTGGTAGATAATTTTAGGTCTGGTTGTGATTATGTGTTGAGTGTGTATTCGGAAATAATTTAAGGGATGAAAAATATATTCCGTAAAAGTATATTAAGTTGACTGTTTTAAGCATGTGTGTACTGAAAAATTTACTATGTTTGCTGCCTGAAATTTATATGTTAATATGTTGTGTTTCGTGTGCATAAAAATGTTAAAAACGTGATGTTCATATAAGGTTAAGGTGGCTTACTGAATGTCACTGAAAATACTATAAAAAATCAACATAAAAAATTTAGAGAAAAACAAATTGAAAGAGGAACAAATTTCCAGATTGCTGGAAATGTTGATCTCGACCTATATTTTTGAGTTGGAGCTATGTTTTAAAATTTTATTTAAAATGTGAGGTCATTGGGGAATGAACCCAAGACCACACCAAATGTAAACTACATAAAAATTTCATGAGAAAAATGAAGGAAAAATAAATGTGAAGAGTGGGGATTGAACCCACAACCACTTGAATAGATGAGCGAGTTAGGAGAAAAATAAAGCAGAAAACTAAATGTGGAGAGTGGGGATTGAACCAACGACCTCTTGAATGGATGAGATAGTTAGGATAAAAACAAAGGAGAAAAATAAAAGTGAAGAGTGGGGATTGAAACCACAATCCCTTAAATATATGAGGAAATTAAGAGATAAATTAAGAGAAAAAGAATGATCTTGTAGGGGATTGATCTCACAACCTCCTTGCCTTTAACGAAAAAGAGAAGAGGAAAAGAAAGGAAATATTATGGAAGTTATGGGGATCGACATAGGTTCCCCAAAATCTGAAAAATAAAAGTACCAAGTTTAATATAATACAAAGTGTTGATCAAGGGATTCGAAATCGAGTTCACTTGCCCAATTACACATTGACACATAAGTCGTACGTGAAAAAATATTTAATAAATGCTGCCTCTAAGAGTCAAAATCAAGATCTTGTCATACCAACAAGATGCATAAGTCTTGTTACACATAATCTTGGGTAAGTATGAGTCACTTAGAGGAATTATTGAATGAAGCGTCATGGCTTGTATGTATGGATCCATAAATCCAGCATACGTTTAAAAGTAAGCGAACCTATGATGGATGTAATAAAATGATGTGAACCCTAAGAGGTTTAAGTAAGAGTGTGAAACATGCTAAAAGGTCAAGTGCATTGGCATAAGACGAAATTAACATTCACGTAAGGGGAGTGTTGAATGGTGTAAAGTCAAATCTCAAGCATACTCCAAAAGAAAGTGTTAAGAATGAATTCATAGTTAGTATATAAAGAAAAGAGTGACTACATGAATATAGGCTAGTGCAAGTGAGATAAGTTGCATCTATGCCCAAAAATCAGTGTCAGTAAAAGAAATATCTAAGAGTATATATATACTAAACGATGAATAAGCAAAGAAAGCGTGGCTACATGAAGATAGGCTAGTACTAGCAAGACAAGCTGTATCTATGCCTAGAATCAATGTCCCTCATTGTAACAATTCTAAAAATGACTATGCTAAGTAACGTCTAACTTATCTAGAATGCCTAGATTAGAACGAGTTCACACGGATTGATGCACGTAGAACCAGACCTCTGAATCCTTGCAACAGCCAAGCAAACTAACTTCATGAGTTAGTTCAGCTTAAAAGGTTGGGTCCAGCCATTTAGGGCACCCGAATATGAAGATTTACCTAGATGAATCTTAACAGGCCTAAAAAAGGGGTAATCTTTAGTTTGGAGGGTCTAGGGGTAAAATGGACTTTTCCACGCTAAGGGTAGTATTGTAATTAACCTGAATATTTAATTAATTAATTAATTAATCAATATGGTGGAGGGGAAATTCGGGTAGGAAGGGCTGAAATGGACCCTTTGAGCGAAATCTTGCTCCACCCGGGTTCGAGCCTTAGTTGAAGCAATGATTTAATTAATTTATTGTATTTGGTGAATTGTATAAATTAATTAATATTTAATTTACTTATTTAATTAAATAAAAATCAGATTTTTAATAAAATAATAATATTAATAAATAATAGGGAGTCCTAGTTTGACTAAGTCTCCACCTAACTCTCCTAGTCCTAATACTGTCATTCTCACGTTTTTCATCATCAAAAGAACTGAAAATAATAGTTCTTCACTCTTGAAGAACTTACACACAAAAACTCAAACGAAAAGCTAAGCTAAAAATGAAAATCAACAACATTCTTCTTGATGGATTGGGTTTTGGATTTTGGTGGTGAGGCAGTGGTGTCGTGGGAATAGGCAGCATTGAAACAAGTGTTGAACAACATTAAGGTATGTGTTTTCTTCTCTCTTGGTCCCTTTCCCAAGAGACCCTTAAGGTTCAATTTAATCGCGATTGAAAAACTAAGATTGTTCCTGTTGCATGCCCCTGTCGTTAGATCATTTGAAAGATTCAAAGCATGTGTTGGTATGTCTTCTGGTAGATAATTTTAGGTCTGGTTGTTATTATGTGTTGAATGTGTATTAGAAATCATGTAAGGGATGAAAAATATATTCCGGAAATGTATATTAAGTTGCCTTTTTTGAGCATGTGTGTGCTGAAAATTTGCTATGTTTGCTGCCTAAAACTTGTATATTAAAATGCTGTGTTTCGCGTTCATAAAAATGTTAAAAACGTGATGTTCATATAAAGTTAAGGTGGCTGAAGGAATGTCACTCACAATACTACAAAAATCAACATAAAAAATGAGATAAAACGAATTAAAAGAGAACCAAATTTCGAGCTTGTTGAAAATGTTGGTCTCAGCATATATTTTTGAGTTGGAGCTATGTTTTAAAATTTTATTTAAAATGTTAGGTCATTGTGAATTTAACCCAAGAACTCACCAAATGTAAAATACATAAAATTTTCATGAGACAAATGAAAGAAAAAATGAATGTGGAGAGTGGGGATTGAACCCATAACCTCTTGAATATATGAGAGAGTTAGGAGAAAAATAAAGGAGAAAAATAAATATGGAGAGTGGGGGTTGAACCCACGACCTCTTGAATGGATGAGAGAGTTAGGAGAAAAATAAAGGAGAAAAATAAATGTGAAGAGTGGGGATTGAACCCACAACCCCTTGAATAGGTGAGATAGTTAAGAGATAAATTAAGAGAAAAAGAATGAGCTAGTGGGGGATTGCTCCCACAACCTCCTTGCCTTAAACGAAAAAGAGAAGAGGAAAAGAAAGGAAATATTATGGGAGTGATGGGGATCAACCTAGGGTTCCCCAAATCTGAAAAATTCAAGTACCAAGTTTAATATAATATTAAGTGTTGCTCAAGGGATTTGAATCCGGTTCCCTTGCCCAATTTCGTATTGACACATAAGTCGTACGTGAACAAATATTTAATAAATGCTTCCTCTAAGAGTCCGAATCAAGATCTTGGTATACAAACAAGATGCATAAGTCTTGTACCACATAATCTTGGGCAAGTATGAGTCTCTTAGACGAAATATGAGTGAAGCCTCATGGCTTGTAAGTATGGATCCATAAGTCCAGCGTACGTTTAAAAGTAAACAAACCTAAGATGGATGTAATGCAATGATGCAAACCCTAGGAGGTTTATGTAATAGTGTGAAACATACTAAAAGGCCAAGTGCATTCGCATATGGCAAAATGAACATTCACGTAAGGGGAGTGTAGTATGATATAAGGTCAAATCTCAAGCATACTCCAAAAGAAAGTTTTATGAATGAATTCATAGTTAATATGTAAAGAAAAGAGTGACTACATGACTATAGGCTAGCGCAAGTGAGATAAGCTGCATTTACGCCTAAAAATCAGTGTCACTAAATAAAATTTCTAAGAGAGTATGTATATACTAAGTGATTAATAAGCAAAGAAAGAGTGGCTCTTTCACGATAGGCTCGTGCAAGTGAGACAAACTTTATCTATGCCTAGAATCAATATCCCTCAATGTAAAATCCAAGAGAGCATATGTATGTTATACGATGAACAAATTATGAAAGGTAAGTAATATGAAACGAAAAGATGTTAAGGGAGAACAGGGTGGCACCATAATATGAGTCTAGTGCAAGTGAGACAAGTTATACCAACGCCTATATAAGGTCACAAAAAATACTCACCTCAGAGAGTGTTGAATATTAAGAGACAAGTCTCAATCACACTTTATATGTAAGTGTAAGGACAATTCACACTTAATACATAATGATGAGATGAAAAATCATCTAATGAGCTATGATATCTCATGCTAGATTCCAGCTTTTATGATGTATGAGATGAATATAATGAAACTTTATACTGAGTATTGATATGCTAGCTATGAGTCGTGATTCCTTCTTTAGGGAAGGCAGAGGTTTGTGTAATTCTCATGAGATGAGACTGTCTGTCCAGATGTGTATGATCTCCTTATATATCCTAGCCTTTGAACCTATACTGCCAATATAGGGTTCTAGTAGGATTCGACTCTCTATATACGCTAGCATGTTTTGGTTCACTTTGGCCGGTGATTCCACCTCTTTTCGGTGTGGGGTTAAACACTGGATTTCATGATGCTCAAATGATCTATGTTGGTTAAGGTTAAAGTTCCCAAACAAATAATAAGGACAACCTCAAGTAATGCACATAATTAAATGAACGATACCGAAGGTGTTAGGATAGGATAATCAAGAGGTGAGCTAGACTTAAGTAATGACACTAGGTCATTCTTGGTCATTGGACAGAGAACCTGATGAAAGTCTTAAACTACATCCTAGGTAGGACTGGTGTTTACACTATCTTACCAACGAATGAAAATACATTATATATGAATGAATGAAGCAGACTCTGTGTTTGCTAAAGAAGGCTCCCTAGTTGAGGTCCCATAAGTTGAGCCTTCATTTTGGGAAGTCTTAATGTCGGCGTATGAATGAATGATATGAACTATGCTATAAGCTATGTGCAATATTTTATGTGCTATTTGTAAAATGATATGTATGATGATGCCTGTCACTCTCGTAGCATGACTTTCCTAATCCGATTTGGCAAGTCCACTAACTTGACTTTTCATAACTCATATCGTTAGGAGAGAGATCTTCTTAATCATGCATGTCCTTGGTGTGTGCTTGCATATACCCATACTTAGTACAAGTGTGTACTAATCTCATACAACTCTGTACTTTTAGGTGCAGGTGCAGGTGAACGCTAGAGCATAACTAGACTACGCTGAAGTTATCTAGACGTAGAGAATTCATCCGGACTTGGTAGGCCCTCTTGCTTTCGAGGATGCTTATCTTTTATATTCTAGCTTAGATGTAGGCATGATCTAGTGGAGGATGTTCCACTAGCGTTTCTTTCTCACCATTTTGGAAAGTATACATTTAATGCAATTAAGAACTATTTCATTCATTTGAGTATCTTTGTATTAGATGGTTGTTGTGAACGATTATGAAATTAATTAGATGATCTTATTTGAATATGATTTTCCTATTATGAAGTCTAAGTATACTCTAACTAAACAAAAAGGTCAAATATTCCACTAAAATTTATCTAGATGTTATCACACTGACGTATGTAGGCTTGTCTGCGACCTATGAAAGGTCAACAACGTCGGTTTCGGCTACGATCTAGACTCCAGTCGTGAAATGGGAGTGTCAAATGAAGTTCAAAACATGTTAAAAACATTAATTAGGTAAAATATAGTACAAAGGATCTAAACATTCGATAATGAAACCCTAAGGAACGCCCGAAGGTTCCTTGAGGAGGACCCGAACATTGAGCAAGTTGCCATAACTGCTTGCGGTAGCGATGATTTGGCATCCATCTTACGTCGCCCTGCAACCATAAGGAGGGAAAAAAGTTTCCTCTCGATGCGGGGCCTCCACGAGGTCCACTATCTCAACTCGGATTTTCAAAAATAAATGTGAAATTGACCATGCGACGCGCAACCACTTCTCATATTTGTCCGCGTCGTTTTTAAGTCAATTTAACTTCACGGAAAGACTCAATTAAGTGAGGGATATTTTAGGTATTTTAGGGGACTATTTTATAATGGTTTTAGGTCAGTATAAACCATTTACACTCACTATAAATCAAAATTGAACAAATCCCTCTCATATCTTTCAAAACTCTCTATCCATTCAACCACCATTTAAGAACACGAAAAGCTCGAGGAAGAAGATGAAGACTCCAAGGTTTTTATTCAAAATTTGTTGAATAATCATCAATAAGGTATGGGTTATTCACTCTTGGTATTCCTTTCCTTACGAGGTCCTTTCAAAGATGATTTCCAACAATTCGATTCCTGGGGTTTTTACTCTACCAACGGGTTTTCTTCCAAACTTGACATTTATGAATAATGATGAAAAAGTATGATTTTCTATTGTTAATTAAGTACGTATTTGTTGGGTAATTGATATGTAATTTGGATTTCCTGTGAAGTATGTTCCTTCTCTAAACAATGGATTCAATTATGTTATATATATCACTTAATGTCATGTCAATGTTGGGATTAGAAATATATCTTGAATGAACTCTTAAATGAGACCTTTCCCTTGACCCTAACTACAAACTGGTCTTGTACATGACTAGAATGGTTGGGATTGTATATGTTATTGTGAAATTCAATATATTATTTAATGATTGCGATAAAGTGAATGTAAGTTCTTGATGAAGATTCTTGGAAGCAATAGGTAAGTCATCTAAAGCCATGATTTCTCTATAATGTTGATGTTGCCATATAAATTGAGGTCGTTATGAAATTGAAGCATGTATGATGTTGTTATGCATATATTTTGGCCTATGAATATGTTAAATGTGGGATCATGGTAAGGATACGAGAATGCAAGTTGATGATGTTTATCTTGTATGTCTTACACACTATGATTATGATATGTCAATCTAACAAACAAAAGTTGTGATGAAAGAAAATTCTAATCTAAACCTAAAGAGATTATGATCATGTTTATACGATGAGTTAATCTCTTATGGCTTAGATAAATATTATGATAAATGATGACTTAAAGGTTATTCAAAAAGGGACTTTAGCTTAGCACCGATGAACTGGATATAAGAGGTGTCCCTTCCCTAGTTGGAATGTAGGTTCACAATGGCTGTCATGAGATAGAGGCTGTTTTGTAATGTGAAACTATGGGTCTCTAATATATTTCATAGTTCTTGACTTATTCTATCTCTATAGGAATACTAGCTAGTGAATCCACCTAGAATTCTATTTGTATATTTTGGTTCTACCTTGGCAAGTACACAACCTTCTTTTGGTGTGGGGTTTAATGACAACGGATTCCATGTTTAGCTCACATGGTATAATCTCGGTTAAAGCAATTGTTCCCTCAAGGAAAATGAAATACAAATAAATGGAAATTCACTAGGATGACTTAAGGAGTCTACTTAGTATAGGTAGGGTTATAGGACTCTACCTAAACATTGCACAAGTTGACTCTAAGGGAAGTCCTTAGGAGATTTTTCTCATGTAATATGAATATGCAATGTATAATGCTTATGATATATGATGTTTCTCTTATATGATGTTGACAATGTTAATGAACATGAAATGGTCTATGTTGTTATATGTGATGATGACTACTTATGATGTAAGTTGCATGAAGCAAACCACTACTTATAGTCTCCTATCTTTTTTAATTGATTATGTGGGGTTATGGGGCTTCACATGATCATTGAACTTGTAGGCTTGGGATGGGATTATTAGTAAGTATTTGTATTCTATGTTTATATTACCAAATGAACATGAAATGTTAATATGAACTTTTTATGATATGTCTTTGGTTATGATCATGCTTTATGGATTTGTGATCCTTATCTTGTATATGCTGTCTAGTGTGTGCGTTAAACGATTTCAAATGACTTAGAATTTTTTCTACAAAAATAGTCCTTTTTCATGCATGTCCTTATATGTTTATGTGCATATACCCATGCTTAGTACATGTGGCGTACTAACCCCTATACTTTATATAACTACAAATGTAGAGTTCGACCATTGAAGATTAAGAAGGTCGACTCAAGAAGCTTGGAAATTCTGAAATAAAACATAACTGAACAAGCACAAAAACAAGTATAATAATCTGAACATGATATACTGAACTCTGAGATAACTGGATGCAATGATCAAATTTATAATATGTTGAGACTGAATAATAACTGAACTGTAAGTCAATGCATTGGAGAGTCTGACTGACTGTGGGATCTACTATAAACCGATAATAAATTCACATGACCTAAATGTGGAGTCCGATATATACTCCCCATCAAGAGGACCCAATATATCCTGCCAAAGGTATAAAGACATACTGGCGTGATCAATAAACTGATTGCCCACATAGGGGACTTACAACCTACTTGGCTATTAGTTTTGGCACTAAGTGGGTATGCTGAACCCTAGTCCAACTCGGTATTATGCTACTCCCTATGAATAAAGTGTTTAAGACATGATGATTGAATTTCTGTAAATACAGGATAGCTCCAAACTGAACAAGCATAGTTGAGAATACAACAATTAATCTGATAATAATGCATTTATAACTGAGGCATGAATATCTAAAGTAACTGAGTTATCTAGCCTAGCATGTGTAATTCAAGAACTAATGAAATACATAGCTAGGATTCTGAAATTCATGCAACAATCTGAGTAATAACATGATAATCTGTTTGGAACATATAAATATTAAATTCATGAAGTTCAGTTGAGGTTCTAGAAATCCTAGGTCTAATCATGATATGGGAATCAAGAATCTGACTGAAATTAGGGACCTAATGGGTGAAAGGAACCCACTAGTGAAATGCAACATACTTTGTGATGAAATTCATGGAGAAATATTTAGATTTTGAGGCTAGAACTGCTGGAACCTTTTTGCGTTCTTGAACTAGGGTTCTTTCCTTATTCTCTTTTCTTGCTTATAAATTTGTATGTTTTTGATTAATCATTTGACTCTGGTAAGTTTTGGCTATGTTTCTAACCTTAAACATACTAAAATATGATGATTTAGGGTCAAAACAATGTATCTTAGGGTTTAAACGATGTTGGAAAAGACCAAAAGACCCCCAACTTAATTATTGTCACACCAAATGATGACCTGGACTACGGTCTGTCATTCAATTGACGGTCCATCGTTTGGGTCCATAATTTGAGTCTTTTCGATATGCCTTTACTAAAATAGTCATAACATTTTACTCGGAGGTCTGATTTTAGCAAGGTCGGTAGATATGGAAAGCTAATTGAATTATCTATTTATTGGTATTTCATGGGACACCTAAATCATTTTTTGCTAAGAGTTATGATCAATTGAAGTTTACCAAACTGCATTTCCCCCCTAATTTGTCTGTTATATTCCACCTACGGTTCGTGCTGTTCAATCGTGGTTCTTGTAAGAGAGTGGGTGAATATGGTGTCGATCAATGGACACAGACTACTGACCGTATTCTGACCTACGAACCGTAGGTCCGTCCATCATTTGACACTTGGTCAAATTTTCCTTGGCTGAGATTTTGGGGGTTTCTGACTCCATCGACGGATGTGTAGGACGGACTATGGGTCAAGCTACGGTCCATCGGTGGCAACCGTCGATGCATGTGCATATTTTCTGCAAAACTGGTTTTTGGTTTGTCGATATGGGGTGTTACATTATCTCCCCCTTTGGAACATTTGTCCTCAAATAAAGACTAAACTAGATGTAATAGAGGGAGAGAGATGCAAACACTATTTCTTAACACTGAGAACTGATTTTCTAACTGAATTGAGTTCCGAGAACATGCACAAACGTTGAAAATGCAAGTACAAATTGAGCGAACATGATTCTAAGGCTGAATTCAAGCATGAATGACTGTAAAACAAAAGAGGAACTATTACCTCAAGCTGGAGTGAAATCAGAAGGAAAGAGGTGAAGATACTTGTCTTTGATGGCTAATTCTTCTTCCCAAGTAGTTCCCTCTACGTACTGACTCGTCCACAAAACCTTGACTGAAGCGACTTCTTTATTTCTCAACCTTCTAGACTGACGGTGAAGAATCTCAACTAGTACATCCTCATAAGAAAGACAATCCTTCACCGCCACACTCTCTAATGGCACTACAAAGGCTGGATCACGCACATACTTCGTCAAGAGTGAGATGTGGAAGACCGGATACACTGCTGCTAATTCTGTTGGCAACTCCAACTCATATGCCACCTTTCCAACCCCTTTCAAGATCTTGTAAGGGACTATATATCTAGGAATGAGCTTCCCTTTTTTGCCAAATAAGATCACCCCTTTCATAGAAGACACATTCAGGAAAACCCAATCATCAACTTGGAACTCTAGTTCTCTTCTTCTCACATCAACATAAGATTTATGATGACTTTGGGCTCTCTTAAGTCTATCTGTAATGAGTTGCCCTTTCTCCATAGCATAAAGGACTGAATATTGCCCTATTAAAGTTGTTTCACATATATCAAACCAACCTACAGGATATCTACATCTATGCCCGTGCAATGCCTCATAAGGGGCCATCTGAATGCTGGAATTGTAGCTATTGTTATAGGAGAACTCAATAAGAAGAATGTGATCATCCCAACTACCTTTGAAATCGATCACACTAGCTCTCAACATATCCTCTAGGGTCTGAATGGTACACTCTGTCTGTCCATCCATCTGTGGATGAAATGTTGTGCTAAGGTTAATTTGAGTACCAAGACCTTTCTGAAATGACTCCAGGAATTGGAGGTAAACTGAGGACCTCTATCTTAGATTATAGACAAAGGAACCCCATTCAACCTCACAATTTCATAATGTAAAGATTGGCATAATCCTCGGCCGAATTTGTAGTATTGACTGCTAAAAAGCTAGAAGACTTAGTCATCCTATCAACTATCACCCAAATTGAGTCATGTTGTCTGCGAGTATGTGGTAACCCTGTGATGAAATCCATACTGATCACATCCCACTTCCAAGTAGGAATATCAATCTCTTGAGTCATACCTCCTTGTTTTTGATGTTCTACCTTGACTTGATGATAATTGGGAACTTACTCACAAAGTCTGCTATATCTCTCTTCATGCCATTCCACCAATAGACTTCCCACAGATTGCGGTACATCTTAGTGGAACCTAGATAAATAGAATATCTGGAATTATGGGATTCTGCAAGGATATGCTTTCTCAACTCACCCACATCAGGAGCACACAATCTACCCTGGAAGCGAAGTACACCATCTCCCCCTTGGGAGGAAACCTCCACTCTCTAATTTTGGACTGCACCCTTAAGTTCAAGGAAGATTGGATCACTGTCTTGCTTTTCCTTAACCTCCACTACAAAAGAATATTCTGCCCCATTCTAAACTATTACACCATTGTCTGATATGATCATAAGGCGAACTCCTAAGCGAGCAAGCATGTGAACATCCTTTTCTAGCTCCTTCCTTTCTTCCTTAACATGGGCTACACTACCCATAGATAATCTACTAAAAGCATCTACTACTACATTCGCCTTACCAGGATGATAATTCACACTCATGTCATAATACTTAAGGAACTCAAGCCATGTCCTTTGGCGAATATTCAACTCTTTCTAGGGAACACATACTAAAGGCTCTTATGATCAGTGAACACATCTACGTGAACACCATACAAGTAGTGTCTCCAGATCTTGAGTGCAAACACCACTACTGCAAGCTCGAGGTCATGAGTTGGATAGTTCTTCTCATGAACATTAAGAAGTCTAGAGTCATAAGCTATAACATTATTTTACTGCATCAACACACAACCTAGGCAACCTATAGATGCATCACAATAGATCACATAGCCATCTGAACCCTCTGGTAGAGTAAAGATAGGAGCGGTAGTTAATCTAGTTTTCAATTTTGCGAAGCTTTTGTCACAATCATCTGACCATTGGAACCATATTCTTAGTCAATCTAGTCAATGGTAAGGCGATGGATGAAAATCCTTCCACGAACCTTCTATTAAAACCCACTAGACCTAAGAAACTTCTGATATATGTAGCAGAGTTATGTGTTGGCCATTGTTTTACTGCTTTTATTTTTTGTGAATCCACTCGAATCCCTTCGTCAGATACAATGTGACCAAGGAAAGAAACAGGTTGCAACCAGAACTCACATTTGCTAAACTTAGCAAATAATTGTCGATCCTTGAGAATATGTAGAATAATTCTCAAATGACTCACATGTTATTCTTCATTCCTAGAGTAAATGAGTATATCATCAATGAAGACGATAACGAACAAGTGCAGGTACTTTTTGAAGACTTTGTTCATCAAATCCATGAAAGCTGCAATAGCATTAGTTTGTCCAAACGACATAACTACATATTCATAATGACCATACCTAGATTTGAAGCATGTTTTCAGAATGTCACTATCTCTGACTCTAAGTTGATGATGACCCAATCTGAGGTTTATCTTTGAGAAATGGCTAGCGCCCAGAAGTTGGTCAAACAAGTAATCAATACTGTGGATGGAATACTTATTCTTAATTGTGACCTTGTTCAACTATTTATAGTCAATGAACAATTTGAGAGAACGATCTTTCTTCTTTACGAACAACACTATTGAACCCCGTGGTGAAATACTAGGTTTAATGAAGCCCTTATCTAGAAGGTCTTTTAACATCTCTTTCAATTCCTTAATATCCGGTGTAGACAATATGCAAAAAATAATAGAAGTACGTTGGGTATATTGTAAAATATTGATTCCAAAGTCATTTTGCCTATAGGGAGGGACTCTGGGAAGATCTTTTAGAAACACTTCTAGAAATTCACGTACTGCTGGAACTAACTCAAGAGTTGGGCTTTCAGAGCTTAAATCCTTAACCCGAACTAGATGATAGAGATAACACTTAGAGATCATCTTTCTGGCCTTAAGGTATGAAATGAATCGACCCATAAGCATTAAACTACTAATTTTCCACTCTAAGATTGGTTCATCTGGAAATTGAAATGAATAATCGTAGTTCTACAATCGACTGAGGCATAACAGGAATGTAACCAATCCATGCCTAGAATGACATTGAAATCTACCATTTATAACTCTATAAGATCTACTAAGGTGACTTTTTGAGATACTGTGACAAGGCAATTTATGTATACCCTTCTAGCTATAACTGGGTCACCAACTATAGCAGAGACTGAGAAAGGTTCTGAGAGAGTTTTTGGATTAACACTACATAGGATTGCTATGTAAGGAGTTATAAAATAAAGAGTAGCCCCTGGATCTAACAATGCATAAACATCAAAGTCAAGGACTCGTAAAGTACTAGTGACTACATCAGGAGAATCTTCTTGATCCTGGCGAGCCAGAAGAGCATACAAATTGTTTTGGCGCTGACCTCCACCTATACAAGATGAGTTACCTTGCTGATTCAGGTGACTTGCTGGTGCTGCTGAAGTTGTAGACTTAGCTCTACAATTTTCACCTTCTTGAACCTGTCTAGAAGGAAAATCCCTTAACTAATGACCAGGGTGACCACACCCAAAACATCCTTCTTTTCCTGTGAGACACTCGCCTGGATGGTTCTTACCACACGTAGGGAAAGTGGGGTAAGTCTTTGTTCTTGAAACACTTTCCTGAGACTTAGAGCCTGTTGCTTTAACCTTCTAATCATACCTGTTCTTGGAGGATAGAACACTAGCTGAGGAAGGGGCTGGAGCTGAAAAATTCTGTTGACTCTGTGAGCGATTCCACTATCCGATTTCTGCTGAGAATATTCATACTTTCCAGTCCTTGTCTTCTTCTTCTCCTTATCCTGTTCTTTAAGATTATCACCCTCAACCTATTGAGCATGAGCCATAATCCTAGAGATGTTCATATCTCCCAGTAACATAACATTTCTGCACTCAGTTTTCACTAAATTCGACAATCCATATAGGAAATTATTTATCTGAGCCATAGAGTCAGCAACCATGTGAGGATAATACCTAGATAGTTTGTTAAACTTCAGCCCTTACTCTTGGACCATCATGTTTCCCTACCTTAAGTTCATGAATTCTTGGGCTTTTGCTTCTCTCAATTCTATTGGGAAAAACCTGTCCAGAAAGGTCTCATTAAAACAATCCCATGTAATAGGAGTTGCATCTGTACCCTTATTTTCCTTCCACTTAGTGTACCAGATATGAGAAGCATCCTTCAACTGGTATGATACCAACTCAACCCGATCAATCCCAGTGACTTGCATTACCTCAAAGATCTTTTCGATATCATCCATGAAATTCTGAGGATCCTCATTAGTTTGTGATCCTAACAACTCAGGCGGATTCATCCTAACAAAGTCATGGACCCTTGTTATTGCTGATCCACCATTAGCATTCACAGGTTCATGAACTCGATCATTTTGGTTGGTCATACTCTGAGACAACATATGTATAGCATTTCCGAACTCAGCATTAGAGACTTTCTGATGTGGGACCGGAGGAGCTGCATTTGTATTTTTGACGTTCGCATTCCTAGTGTTAGCTCTACGAGGTGGCATGATATGAAACATAGAACTTCAAGTTTAAATGGAATAAGTTCATATCTCACACACGATAAGAGTAACAAGAAAGTGAAGTTTTTTACTAAAACACTTTGTAGTCTCCCTCTCATTAGATATGGTGCACTTCACACCCATAAAAAGAACTCTACTTAGTGAGTCTTTTAAGACATCCTAGGACTCTTAAATCTAGTTCTTTGAAACCATGTTTTGTCACTCCCCGAGCTGCCTCCGAGACGCGGACAAGAAACCTAGGACCATAATTGATCCCAAGCTAACCCTGCTGGCATGATCATGAGCATATTAGAGATGATAAACTTTTGTGGAACATAAATCATACTTCAAATAAAAAGATGGGGAATACCCATATACTATAGCTTAAATGATTGAAATACTGATGAGTTTAATACAAGAAATTTATTAACTCAATACTTAGATGAACCTAACAATGTCTGAAATAAGCCTCTAATCGACTAGAAATACTGGGACAAGCCCCAGCTAAGTCTAGCAAAAACTAAAATTAAATGACTAAAGGACTGAAATGAACTCATGACTATTGTCCTCAGAGAATGAGGACTCACCATTGAATCTCATGAACTAGAGATCGAAAATAGACCTATGCGTGGTAAGGATGCTTAGAAGCTTAAGCTAGATCACAAGAAGATGTAGCGCACATATGCGTCAGTACTTGGTGGTACTGAGCATGTAGGATATAGTAAAGCTGAAATAAAGCATAACTGAACAAACACAAAAACAAGTATAATAATTTTAACATGATATACTGAAATCTGAGCTAACTGGATGCAATGACAAAATTTATAACATGCTGAAACTGAAATGTAAATATGGTCAATGCATTAGAGAGTTAGACTAAACTATGGGAGATACTAATAACAGATAATAAAATCACACAAGCTCAGTGTGAAGTTTGATGTATATGACCCATTGAGAGGACCCAATCTACCCTGCCAGAGTATAAAGGCATGCCGGCGTGATTAATAAACTTGTTGTCCACATAGGGGACTTATAATCTATTTGGCTAGTACATCTGGGACTAGTTGGGTACGCTATACCCTAGTCCAACTCGGTATTATGCTAGTCCCAATGAATAAAGTGGTTGAGACAGGATGACTGAATTTCTATAAATACTGGATAGCTCAAAACTGAACATGAAAACTGAGAATGCAACAATAAATATGATAATGATGCATTAATAACTGAGGAATGAATATCTAAAGTAACTAAAATATCTGGCCTAGCATATGTAATTCAAGAACTAAAGAAATATATAGCTAGGATTCAAAAATTCATGCAATAATCTGAGTAATAATATGATAATCTGATTTCGAACATATAAATAATAAATTCATGATGTTTTGTTGAAGTTGTAGAAACCCTAGGTTTAATCATGATACGGGAGTCAAGAATCTGACTGAAAACTAGAGACCTAATGGGTGAAACAAACCCACTAGTGAAATCACATACTTGGTGATTAAATTCACGGAGAAATATTCAGATTTTGTGGCTGGAACTGCTGGAACCTTGCTGCATTCTTAAACTAGGGTTCTTGACCTTTTTCTCCTTTCTTGCTTCTAATTTTCTATGTTTTGATTAATGATTTGACTAAGGTAAGTTTTAGTTATGTTTCTAAGCTTTAAATGACTTAAATATGATGATTTAGGGTCAAAATAATGTATCTTAGGGTTTAAATAAAATGGGAATAGACAAAAATATCCTTGAGTTAATTATTGTCAGACCAAACGATGACATGGACTGACAGTCGTTGTTCAATCAACGGTCCGTCGTTTAGGTCCGTAGGTTAGGTATGTTTGATAGGCCTTTACCAAAATAGACATAACTTTTTACTCGAATGTCTATTTTTAGTAAGGTTGGTGGATATGGAAAGATAATTCAATTATCTATATGTGAGTCATGGGACACCTAATTCATTTTGTGCTAAGAGTTATGATCAATCGAAGTTTCCCCAACTTCATTTCCCCCCAACTATCTGTTAATTACCACTTACGGTCCGTAGGTCCATCTACCGACTGTGCTGCTCAATCGTGGGTTTTATTAGAGAGTGGGTGAATGGGGTGTCGATCGAAAGACATATATTATGGACAGTAGTCTAACCTACGGACAGTAGGTCTATCCGTCGTTCGACACTTAGTCAAATTTTCCTTAGCTGATATTTTGGGGGTTTCTTACTCCATCGATGGATGTGTAGGAAGGACCATGGGTAGGGCTACGGTCCGTCGATGGCAACAATCGATGCACCTGTATATTTTCTGAAAAACTGGTTTTTTGTCTATTTTGGATATGGGGTGTTACATGTATGAAGAATCCCAAGACTTCCTTGATAAGGTCTATAAGATTTTGTTTGCTATGGGGGTAAGTACTACTGAAAAAGCTGAGCTTTTCCCCTATCAACTTAAGGATATGGCTTAGACATGGTACAATCAGTGGAAGGATAGTCGTGCGTTAGGTGGTGGTCCCATGACTTGGGAGATCGTCAAAAAGGCCTTTTTGACAGATGCTTCCCAAGGGAACAACAGGGAAGCTAAGGTAGAGGAGTTAATCAACCTTCAGTAAGGAGGTATGAGTTTTAAGGAATACTCCTTAAAGTTCATTATGATTTCCAAATATGCGTTCTATTTGGTTTCAAATGATAGGGATGAAATGAGCCGTATCTGATGGGCGTGTTCGAAGAGCTTGAAGAAGAATGTTGTGCAGCTTCGCTTCATGAAAATATGGATCTTTGTAGGTCGATGGTTCATACACAACAAGTAGAAGAGAGTTGTCTAAGGAAGAGGAATAGGGAAGCTAATAAGGCAAGGTCTTTTGAAGGTGGTTCTTCTAAGAGTAGGCTTCACATTCAAGACAAGCCTATGTTTAGAATAGGGTTTTGAACTAAGTTCCTTCAAATTTCTCCAAGACTCGTAATGATAGGGTGTATAATTCTAAACCTTAAAAGGTAATAAATGTTGATCCACCAAGAGAAAGACCAACTTGTGGTAAGTATGGTAAGAAACATGTGGGTGAATTCCTTGTTAGAACTAATAGTTGCTATGGTTGTGGCAAAGGTGTCCATATGGTGAAAGATTTTCCTAATGTTAAGAGTCAAGCAAAGGGGAATAATCAGGCTCAATCAAGCTGTCCTAGCTCCAAAAAAGAACTATTTTACTCAAGGCTAGGGGTGAACAAAAGATCTCTTCCGATGTTGTGACTGTATGTTACAAGTCTTCTGTATTAATGTTTATGCTTTGATTGATCTCTGTGCTACCATTCTTTTTACACCTTTGGTAGCTAGGAAGTTTGATATACTTCCCGATGTTTTGATTGAACCCTTTTCGGTTTGTACCCCAATGGTTGACTCGATAATTCCAAAGAGAGTCTATAGGAAATGTTTTATAATGCTTCCCAATAGAGTTACTCTTGTTGACTTGGTAGAACTTGACATGTGTTACTTTGATATCATTTTGGGTATGGATCGACTTCATGTTTGTTTTTCTTTCATAGATTGTAGAACGAGGTTAGTGCAGTTTCTATTTCCAAATGAACCCATTAGAGAGTGGAAGGAGTGAAATTCTATGCCAAGGGGTCAAATCATTCGTGCTTGAAGGATTGTATGATGATAGACAAGGGTTGTCTATACTGTGTGGTGAGGGTTCAAGATCTAGAATGTGAAACTCCTATTAAGTCAGTCCCTGTAGTGAGGGAATTTCTGGTGGTTTTTCCTGATGACCTTCATGGAGTTCCTCACGAACAAGAATTGACTTGGGCATTGGCTTATTACCAAATTCGAACCGCATTTCAATTCCTCCATATGGGATGGGTTCAGACAAATTGTAACAGTTAAAGCTCCAACTCAAAGATTTACTAGACAGGGTTTCACTCAATCTAGTCTTTCTCCATGGGGTGCTCCAGTTATGTTTGTGAAGAACAAGGATGAGTCCGTTAGGATGTGCATTGATTATCGTAACCTCACTAAAGACACCATAAATAAAAAGTATCCTCTGCCTAGGATTTATGATCTATTTAATCAACTCCAAGTTGCTAAATACTTTTACAAGATTGAATTAAGGTCGGGATATCACCAACTTAGGGTGAGAGGAGAAGATGTTATCAAAACATCTTTATGAAGTAGATATAGTCACTATGAATTCCTATTGATTTCTTTTGGGTTAACAAATGCTCCATCGGCGTTTATGGACCTAATGAATGAAGTTTTTCGCGATTACCTCTACATATTTGTGATTGTGTTCATTGATGATATTGTGATATACTCCACAAATGAAAATAAACGTGAAAGTTATTTGAGGTTGGCCTTGAAAGTCCTCTAAGAACACCAACTTTATGCAAAATTTAGCAAGTGAATTTTTGTTGAGGTCAGTTGTTTTTCTTGCCCATGTTATCGCTGGTGAGCGTATAGAGGTCGATCCGAATAAGACGGATGTGGTAAGAAATTTTCCAAGAAATTTGACTTCCACAGACATAAGAAGCTTTATGGGTCTATAACGGGTACTATAGAAGGTTTATTGATGAATATTTATCCCTTACTTCTCCTTTGACAATGTTAACCCAAAAAAAAGGTGAAGTTTGAATGGTCTAAAACTTGTGAAAAAGGTTTTTAAGATTGAAAGATAAGCTTACCTACGCTCTGGTGTTGACTTTACTTAAGGGTACTTAAGTATTGTGGTGTATTATGATGCTTCCCGAGTGGGCTTGGGATGTGTCCTCATACAACATCCCAAAGCGATATCTTATGCCTCTAGGCAACTCAAAGTTCATGAGAAGAATTATCCAACTCATGACCTTGAGTTAGAATCCGTAGTTTTTGCCTTGAAAATGTGGAGAAATTACTTGTATGGTGTGCATGTTGATTAGTTTACTAACCATAAAAGTCTTCAATATGTGTTCACACAAAAGGAGTAAAATCTCCGACAAAGAAGATGATTAGAACTTTTGAAAGATTACGACATGAGTGTCCTTTACCAACCCGACAAGGCAAAGGTGGTCGCAGATGCTTTGAGTCGTATGACCGTGAGTATTGTTTCTCATGTGGAAGAAGAGAAGAAAGAACTTGTGAAAGATGTTCATAGGTTGGCTTATTTAGGTGTGCGGCTACATGATTCTCCAAATGGTGGTTTCATGGTCCATCATAACTTCGACTTATCATTAGTGGTTGAGGTGAAATCTAAGTAACATCTTGATCCTCTATTGATGGAGTTGAAAGAGTCAGTACTTGGTAAACTAAATGAGTCATTCTCCCCAGGGGGGAATGGTGTTCTTAGGTACTAAGGAAGATTATGTGTAGCGGATGTAGAGGATTTGAGAGATAGAATACTAGAAGAAGCCCATAGTTTCCATTATTCTGTATATCCAGGTGCCACCAAAATGTATTATGACCTTAGGGAGGCCTATTGGTGGGATTTTTTACGAAGGGACTTAGCGGAGTAGTTGCTAAATGTCGAAATTACTGACAAGTCAAAGCCGAGCATCTAAAACTGGATGGTTTAACCCAAATCATGGATGTTTGTACTTGGATGTGGGAAGCCATCAATATGGACTTTGTTGTCGGGTTGCCTTGAACCTGGAGGCAAAATGATTCAATTTGGGTTATTGTGGATAGGTTGACCAAATCTTCTCACTTTATCTCCATTAAGTCTACATTTACGGCTGAAGAATATTCAAGGATCTACACTAATGAGATTGTGAGTCTTCATGGGATTCCTTTGTCCATCATTTCGGATAAAGATGCCCAATTTTCATCTCATTTTTAAAAAGCTTTTCAAAAAGGTTTAGGTACTCAAGTGAAACTTAGTGCCGCTTTTCATCCTCAGAAAGTTGGTCAAGTGGAATGTTCCATTCAAACCCTTGAAGATATGTTAAGAGCCTATGTTATTGATTTCAAAGGAAGTTGGGATAATCACCTACCTTTGATTGAGTTCTCCTAAAACAATAGTTACCATTCAAGCATCTCCATGGCATATTTTAAATCTATTTATGGTCGAAGATGTAGGTCTCTTGTTTGTTTATTTGAGGTTGGTGAGTCTTCACTCCTTGTTCCTTAGATTATCTATGAGGCTATAGACAAAGCTCGAGTCGTAAGAGATAGTTTGAAGACAATCTATAGTAAGAAAAAGTCTTATGCCATCAGTAGGAGAAGAGATATTGAGTTTGAAATAGGATATTATTTCAATTTGAAGATTTCACCTATGAAAGGGGTGATAAGATTCGGTAATAAGGGGAAGTTAAATCCCTGATATTTTAGTCCTTATGAGGTATTACAACGGGTAGAAAAAATTCCCTATGAGCTGAAACTACCTAGTGAACTAGTTGTGGTTCATCCGGTATTTCATGTTTCTATGCTAAAGAAATGCATAGGCGACCTTGTGTCTATTCTGCCTGTTGAAGGTTTGGGGGTGTATGAGAACCTCTCCTACGAAGAGGTTTTGGTTGAGATCCTAGATCTTCAAGTTAAGAAGTTGAGGAACAAAGATGTTGTCTCCGTAAAAGTCATATGGAGGAACCATTTTCTTAAGGGTGCAACATGTGAGGCCGAAACCGACATGAAGTCCCGCTACCCTCATATTTTACTCCTTGAGGTTAGTTATTACTATTAAAAAATAAAATAATAAATAATATCATATTAACTTGTTTTTTAAATGGGTGCATATGTTGGTACAAGTTGTACAAAATTGAGTTTTTAAGAGAATGCCTTCATACTCTACTTTTGCACTTATATGAAATATGTATGCACGTTGTCTTCTTCAGAGCTTGCTGGTTTTTTGTTGTCTTTAGAGAATGATACATGGTAACTCTTTGATGTATTTTGAGCTCATATTGATGTTGAGAAGGTAGTTCCTCTTTCTGTGTTATGAAATTTTAAGCTCTTATATGTTGTGCATCATGAATTGAGTTGATAATGTGTAATGTGGTGGTATATGTTGAAAGAAGTTGGGAAGTACTCCTATGAGTTGTTAGTCATTATAATTATATGTTTTTCTTAGTTAGACTGTTATTATTGAGTCTATGCTTACCTTCCAAAAGGTTTTAGTGTCACTCAGGGATGAATGTTCCTAAGGAGGGAGGGGGGATAATGTAACACTACGAAAGTTCCATGAAATAGACTAGAGCTTTGCCTATAAAATAACACTTACAATGATGTTTCCAGAAATATACTAATGTATTAAACTCAACTAGAAATGGATGGATCAAAAATGATAAAGAAATACTTTGCCGTCCGGAAACAAGCTAAACTGAACTAGTAGACGTCCCTATGTTTGGCGAAGGTTTGGGAGTGTCAAATCAGGTCCAAAACTTTTTCAAAAGACTTTAATTAGTTAAAATATAATACAAAGAGTCCAAACATCTGATAGACTCCCCAAGGAACGCCCGAAGGGTCTTTCAGGAGGACCCAAATATTGACGAGCGAGCTACCAAAGCAACTTACGACATCCAAGATTTGACATCCACCTCGCATTGCGCAACATACACAAGGAGGGAAAAAATTTACATCGCCATGAGGGTCCTCCACGATGTCCACTGCCTCAACTTGGATTGACAAAAATAAATTTGAAATTGCCTCCGCGACGCGTAGCCACTTCATAGATTTGTCCGCTTCATTTTCAAATAAATTTAACTTCACAAAAGAACCATTTAAGTGAGGGTTATTTTGGGTATTTAGGGATGAGTTATAATGGTTTTATGACCGTTTAAACCATTTACACTCACTCTAAATTATAATTTAACAAATCCCTCTCATATCTCTCAAAACTCTCTTTATTCAACCACCATTGAAGAACGAGAAACGCTTGAGGAAGAAGACGAAGACTCCAAGGTTTTTATTCAAAATTCATGGAATGATCATCAATAATATATGGGTTATTAACTTTTGTTATTTCTTTCCCCAAGAGGTCCTTTCAAAGATGATTTCCAACAATGGGATTCTTAGGGTTTTTACTCTACAAATAGGTCGTCTTCCAAACTTGAGATTTATGATAAATGATGAAAAAAATGATTTTCTATGGTTAATTAAGTATGTATTTGTTGTCTAATTGATATTTAATGTTGGGTTTCGTGTGAAACATGTTACTTGTCTAAACAATGGATCCAATTATGGTATATCAATCACTTAATGTCATGTAAATGTTGGGATTGGAACAATAGCTTGAATGAAATCTTAAATGAGCCCTTTCCCTTAACCCTAACTATGAACTGGTCTTGTACATGACTAGAATGGTTGGGATTGAATATTTTATTTGAAATTCACTATATTATTGAATAATTGTGATGAATTGAATGTAATTTTATGATGAAGATTCTTGGAAGCAATAGGTAAGTCTTCTAAAGTCCTGATTTCTCTATTTTGTTGATGTTGGCCAATAAATTGATGTATCGATGAAATTGAAGTATGTATGATGTTGTTATGCAGATATGTTGGCCTATGAATATGTTAACTATGGGATCATGGTAAGGATATGATAATGTAAGTTGATGTTGTTTATCTCGTATGTCTTACACACTATGTTATGATATGTTAATCATACAAATGAAGGTTGTGATGAAAGGAAATTCTCATGTAAACCTAAAGAGATAATGATCATGTTTATACGAGGAGTTAATATATTATGGCCTATGATAAGTTTTGTGCTAAATTATGACTTAAAGGTTATTCAAAAAGGGACTTTATCTTAGCACTGATGAACTAGATATGAGAGTTGTCCCTTCCCTAGTTGGAAGGTAGGTTTACTATTACTCTTAGAACATAGAGGCTGCCATTTAATGTGGAACTATGGGTCTCTAATATAACTCCTAGTTCTTGTACTATGTTTCCTCCATAGGAATACTAGCTAGTGAATCCACCTAGAATTCTATGTTCATGTTTTGGTTCTACCTTGGCAAGTGGAACACCTTCGTTCGATGTGGGGTTTCATGACACCGGATTCCATGTTTAGCTCACACGATCTAATGACGGTTAAGGTGATTTTCCCTCAAGTAAAATGAAACACAAGTGAATGGGCATTGACTAGGATGATTTAAGGAGTCTAGTGAGTATAGGTAGGGGTATGTGACTCTACCTAGACATTGCACAAGTTGACTCTAAGGGATGTCCTAGGCGATTGTTCCCATCTAATATGAATATGAAATGTATAATGCCTATGATATATGATGTTGCTCTTATATGATGTTGACTATGTTAATGAGCATGAAATGGTCTATGATGCTATATTTGATGACTAGTTATGATGTAATTTTCATGAAGCAAAGCATTACTTATGGTCTCCTATCTTGTTTATTTGATTATGCGGGGTTATAGAGATTCACATGATCATTGCACTTGTAGGCTTGGGATGAGATTATTGGTAAGTTTTTGTATGTTATGTTTATATGAAATAATGAACATGAAATGTTAATATGACTTTATGATGATATGTCTTTGGATATGATCATGTTTTATGTTGTTGTGATCCTTATCTTGTATATGCTTTCTTGTGTGTGCATTAAAGGCTTTCAAGTGACTTAGCATGCTTTCTAAAGAAATGGTCCTTTTTCATGCATATCCTTAAATGTTTATGTGCATATACCCATAATTAGTACATGTGGCATACTAACCCCTATACTTTATATAACTACAAATGTAAGGTCCGACCATTGAAGATTAAGAAGGTCGATTGAAGAAGCTTGGAAACTCATTCTCCAAGTATTGGTAAGTCCTCATGTTTGGGGATGCTATCATGGGATTCTATTTTAGTAAGGACTATATGACATATTTACATTGTATTGGCTAAGTCCAAGAATAGTATTCTTAGATTGTTGTAATATGAGGTATGTATGTTAATTATGTTTCTAAGCGAAAAGTCTAAGTATAGGACACATAGATGCATTTTTTTTAATTTTTCCTAGATTTTTAAACAATGATAGGTTATGAAGAATGCTAAGGGTTTCTTTGAGTCCCCTCAGAGAACGACGATGCCGGTTGCATTTGGGGTATGCTCTCCTGACGTAACAAAAGTACAGGGAAAAAGAGTTTGATTGGTGAATCACCGAATCAACCCGTGACATAATTTAGTCCGCCATTTAATCAAACCCAATTTGGATCTGGATTCTGTAAAATTCAGCGACCATACAAAATTATTGGTGAGGCGCCGAACGGATCGGCGATCGTGACCGTTACCGCCATTTATACTCCCAAAACCAATTGGGAGTTTTGTAAAACTTGGCAAGGGATATCACTCAGCGAGACGCCTAATAAATCGGTGGCCACAACTTATGTCATCGAATGGGCAAGAATTGACACCTGAAAAGTCACAGGTTTAGAAACTTAAACCTCTCCCTCATTTTCTCATCTTCCCAAACTCACACTCGCACGTTAGCATTAGTACTTGTATTTTTTGCATTCCTAGAATGTTTCAACCAAGTACATATTTAGCTCATTCTTAGTGTTGATTTGTGCTGATAGTTGGATTCCTTTGCCTCCTCGCATTGCAGTTTGTTTTAATTGACAAACAAGGTTAGTTTTAAAATACCTCCAATCAACTGTTTCAATTGCATTTAAGGAAAAATACTTTTAATTTATGGTGGGGTGAGGATCACCTTTTGTGTGCTATATATTTGTGTTGTTCTATCATAAATTGTATTTTATATTACTTTTTGCGGATGTTTGATCTTGTGCTCCTTATTCTTTAATTGCAAATGATTTTGACTGGTCTAAAATATTTTTCTTATTTTTGACAGCTCTTCCATGTACTTAAATGTGGTTGTTTTTAGGCAAATTTGAGTCTCGATTGATCAATATCGATGACTTGGATAGTGCTTGCAGTTGAATGAACATGAATGTGCAGCTACAATGAGGCTAAATGAATTTGCATAAAACATATGTGAACTATTTACATCTCCTTGTGATTAGTCATTATCAAATTGAGTTTTAGTGATGAACATTGCACACTTGTGAAAGTGTGGAATGATATTTGATATTAGTATTAATTCCTTTTGTAATGAGCTTATTGTGAGCATGTATGATGACACCGAACATTCTCCCCGTTAGTCTATTAGGATAAGTGATATGAACTCATGATATGATCTTAGGCACCGTTTAAAGAGTGTGAACCAATTTGACATATACTTTTTTTGTGGCGTACCTTGTGAGTGTACGAACCTCTTTTGAATGCTGCTTGAGCCTTACCTTTTTTGGAAGAAACTTGATGAAACTATTACCTTTTTTAATCTAATCCTCTTGATTTGTTGTTGACCGAATATCCAGCTTGGGGGTTTGTAGAAAAGATAAGGCAAGTCAAACAGTGTAAGATAAGTCTCCCTTGACAATTGTTGTGAGAAAAATGGAACCCCTCCATACAAAAAAAGAGAGAGAAAAAAAGTATAATAGAATTAAAAAGAGAATATCATGGAATAAAGTTATGAAAATACAAAAAAGGAATGGGGTTCTTCCAAATAATCCCGGGAAAAAGAATAAAGGGATGACTTTTGAGTATAAAAGAAAATGATGGAAGAAGGAAAAAGGAAGTGTTATGATCACCACATCTCATGAGGACAAAATTCAATGATTCTAAATGACCCCGTTAAAAGCCTTAAAAAGACCTTTTTGATCTTCAGTGAGCTCAACCAAAAGTTGATTGGAAAATACAGGGAAACCTATGGGTTAAATTAGGTGTTTCGTTAATCATATGAGTGTGAGCGTTGAAAATTGATTCCGCAACTTTGAATTGTGTATAATTGTGAGTCAATATGGAATCTCTCTTGATGTGAGAGAACTTGATTACTTTGGTTGAGCTTGAACTTGCATTTGAAGCAAGTATTGTGAGCTTGAAAATCTATGATAATGGTGTGTCACAACTTGAGTCTTTGAGTGAACATTTGATCCTTGTATGAGAAAGTTGAGTCTTGTTGTGTGCATTCATTATTGAGTCTTTTGTAGCATTGTTTGAAACATCCTTTTTGAACTGCTGAACTTGGGTTTTACTTGAGGACAAACCAAAGTTTATGTTGGGCGTGTTGATGAGTCCACCATTTGGACTCATTTAGGGATATATTTTGATATGTTTAGTGTCCTCAAATGCATATTTTGTCTCTAAAAATGATAAAATACCTTGAATTTATGGTATTTATACTTGGAGACAAATGCACGGACAAAATCAAGCAAAAAGGAACAAATGCAGCTGAAATAACGAAGATATGAAGGCCCGAGGATCGCTGAATCCATTTGGTGTGTTGCAAAAATATCTCAACCTCGCCTTTTACTCCAAGGAGTTGAGATCTGAAAGAGAGGATCAAATTGGCGATGAAGAAGAGCAGTCGGATGTCGCCGAGCAATTCTTTGAAGAAGTGCTATGTCACCGAATGATTCAAAATGCAAATATGTTGTAGGCTAACTCAAGACGTGATAAACATACTAAAGGGCGGATCGCCGAGTTTATTTGTGATCCCGACTAACTCTGACGAGTGGTCCTTTGCAGCACAACTTTTTGAAAACTGTATCTACTCATTAATGTTTTTCGCTTAGTGTCGAATTCTATAGTTTTGAACAATTATTTTTAGACTTAGCTTCTATTTTGACTTTTTGAGAGCTTTTGGGTAACTTTTATCTTCAACCTTGGAGACTTGAAGAATCTTCCTTGAAGAAAACCCCAATTCTTGGGGTGTGATTTTGTGAATATGAGCTAAATATATTGTTGGGTGTTGCTTATTAATTGTATATTCAATATTTAAATGTAGTTTCACTTAGTAGTTTTGTCTGACCTAAATGATGTTGTAGTTGCAAATATAATTTTACCTAAGTGTTTTTGTCTTGCTCGAGAGAGACTTTTTAAAACTAAGACTACTAAGTTGATAGTCGATTGTTATTGGGTAATCCTGGGTTCAACTCAAAAGAGTGAATCTGAGTCCCTTTCCCCCACTTTCAGTTTGAGAGAGTGATTGGGCTAAGGAGATTGTTCTTAAAGGCTACAACTCGGGGTTCAAAATATATCAAGTTGATCCGGGATAAGTTGCTCGAGAGAGAATTTACCCCTACTAAATTCTATCCTACTTACCTATATTAAACGATGTACAATAAATAGAAACTACCTTTCGGTGTTTTTTTATCTCATATTTTGGTCACAGCTCAAGAATCCCATTTCCCCATTAGTCTCTCTTATTGTTATATTGTTCTTTATTGTAAATTTGATTACAAAACCCCCCATTTCAAATTGACCTTTGTGTCACCCCTCTAATGTACTATGTTTTTTCAATAATTTCTTGTAGCTATGAAAAAGATGACTTGATTTATTCTTGGATTTACTATTCTCAGTATCACTTCATGTGGGAACGATCCCAACTCTTGGTTGAGTTATATACTTACTAACAATAGTCATTGCTTATTAGTAGATGAAGTTTTGATGACGTTGATCACTCCCTGATAGAATTGTCTCAAATATTCTACAAAGATGGTCATGGAAACGGTTTTCACCGAATCACCGAGAGCTTTAAGCTAGCAAGAAATAGCTCGTCAAAAATAACAGTGCAAAATCATCTTAGAGGCACATACAAAGGCGATGTAGAAGACTTTTGGTGAGTCACCGAGTGACTTCGACGACCTCGATCTTCTCGTCAAAAGTTATAAAATCCAATATCATACAAGGTATGAGTTTAAAGGTGAGAGGGAACTTCGCTGACTCCCCGAGTGGTTCTGTGAGCTCGACCTTGCTCGTTGATCGACCCTACATGTGTACTTTTGACTCAAATTCAACCCCTCAAACCCCAAAATCAAAATAAATGCATGCACTAGTTAAATTGAAAAAAGAGCCATAACATCCATATCCCCAAGATACTAAGAATTCTCTCAGTTTTGCATAAATAGGAAAATTGACAACTTTTACCCTTAAGAATGGCATCACTAGTTCTATAATTGGGTAAATCACATCATTTGACGCAGATACTGGCAACTTAAAATTCACCTTACTAACAATTGTTACATGCAAGCACAACCCCACAAATTTTAATTCATTTCAATGCACAATAATAGGGAATTTCAACAACCACAACAATACAATCAAGACATTCAAATTTAAAAAAATAGGCATATTAAAAGAAAATAAGATCAGAGATATCGAAAACACATCACTAAGATAATATCATTTACAAATAAATACAAAATGCGATAAAAATAAACATAGTGTTTAGAAAACCAACCTTTTGCGCCAAATCAAATAATATCTACAAGCTAGGCGGCAATGTAGACCAACTTTTATAAAAATAGATGACTAAACTACTCATGAATTCAAGAAATATATAAATTAAAGTGCTGGTGTCAGTTTTGGAAGATTAAAAGTGAGGAAAAAAGAAGGATTTGAAACTTTTAAACCTTTTGGCCTAAAACCGTCGAGTTTTGTCTCATTCGGTGACAGTAGTCATGCTCATCAATCCCCTCGGTGACACGCTGAATGGACACCTGCCTCACCGAGTTTTACATGACCTTTAGTTATAGTGGGGGTCCAAAAGGTGGTCTACGTCAAGAATGCCGAGGTGGTCGGCGATTTGCCAATAATTTCTTAAGCTTGCTGAGTTTTACATACTCTAAAATAACTTTGTCTTTAGTATAACGGCTATCTATGTTGAGATCTCCAACCTCTTTGGCGATACGCTAACTAGACTTATGGATCTCCAACCTGCACTTTTCAATACTTTCCCTGCTTGTTTCTGCACAATCAACACACGATAATTTCCCAAAAAAAAGACAAAGAAGTAAAGGGTCTTGGGTTTCCTCCCAAGAAATGGATTATTTAATGTTGTGGAACGATACCAATAACACGTAAACATCACTTTTGAGGTTAGCAATGGTGTCACCAAGAAACCCCTCTGTAGATTGTTAGTAAAGGCATGAAAACACTTGGTTCATTTAGGCGTCTAGTTGTTGGATAATCATTGAATGATACGACGTCATCTGATTCAGCATTTCGATAATCTCTTTTATCTCATTCAACACCTTATCTTATTCTTTGATCTTGTGAAGAATGAGTGAGAGAACCTCCTCATTTTTTCCACCCTTTGACTTTTTCATCTTTTCTTTCTTTGATCGGGCCTCTATTTCCATGACTTTCTTGGATAAGATATCTGGTTGAGTCAACGTTGCAGCCTATTCCTGCTTATTTTTGTTTCCTTATTTGCTTCAATGATGCCATCAAGAAGTTGGTATGCTCTTTTCTAAGGTTGTTGTATCAAACCACCCACAATGAATTGGTCTGCAATGCTTCTATTTTTGTGACCAAGACCCCTAAAGAAGCATTCCATTAGCAGTTCTTTGGGCATTCCATGCATTGGACACGCCTGAAGTATTTCCCTAAAACTCAGCCACATCTGATAGATACTCACCCACTACTTCCTTGAACATTAGGAGGTTCTCCCTAAGATTCATCAATTTCAACTAAGGGTGGTCCGTATGATCCCCGTAGTTGACATTCATATTCATCTTTCCTTTTTAAACACACAAGCAATAAAAATAAATACAAAAATTAGGTGAGTATCACTATCACTAAAAAAGAGAAAATTTCAACTAAAATAAAAATTCTCAAATAACACCGGTTTAAGTGCCAATGATCGCGAGTAGTAATTTAATCTAACTAAGGGTTGGTATAGAGTACATAGGTAGTGGTTTCGAGAATTAGAAGCCAAGTATGAATTAGTTCTAGTTAGTTATAGCTAAAAGACATTTACGAATAAAAACATCACAAATTAAAGGGTGACAAAAGTTTCTATTATTAAAAAAGGGGGGGGGGGGTGTTTGTAGTCAATTATCAAGTAGAATAGAAAATACACAAAAATATGAGCATGGAGATGGGATTCTTGGATGTAATAGGATTATACGATAAGACAAACAACCCGATAATTGCAATTAGTAGTAAAAAACTACATATTAGTAATTAAGCTAGAATTTAGTGGGGGTAAACTCTCTCTTGAGCAATTTACCTAAATGAAATTAGTTTCTTTCGAACACCAATAAGTCAAAATCAATCAAAATATTTTCCTTAGTCCATTCACTCTCTCAAGATGAATATTTGGAAGAAGAATTAGGATTCATTCTCTCGAGTTGAACCCATGACAACCCACTACCCACAAACCACCGATTCAGTTGTTTTGGTTTCAAAACCTCTTTCTCGTGCAAGCCCAAAACACTAAGTTAAGATGTATTTGCAACTACAACCCATTAAATTCAATTACAACTACTGAACGAAATCACTTTTACATAGCAAATAAACTATCAATTAGCAATACCCAGTAGTTATATCAATCCATAATCATATAATCACACCCCAAGCATGGTGTTTTAGATAGACATAGCAAAAATCTAGAAATTGATACCAACTACTGTTTCCTAACCTGGTTCGATCAATATTGTCTTTACACAGGCCTACAATGAAGAATCTTCAATATACACTTCCAATTTCATGGAATTGTAAATCTTCAAAACCTAAGTAAAATATCTTCAAACTTGATAATTTAAGGTAATGTTTACAACTAGATTGATTAATCACTATTTGATTACACAATGTATATATAGTAAACTAATAATATAAACATGTATTTATAGTTGTCAAAAATTATGTTGCGAAGGATTTATCGGCACAATAAGTTGGGATAACTGATACACTCGGCGATCCGCCCATTGTCATTTGTATTGTCATTTTGAAATTGCCTTTAGCATCCTTGACGTTTTGTTACTTTGGGAGATATACCATTGCATCGCGGGACCGTTTGATGACTCATCAACTGTTTCTTTCGATCACCGACATGATTTTCTCCTTCAGGCTTAGCACACTGGAACAAAAGCCGGGACCAAGTCAATTTGGTGACTCGCCTAATGTATTAGGTGATCCTCAAGCCTTTTTTTCTTCATTCTTTCAGGTGGTTTGTTCATTTTCGCCCCTTTGTGTCCATGTTTTGTTCCTTAATTCAAATCCTGAAAATCAAGGATTTATATTAGTTGCATGGACAAAATATTCATTTGAGGACACTAGATCTATTAAAAAAAGCCCTAAATGAGTCCAAATCATGGTCTCATAAGTAGGCTAATTGGTCATATAAAATAATATTATTATGGCTTCTAGTATAGTTTTATTTAATTTATCGACATATGATTTACAATTTCAAGTGTTTGCATGACGCATTAATTATTATGAACCGACTAAGTGGTATCATAGCACATAGTTCAATGATCAAACAGAACAAAATTGATGACCTGTTCAAGGCAACTTTATATCAATTTGAAATTAACTTGATAATAATGTAGATTTTTGTGCTACTACATGTGGAGAAAAAATTCAGATATACTTTTATACTATCCTACTTCTCCATCCTTTAAAACAAAATCAATTATCAATTCTTGATTACATTAACACGTGAACTTCAACTCTTAAACCTTGTAAACTTTTAATGTTCGATCTCCTCTTTTAACTCATGCATCTTACTTTTAACGCATGCGCTCCAGTTTAAACTCATGCATCACTTTTAACGCATGTGGTCCACTTCAACTCATGCAAATTACTTTTTTACCACACGATCTCCACTTTCGACCCTGCTCATAACTTTTAATGCATAGTCTATTTTTTAAACGTTATCAATTCTTAAGTCATGGTATAAAACAATGATACATGAAGATTTTGTAGAGGAAGAGGATCATTATTATTTTGCAAAAAAATTCAAGCCAAAAGCGGAGATCTATTTAGGGTTTTGCCTTGATTTTCCTATCATATTTGAAATTTATTTATCTCTCAAAGGATAGTCAAAGTATTATCATAAATTCTTTCACTTTTCATAATACTTTGACTTTTCCTAAACGAAATATACAATTTTCTTCCATATTTGATTTATTATTTTCTTAAAGGAAAAGTCTCGAATCCTACAAATTGAATACCCATTTTTTCATACCAAAAGAACACAATAGCATCAATAATGTGGTCATTTAGAGAGACTTTTGTTTATAGGGAGATTTTAAATCAACATTTTTTATGGCTTTCAATATAGTTTTATGTGTCGTCTAATTTACCGGCATATGATTTGCAGTTGTAAGTTAATGTATGATGCCTTACTCACTTTTGAACACATCAGTTTTGGGTTTGAATAAAAATAGTTTGAATTAATATTTTTAAGAAAATGTAATCCATATGTGGTATATTTTTTATTTTTTTAGTTTTTGTTTCAACGACTAACTTAAATTTATTATTTTGATGGTCAAATTTAATTATGTTTCACTAATTTTCTTTTTACATATATTATAGACGCCCCAAATTTTCTTCTAAATACAAAAAGTTCCCATAGGTCGAATGAATTTATAATATAGCCACACAAAAATAGTTTAAATTTTTTTCTTGACGCTAAAGTGTAACACCCCGGAGATCTAGTGAGCTAAACTAGAGCTTAACATGTAGTCTAGTATCCTAAATGGAGTTAAACGTAAAAATTAGAGTCCTATAATTACCTCCCTAAGTTAGTACAAGAGTGTTAAGGCCTAAACGTCAAGGTATCCCCCTCCCAAGGGTCCTTGAGAAGGGCCAAGGGACTTCCCCAAAATGTTGTCAAAATAGCATAATCCACAAAAAGGGGAACCCAAACCTCGTGGGTGGAATCACGCCCCATAGTTGGGGATCATGATTCAAGGCTTGACCTTTCCCAAAAATCTCTATCAAATCTGCGGATGAACAACACGCTTCTTGGACTCACTCATGCTTCGTGGGTGAGATCTTCTATGTGCAGACTAAAAGTATGCCAAAAAAGGATTTGTAGATCCAAACCACGAGGTGACCAGTACATTTTGTGGAACCATCCATGCCCCCTAAGTGGGTGTCGTGGATAGGGGTTTGCACTGCTGCCGTAACCTAAGCCAAGAGTGAAATATTTTAAGTAATTCCCAATTAATTAGTTAAGGGATGGTGGTTCCTATTGGTTATTATAGACTTATATAAGTATTCCTAAGTCATTAAACTCAATTTAACACTTCATAACACTCAAGACAAATTCGGAGCTACCTCCCCTCTCCAATATTTCTCTCTCTAGGACTCCATTGAAGAAGCAACGTCATGGTCAAGCTAGGGGTTCAAGAAACTAAATTTCTTTTTTAAATTCTTGTGGAATTAAACCTAAACTATGGTTGTTTTTAATATTTGGGAATATATCACCTAAGGATCCCCTTCAAACTATGTTTTCAAGATCCTAATTTCCCCAAACCTATGGTGTTTCAATATATAACAGGGTCTTCTTCCAAAATTATTTCAATTGTTTAATTAAGGTTTAATATAATTAATGATGATGATTTATGGTTGGAATGATGGATTTTTGTTGATTTATGGTTAAAATTTCCCTTGGACCCATAATTTCCACATTTTTAAGAAATTGTGAATTATGGTACGACTTGATTGACTATGGAACCTTGACAATTGATTATGTTTACATTGAGAATGTTTTTAAATCATCATATATATATATATATATATATATATATATATATATATATATATATATATATATATATATATATATATCTAGTATGGCAATTCTAGAAGTTAGGGTTTATCTTTATTTATAGTCTTGAAGGGCAACTTGCTAAGGTTTATACATGATTCATGAAGGTTGCATATGATCTCATAATTCACCTAGATAGTGATAATCTAGTGACTGTTGTGAATTGGTGGTAATGATGCAAGATCCTCCTCCCCTATAACCTTACACTTAAATATGCAAGGTTCATGATTATGATAACGTGTTTCTGTTGATTGAAACACTATTCTCATGAAACACTAAGAACATGATGTGAAAGGTGTACTCACATGTTGACAATTCAATGGTTGAAAGAACATACTCACCTAATTAATCCATGAGTGATCATGATACCATTATTTTATGAACATGAACTCAAGTAAAGACTTAACATAAAAATGAAAGGGAGTTAAGCTTAGCACTAAGAGAATATGAAAATGAGATGGAAGCTTTTACGCCAGTTGGTTCGACTTCACCATGAGTTTCTTTTATGAAAATTAGTCCGAGTTCCCAATCTTATTATGTTATGAGATGTCAGCCTTTTATGTACGTATGTCTGGGTTTCTAAGCACTCTCCTTATCCCATAACTATGTGCCCACATGGGTCTTTAGCTAGTGGATCCACCTAAATACTAAAAATGTTAGTTTTACCTTAGGCAAGTAGGACACCCCTTTTTCCGATGGTGCATGACACCGGATTACATGTAGCTCACATGGTCTATGTTGGTTAATGCAATATTTCCCTACATGACAAGAATAATATCCATAACATGATAAGAACAAGAATATGAACTATGAAAAATAACACGAGTTATATAATATGATTATTTAAGGGGGTTACTTAGTGTGAGTGAGGGTATGGGACTTCATTTATGGATTTCACAAGTGAGATTTGAGGGTGATTGTGGTATATTATTGGTTACATTATGCTTTATGAGTTAATGCATGCTTTACATGAATATTTTCCATAAAATTGAACCTTGAGTATGAACATGAACATCAATATGAGCTATATCTATGACTTTTCGACAACCTTTTCTTAGTGTGAGTGAGGTATGGGACTTCACTTCTAAATTGCACAAGTAGACATATAAAGGGGTTGTTGTGTGGTTTTCTTATGCTATGAATATATGTGAATCTATGTATGCATGATATGAATTGTTTACATGGATGATGCTACCTATTATAAGGAAACATGAATATCTCCTTGTAATGGTATGATTTCACTATGTAATTACTCTAAATATGCATAATTACTTTTAAACTTGAAAATGCACGATTTCAATTAAATGTCCATTTTATGCATGTTTTAAGTAATTTTTGTGCATGGCTTCCATAATTTAGTACATGTAATACATCGACAATGACTTAGGTGAAGATAAAGTCTAAAATCGTATTCATAAGCTTATAAGGTAGTAAAATGGCCTATAATGTGGTATTGACACAGTTTCTAGAGTTTTAGGTTATTTGGAAGTGAAACGCCAAGGGACGACCAAGACATTCGACGACTAAGTCACCTATGTGCCTCATCTGCCTTTTATGTGTTTATGTCTGATTCATGAGGTTATAAGGTCCTTAAATGATTTATTATGGTTTTTATAGGAAGTATGAGAAGTTTCAAGAAGTTTTGAGGTCATACGTCCAAGAACGTCCATGATGTTCGAAAGGTTTGCCTTTAAACGACCTTGTGTGTCTTGACATGTTTCATCGAGTTTTACATGTTTGTTATTGATGAAATTGATGTGTTAGGTCCTAAAATCGTTTTAGAACATATTTGGATTGGAAACATCTGGGTGAAAGTCCCCAAGGACAACCAAGGGTCCTTGAAGAAGTACCCTTTCCTTGAAGCCAAGACTGCCTAAACATCCCCAAAAGATGAAGGCAGTAGACGCCACGTGGGCCAGTCGACGCCTAGTCGATGGGTTTCTTGGGTCAGAACTTAGGTATGAGAGAAGTACATTCCAAGGACCAGCCTCATTCACAAACAGCGAACCAATAGAACGGTTCATTGGTTGAGGGGTGATTCGTTGGGGGCCATCCGTTGATGGTGTTGTCTCCTGCGTAAAGTTCATTGTTAAGTCTAGGGGTGAAGTTGTAAATTCACCCCACGTCCAAATAAGAGAAAGGGAGGTTACATAGGGGTATTTTTGGTATTTTGAACATGTTTATTAGCCTTTAACACTTAGAAGACTTCATTCTTCAAAATCAAAACCCAAATTCCTTTAGAAATTCTCTAGAACTCCATTGGATCCAAAACTCAAGGAAGGGCTTGGATTGTAGAATTGAGTTGAGATTCTAGGTTTTTAAATGGTATTCTTATGATTATGATGTGAAATTTAAATGAAAAAGATGCATATTTCAAATAACTGTCTGTTTTCATGATTTTTAGGCATTATGCCATACTTAGTATATGTATTTGTTCTAATTCGATGCTTTTATCTATATCTAAAGTGATTCATAGGTGAAGTTGATTTTGGAGAGATAATCTTGGATTAGAAGATCGTTCAATCAAGTTGAAGTATGTCCTCATTTAACTCGAGGGCATAGATGTCTTATATGTCTCTTATTGAAGTATTGTAATAGACCAAGTATTTCTATATTTGTATTGCATGGGCCATGTCCCAAAGTATTCTTGTGTCTAAGATTTGATGAATGAGACTTAGTAATTCTTATGAGTCTTATATGAAAGATATTTTAAAGAATTATAGTGAAGAGTTCTAATTCCACACTACTTTTAATATGTTTATATGCGATAAACTATACGGAAAGGCTTGTACAAGACCTCTAACAGGTCAATTACGCCAACTGCACTTTGAGAGTGCCATATCTTCTAGGGTGTGGTCTCGGGATGTGAAAGTACATTATTTGTTCTTATCCATATTTTCAACGTTTTATTATCGGTGTAGGTTGCTGACATTGAGATGTATTTCTTCTTTCAAGTGAAGCTTGGGTTGACTATTCCCTAAGCTTGGTGAGTCCTCATGGTTCGATGACAAGATGCTATTCCTTTTTAAGCGTCTATTTTACCTTTTATATTTTGATGCATTATTGTAAGGGGATTTGACCCCAATTGTACTCTCTATTGTACTTAGATGGGGATTAAGACAAGGTCTACACTCTTATATTCGTTTATCAAAAAGAAGTTCATTTTGGTTGTAAAATTTTAAAATTCTGCATCATTTTTATGTACTTATGTTCATGATTATGCTAAGGACTTGTATAAGACTCCCCTGGGGTCAAGTACGCCATGATACTTCAAGAGGGTAACCTCAATTCATGAAAAACATTGTAATCAAAGAACAAGGTTTAGAATAATTCTAGGACAATGTCTCATGAACCACATCTGGTAGAGTCTATTTCATAAGTATGAAGTACTCTACATTTATGAATTAGAGAATATAAGATGCTTAGGAAATATGACTTTTTTCATTACTCTTTAGTCATGCCTTAGAGTTTTAACTCTATGAAGTCCTTCTCCAAACCTGTCTCTTGTGTATATAAGATATTACTACAAGAAAGGCAGTCGTAAGAATGATGGACGAGGAGATCGCGAATGGGGAAGTTCCTCCACAAGATCCTTAAGAGACTCAAGGTCCTCAATATCCTAATGATGACGGAGTTAGTACTAATGTGTAAATAAGGTACGCCCTAAAAAAATTGACTCATACTTTAACGACTCAAGTCATAAGGGATGCAAGAGCTCATGTGAACCCTAATAAGAACACCAAGGCTTTGAGATTGAGGGATTTCAAAAGAATGAACCCTCTTATGCTCTTTGATTCTAAAGTAATTGAAGACCCTCAGAGTCGAGGAAGAAATGTACAATGAAATTGGTTCTATGGGGGTGACCTCTAGAAAGAAAGCAGAGCTAGATGCTACACCTTGAAGGTGTGTCCCAAGTAAGTAATACTCAATGGAAGAGGAATAGGCCGAAAGGAGGTGGCACATAGGCTTGGTGTAGCGACCAGCAATTACATCTTAGAAAAAGGGAGCATTCTTGGGTTGTCACAAGGCGTACTTCACATCATGGAGGTCTTGTACAAGCCTCTTAGCTATCATTCATTACATAATATATGAAAAGTAGTGAGGAATTAATACTTTTCACAACAATAATAATAAAAACATTTTTAGAAATAATAAGGGATAAGTCTCATTGTGACAAGCCAACTTAAAGACACAATCTCTTCAATACACACCTAAGTGATCGTTAAGACTATCAAGAATAAGCATACTTCACAATATTTAACAAGACAACATTCAATACCAAAGACACTGGAGGAACATAGTTGCATTTAAGGACTACACATAAGAACCATCCTCCAAGACAACCATCAAGTTACACTTAGTTAAATGTGAAGGTAAAATGTGATACTACTACTTCCACCTTAATGCTTCTTGAGGATCCCCTTAGACTAGGCACATAATATTCATCATTTACATAATCTTCATAAACATTTCGCATAAATCATCATACTTCATAAATCTTAGACTTAGAATAAACACACTTCACTTTTATTAGACACACTACAACATTTTAGGCCTACGGACACACTAAATCTGAGCTACGCTTGTAAAGTGTTGCCTAAAATATTATTGGAAACGCTTTTAAAGTGTAGCCTAAGATTTTTACTTTTGGCATCGATAATATTGACAACATTTGTAAAGTGCACCCTTTAATGGTATAGGATACACTTTATAAGTGTTGTCATAGTGTGAAATAAATGGCAACAACTATTTACATATGTGGACACACTTTTAAAGTGTACTAGTTTTATAATTGAAAAAACAACACCTTAAAAGTGTGGTCTAAAACTTTTCACTAAAATGTCATATTCCCTCGAACATTTTCAACTCTCCCTTCCATTTTTATTGGTAAAAAAATAACTAATAAAATATTAATAAAAAAAATTTCTCTTCTCGCACTTTACTCTTTCGATCTGACTTTTCTCGCTCTTCTTTCCTATCTGAGCTCCAGAATGCTAACTTTAATCTTTCTCGCTCTTCTTTCCTATATGAGCTCCATAACTGAAGACCTGAAGAACTGAGATCCATAACTTAAATTTTATCAAGTCGAATTTCTTAAAGTGATAAAGAGCTGAAGATATAGAGGTGGGGATGGAAAAAGTGAAGAGTGGAAGCTGAAGAACTCAAGTGCTGAGATTCCTTTTCATTCTTTAGTAATATGTATAACCAACTTCTGAATGTAAGAACTGATTTTGTACAACCGAGATTCCTATTTATTCTCAAGTAATCTGTAGATCTGCAAATAATAAATTGGTTGACTTTTCGTTTTGTGATAAGAGGAAATTGATTACTTTTGGGGTTCTTACAGCTGAAATTTCAAAGTAGGGAAAGAAAGTGTCAAAAATTTTAATGTCAAGCGTAGTTAGTAGGTTTTTTTCCTAAATTTGTGTACGGAAGGAGGAAAATGTCGATGTGTTTTGTGATTTATTTTGGGTTTTTTTTTTCTGTCTTGAAATTCCATGAAAGTATATAGATTCTAATATTGAACCTGGACAATTTCTTTACAATTTTCTTAAAATTAGAGCATGTATAGTGTATGCACTGCAAAAACTAATAGAAGTTGGGACCTCAAATTTTAAAACAATGAACAATAACTCAATGATGCTAATCCACTGAGAGGGAGCTAATAAAAATTAGAAGTGCAGTTAACTAAAAAATCACTTCGATTTAGGAGAAGCATCTCGTTGTGAGTTTGACTTACGTTCAAATCATGTCTGTATTTTCTGCTCGTTTATCTGTATTTTCTGCTAATGAGCATGATCCAGGTTTTTTCGAAGAAGCACTACTTCATTTATATCCTTAAATTTATCATGAGTTTGGTGCACTATGTGGCAGCTAGTATTTTTTGGTTGTTTAGGTTCATTATTCATTTCGATGCAAATTTTTGAGTTGTTACTTGTTAGTTTGGGAGATTGATTGAGTCAATGCATATCTTCAAAATGAATTACTATGCTTTTCTTCCATTGTTTTTAATATATTTTTAGCTGTGAATGTATTGCAATATCATTTGATTTCTCCACTGCAATATCGTCAAAGGGGTTTAAATATAAGCATAAATCATGGCTATTTCCTTTTTTTCTAAGTCACTACCTCAACACAATAGATGTGTCTAATATCTGTTCTCGAGTTGCAAGTTCCAACTCATGATTTAAGATAATAATACTTCATAGTTCTACTCTTAATCTATATCATAGCTTCACAATTAAGATATTTCAGATTTCCTGTCCATATTTGCTTCTAAGTGAAAACGTTTGTAACACTTTAAAGTTCAATAGATCTATTTCCAGCATGCTTCAACCTTTTTATATTTCCATCTTGTTTCAGTTTTGGATAGCATTCCATTATTTATTTGCTTCTTGGAACCTGGAAGATGATGAGATTCTTTGGTTTATAATGCTAATCATTCGTAATACTCATCGATAGTACATTAAGTATCCTATTTGTTTATACTACTAGGATTTATTCTTTTGATGAACTTGTTTGGATCAGTAGCTTGTGTTTAGAAGAAATTTTCGTTTTGTCTTCAGAATACTTTTGGGGTTCTTACAGCTGAAATTTCAATATAGGGAAAAAAGTTTCAAAAATCTTAACGTTGGTAGGTTGATTTGGCATATTGAGCAAACGAGTATTTTTCACAGAAGTGACTTTGTATGTTATTGAAATAGTAAGAGATGTACTTGTATTTTACTGAATGGTTTGTATGGTAGTACCATCTGTTGGAAAATAGTAAGAGATGGTTTGTATTCTGTGTGTGCGTTGGAATGGATACGTCTGCACATTCTTCCATAATATTTGGAAAATGTTCAAAAATGAGTATTGTGCGTATGATATGTTGCGTATAAGTAGATAGTATGTTTAATTATGATTCCTCAACCAAATTATGTTTTTTATGGTTTTTGGTAATGAGGCTTGTAGACTATCAAGTAATGTAAATCAATTGAGATACATAGTAGCAACTAATGTAAAGGATTTCATGGTTTCTTTATATGTGTGAATTTTCACAGTTAACTTATATATCTGAACTTCATAACTTTGCTTTGATAATTCTAGCTTCTTTTATTCAAATTATGAGATGTGGTAGATTAATGAAGTTAGATATCACCTCATTTTGTTCTACATTAATACAAATCTAAATAGAGAGTCATTACATTATTTGGTGCGACTTTCCATGCTTTGTTTGGTGCGACTACTATCCTGATTTAAATTTATGCATTAGAGTATATTTGGATATTTTTTTTGTTGCCCCTGGTCTTTAGCCTAAGGTGGACTTGGAGTAGGATATAGCTAAAACAGTCTGCTACAAATTTGCATATTTGTAATCTGTTATACATTTGTTAATCCACAAATGTGTAATCTGTAAATCAGCAAATTCGCAAATCTGCAGATCTGCATATCTATGTTGTGACTTACAATTATGTTGTGGTATCTTGTTGTGTTATATATAGTGGAAATATGTCATATGATTTAAGCTTTATTGATTTTTGGAGTTTCATTTGAGTAAAGGTAACAATATGGATTTACTTTTTGCTGCCAGTGGCATTCCCATAAGATAACATGTAAATAGCTGAAAGATGTTAATAATCAACATTCCAAACTTTCTTTTGACCTGACTTCATAAAAAGAAGTTTGTTATCAAGCTCTACACAATATCATAAAAGGCAGAGTTAGGAATTTCACTTTCAGTTAGGTCCAAAGCGGACAATACCTTGGAAATTATACCTACACAGTTACGTTCAAAGCAGAAAATACCATGGCAATTAGACCTAGACATTTACGTTCAAAGTGGACAATACCTTGGCATTAAACTAGATCTTACTGCAACGTTATGCATTTCATTGCTTAAATGTGTGGCTTTACTAATATCTATTCCATTTTGAGATATTCTTGGTGTTGATGAGTTTCTCAGAAAGTCTTCTTTTATGTAATTGTCTTATTGATGCAATTAATTTTCAAGCTTTCTAACTTCATGTTTGAATCATTCAAAGTAGCTTTAGTGTTTGGATGACTGATCTAGAATTTATATTGAGAAACCTCTAAATTTTGATTTCTCTATGCACAAGCCTAAGTTTATTCTGGTCTTTGAATCTACAGTGTGTACAACTCATAACCGTTTCCTTCTACTTGTTTATTTTCCCACAAGCAATCATATGATGTTGTAAATATGTTCTAGTCTGACAAGGATCCTCCAATGATGTGAAATCCGCGTCGAAGTAAAAAAATAGGTCTTTCCACAAATCCAGGTTGCAGAGGTATGTGATTAGTTGACTTCTATCAGGTCACATTCTAGTGAATTAGGTTCCTCTATGGATACTTAATAGGGTAATTTTATTTTCTTTTACTTATTGATGGGTGATTTAGGCAACCATATACAAAGTTTTTGCCAGGTTCCTCTTTTTTTTTTACTCACAACAATGTCATAATTTTTGGTATAACATGTTTCTAATCCTAGTCTTTATATAATAAAGGAACCTTTTTGAAAAAAATTGAAGATGCACATTTCCATGACTTTGACTTGGGGATATTCGATGTTTTCTATAACTACTACTACAATTTGTAGATTTGTTGTTAATGTTAAATTTGTTGTCATCTTCATGTTGACTCTCCTCTAGTCACTCTGGTAAATGGAATTTATTACTGATATAGTCGGTATTAGATGTCATGTCTATTTTACCCTCTACTAGTAGAGAAGCAATAAATTTTCCAATGCTCAATCATCGCATCAACCATTTTAACGAAAGAATATAATACACTAGACCATTTCATTACTTGGTAACGAACTTTGGCAGGAAAAGGGAGTGAAGTCATTTGGAATTCTAAACACCTAAGGGACTGATTCAAATTATAAAAGGATTTATATTAGTCCATTGGTTACAAATCTTAATTCTGGAAATTCCCATGTTTGTGGAATTATTAATGGGACTAATAGACTTCAATGTTGGCAGTGGCATGAATTTAGTTCATCAAATAATAGTTTGATAACTTCAAATCTTGTTGTTGGAGAGGATTTTGTTTATGGGTTGGTTCCATTGTGACAAATTCAATGTCTATGAAGCTTTAGAAATGTTATTGATGATTTTCCTTCAGGTAATTACAGTGAAATTGCAGTTGGTTCTCAATATGCTTGTGCCATTTTCATGAATGGTAGTTTGGATTGTTGGGGAAATTCGGTAGGAAAAAAGCCTGTTGACCAATTCAAATCTATTATTTTAGGTGATAATAGGGTTTGTGGTTTGAAGGTTGATGGGAAAGTGTTTTAGGTGATAATAGGGGTTGCGATTTCAACAAAATTTAGTCTTTGCCGTTTCCACACACCAAAAAGTTTCACAGAAAAAACCCATCTTTATACATTCATTTCTAACCTGTTATTTTTTTTTATTTGAAGAAGAATACAATTTATTTTACTTTTTTTTATGATATAAGAATTAGTGGACTTTAATCATGGTAGCTGGAGCTGAAGTTATGGTACCAGTACAACAGACCATCACTGTTTTGGATATCCCCTGTTGTTCTGATGTGGTGGGGTACTCTCTTTTTGAATTAGTTTGGTTTCTTTTTTTTTTTTTATGTTTTCAGGGGTACCCATCTTTTGGGCATAAGAGATTTTACTTGTTTCATGTCATAACAAGTTCCGTGCTTTTTATTGAAGATTAAAGATTTGATCTTTTAAGAAACAAAATTTAACATGATGAATACTATTACCTCATTATGTTATGAAACAGAAACTAGAAATAAAAGAAGAACATTTTTGGCTCTTGTTAACTTAGGGATGTTTTTCCATGAATATTGTGAAAGTAGTTTTTGTTTTTCCAAGTGAAAAATTGAATTATTTGTGGCCATAAATGCATATTAGAGTTCTTCTTGAATTTTTGTGAGTAATTGTTGTAAATCATATCAATTGTGGTTTAACTGTACTCATTTATGACTAACTTTGGACCTCTCATAGCATCATAAGATTCATTTCATGAGCATAAAAAGTTATAAAGGTATCTACTTTGAACATCAAAATACAAGTAGGCATCTACTTTGAACATCAAATGACAAGTAGGCATCTACTTTGAACATCAAAAGCTGCAATCTAATTTTATGTAACAGCTGGACTTCTTGCCTCTCTATATTGTTGCAATCTGAACTTCTTACCTCTTATATATAACTGACAATATCTTATTTGCGTAGGTAAATGGAGGTGATAAAATTTTAAGTGGATGATGAAGAATTTTTGAATTAATGTAAAAGTTTGAATGCATTATATTTGATTTTGTGAAATGTATTCATTGCTATAATATATTGAACTTTGTGGTAGTTTTTAAACTATTGTGTACACATTTAGAATATTGATGTATAAATATGGATATGTACACAACACATACTATCTTTTGAAGTTTATGGAAAATCTATAAAATTGAATTACTTATTAGTGCTAGAGATTATTTATTGCAATATAATATTGGATATTTTGATTAGAAAGTATGGCATAGGACTGTAAATTGTGTCAAGGACAACACTTCAAAGTGTTGTCATACATTAGATAGAAAAGGCAACACTTGATAAATGTGGGCAATATGGTAGAAAAGTCCACACTTCAAAGTGTAGCTCATAAGGCAACACTTTTAAAATTAGCCATAAAAGCGTGGCCGTTTTTCTTTTAGGCTACGCTTAAAAGTGTAGCTGATAAGGCAACACTTTTAAGCGTAGCTGCAATGCGTGGCCTTTTTGAATTTGAGGCTACGCTTGAAAGTGTAGCTCATAAGGAAACACTTTTGAGTGTAGCTAAAAAGCGTGGCCTTTTTGCCTTTTGGCTACACTTTTAAGTGTAGCTGATGCCTAAACTCTAAGGTTTCACTGCTTTTGAGCACATCTGAAAAAGTGTGGCTTAAAGTAAAAAATGTGGCCTTTTCTCATAGGCCATACTTTTTCATAGTTAAGGCCACACTTCTCTAAGGTGGTTGGAGATATAAAATGTTGTAGTGACATAAAGTCACATTACTTCATTTACATCACATAATTACCCATTCATCCATTTTAAAATAAAGACATACCAAGACTCCCTCTAAATGTCTACTTGTGCAATGGATAAATAGCGTCTCATTCCACCACCTACCCTAAGTAATAAACTCTTTAGAAGACTTAGTTCATTACATTCATTTTTGGGGGATCATTTTAACTGACATAGACCATGAGATCTAGGCATGGAATCTCAGTATTAACCCTTACTGTATGAGGGATCCCTACTTCCCTAAGGTAGGGTCATTCTTGAGCCTTTACATGTATTTTTTCCAATAGCTACTCCTATGCGGGCGCATAGTTAAGGGATAAGGAGATTTCTTCTAAGTAACTCATTTTATATAACGAGGAGTACTCATCTCAAGAGGAACGTTGGATGCAACATCTCAACTCACAAAGAGTATCCACCCCTTCTTCAAATCCTCTTGGTGCTAAGCATAACTCCCCCATGGAGTCTTAACCATTCATTAACTATCGGTTAAGGGATAGCTATTTAGAACCACATATAATCTAATTAAGGGTACATATCTCTAGAGGTCACTTTTGTATACCACATCTCAAATCACGATGGGTATCCAACCTCTAGCGTATCTCAGAATGCTCATGGTAATAGTGAGGTTGATCCTAAACACTTCATGTCAACTCACAAAGAGTATTCACCCCAAAATCCCCCTTTTCATTCTATAGGAATAGTATGGATGGTCTAGACACTTTATCTACTCAAGAAGATTCTCTACACTAAAAAATCCCCCATTTCATTCAAACTTCATTTAGACATTCAAATTGTGTTTATGAGTACATATGAGCACACCTTTCCAATAATCACCATAATCCATTACATTAACTTCTAAACATACTAATACCTGCATCCATCATAATTTGAACACTATTACGGTTTACAAACTATCATGCTTCACATATACATATACTTCATTTAGACATGATATCTTCAAATCAACATTAACAATTTCTTAAGAGCAACACATGCATATAATTCAATATCACTACTTCAGTTCACATGCTATCCCTTGAAGTCCATAATCAGGATACACACATTCATACATATATTCATATACTTCATATAAACACCACCACCAAAGGTGAACCATACCAATCAAGATCATTCCACAATAAGAACTAAACAATATGACCAACTTACCGTTCATCCAATCTTTCACCACCTTTCCTCAATCTCTCCAATAATTCATCATAAAATAACATTTAAGTATTGACAATATAACATAAATAAATACAACTGTAACATTTTCTAACATTATATAGGTATATACAATAAACCCATTTCATAAGCCAAAAGTTGGAAATATGCATGAACATGGGTTCATTGGGGTTTTGGCATTAAATAATCAACTAACACTAAAAATAACATATTTCAACAATTAAAATGTTTTTATGCAAAGACCCATGCTTAGAGTCAAAAATAGAAGAAGTTGAAGTTTGGAAACCCTTTTTGAAATTTCTTTGGAATGTCTCCTTGAATGAAAGAAGGTTCAAGGATGAACTACCATACATTAATATGAACAAACCCACTAGATTTGGTGAATAAACTTAAAGGAATTTTTCTTTTTCCTTGGAGCTTGAAACTTCTCCAATGGAGGACTCAATTTAGAGAGAGAATTTAGAGAGAAAGGAGAGCATGTAAAATTTTGGATTCTAATTGAGGTTTTGGGTTTTTGATTAGGGTAAAGGGTGTTTAATGACCTAAAATCTATATATAATACACCTGAAAAATACACAAAAAACCCTACATCAATTGGACCTTCTTGGACATGTCAAACTTCACTTTAATTTTGAAATTAGCATCGGGAAACAAGTCTGTGAGGCGGAGCTCTTCCGTCAATATTTTTAAAAATAATTTCGAGACAGAAGAGTCCGTGTTGTGTCTGCGATGCGGAACAGGAATTTTTTCCAAAGTGTACCAAGTCCGCGATGCGTACTCATTGCACTAAGGAACAATCTTGGCTGCCTTGGGAAGCTTGTTGTTTCAATGGTTGGGGCCACCTCAAGGACCCCTAGGATGGTCCTTAGGGTGTCGTAACCAAAAGTTTGGCCCTAAACATTTCCTTATAGGTTTTAGGGTCATCCCAACTGATTTTAGACTCCAAACAAAAAATAAAAACACATACGACATACAAGGACACACTAGCACACACAAGGCTAGTTTCCGAATAACTCGGCGGTCCCTTGACGTTTGACCTCCAAACATACAAAACTGACTTCAAACACTAAAATTCACTATTTTAGAACATTATTAACACCTGAAACACTTCTGAATCTCTAGTTCAACTTATTTCATTATAAGGGTTTCTATATTCTTCCCTCAATTAGATAAACATTCGTCCTCGTATGACACTAAGCACTTCCAAGGATATCAAGGACTCAACTAGCAGCATGTAACAAATAACATAACGGAAAAAATCAAACCATACACCCACTTCTTTGTTTTTTATTTTATTTATGGAGAAACTTTAGACATGTTCATCATACCATTTCAAAGCTCAACATGCAATAACTTTCAAATCACATTTTGGCACATAAACATAACAATCTTGAAGCAATTATGCAGCTATTGTTAGCTACTCATTATAATGGAAAAAAAATAGATTATCTACCAATCTAATCATATAAATATGATAACATTCAAAAGGAAAACATCGTATCAATGAAACTAATATCATAAGGAGACATTCAACTCATACTCAAATGCAAGACTCCAAAACATAACCAAACTACTAAGGATTTTGGTCTCAAGCTTGAGTAAGAATAGATCGAAAAGATAATGGTATCTAACACCTTACTACTCAAATAAATCTCCCCCGCTTAGGGTAAACCCATATAAGACAAAACAAAGAACCCATAAGAAATTATGACTTACCGGGCCTTCACTCCGAATTAGTTCCTTTTTTAGCTCCGAGTGCATAAAAATGATTCCTCTTTGGAGCATTAGGATTTTGACCACCATAAGGAGCTTGGTTGACCTCTTTCCCTTTTGTTTTGAGGTTAGGGAAATCTCTCATCTTATGACCCCTATTACCACACCTAAAGCATCCATCCATACCGGCAAGACATTTACCCAAGTATTGCTTCCAAGAAGTAGCACACCTAGACCTCTCAAAAGCATGGCCACCTCTTTGGACATTTTGGTTGGAAACCTTATATTTGTTTCCCATGGAAGAGTCTTAGTTATAGAATATTTTCTTAGACTTGTGTTGACATGGTTCATCTAACCTAGGCCTCTTTTCATCCCTATTAATCTTCCTAAGCTTAGACTCCTCGATTTGTTTAGCATACACCATGAGCCTAGAGATATTCATATCATTATGGAGCATCGTCGTCGACACTCTTCTTCCACCCAGCTAGACACTCCCATCATGAACTTATTCATTCTATCCATAGAGTTGGATACCATGGTTGGGGCATACTTAGAAAGTAAGGTGAATTTCAAATAATATTCGTTCACACTTATACCCTCTTGACAAAGAATCATTAATTCCACCAACATTCTCTCCCTTAAATTTATCGAAGAACCTATCAAGAAAATTCATCTTGATCACTTCCCAATCTACTGGACCTTCTCAAGGTTTTGTTATCCCTCCATTGCCCACACAACACTTGATCCACTTCACTTAGTTAATAAGCGGCAAATTCTGCTTTCTCCCTATGAATCACAACCATATTATCCACCACCTTGAACACCTCATATATGAAGCCTTGTGGATATTTATCCACTTTAGTTCCATGGAATGTAGGAGCGTTCATCCTCATGAAATCCCAGATTCTAGAAGCGGGAAAACTTGCATTGGGTTGAGTTTCAACTCATACGTTAGCTTGGGCAACCACATGATTAGTTATGACATGAGCTTGAGTCGGGTTAAATCCCTAACAACAACCCTTATCTCTGTATTAATCATATCCCCTTAAACATAGGAGCTTGAGGACCTTGGCGAACTGGAAGCATTTTGCGCACTTGAGTTTCTTTAAGGGGAACCGCCTAATTCACATCCTCTTGGTCAACTATTTGGACTTTCTCACCACCGGGAGGCATTGTCTGATTATACACTCCTCCCTCCTTCCTTATAGCAAGTTGCCTCCTTGTATTCATGTCCTATAAACATAAAAGAAGAGGTTGAGAAAAGACATCTTGTAGGACTCAAATCTATAGCACAACATTAGAGTAATGAAGAAAGACAAACTTCGATCATCTTATAGCCTCTCTCTTATGGATATGTCGCGACTCACTGTAACGACCTGTTTAGTCGTTTTGAGCAGCAAATTTTATTTCTGGAAAACTGGCAGAGGCAACGGATGCCACGACAGACCGTCATGGTCACGACGGACCGTCGTGGAGGTCTCGTCCCATGACACTTAGAAATTCTGAAATTGGGTACTGAAAATCGACTCTCTGAACACCACGACGAAATGGCAGGACGGACCGTCTCAGGCACGACGGCCCGTCACAGGACTTTTTACTAAAATCAAGTCTCTGACCCTTGCGACGGACAACAGGACGGACCGTCGCAGGCACGACGGCCCGTCACGGGCTGCGTAATCCCAGGCGGGGTCGGATTTCTGATTAAATAATTTAAGGGGCGTTTTGGACTATTTCCTGCTTTAATTATAAAGTAATGGGTTAATGTTAATAAGTCTAATTACTTGAGGGATAAAAGAGGTAACCTTAAGTTAATTAGTGGATTATTAGTGCCATCTTTTAAAACTTAATTATATGATAATTAGGGTAAAAGAAAGAGGGTTTGAATAAGAAAAAGAAAAAGAACAGCAAGAGAGAGAGAGGATCAAACGAGAGAAAGAGGGAGAATCGAACGAGAAGAGGAAAACACAAGGCTTGGGAAATTCTTGCTTGATCACTAGTCTTCGGTGGAGGTAGGTTATTGTTTTTACACTATTCGTAGTAAACTCTTAATAGCGAATGATATGTGTTGGGTAGTATTATAGAGTCTTCTTTCTGCTTAATTGTGTGTATGCATGATGTGATTTTATATATATGATTGTGATGAAACAAGAATGATGAGGCTATTGAATCCCAAATCTTGATAAAAACCTAATCTCTTGTTAATGATGATGCCTTGATATAAAAGAAGTCTTGATGAATTAATAGAATGAGATTAGTCGATCAGAGTGTCACGTACCGACACATAGAATTAGTGGGACGGGTGTCACGAACCGACACGTAGATGTAGGGGATCGTAGTGTCACGTACAGACACATAGAATTAGTGGGACGGGTGTCACGAACCGACACGTAGATGTTGGGGATCGGAGTGTCACATACCGACACATAGAATTAGTGGGACGGGTGTCACGAACCGACACGTAGATGTAGGGGATCAGAGTGTCACGTACCGACACATAGAATTAGGGGATCGAAGTGTCACGTTCCGACACATAGAATTAGGGGATCGGAGAGTCACGTACCGACACAAGAGGAATAAAGATAATGAATCTTGAAAGATGCTAATATACTCAATCTAAAGAACATGTATCCCAAATGAGTATGGTATGGTGGCTTGAGTCCTCACAGATATGTTCGGTGATGCTATAAATGATGTTTGTACTTGTTGCTATCACATGTTAAGAATATTAGTTGATTTTATGATGTTATCTGAGATATATTGCTTTCTATTTTGAGTTGGCCGATAATATCTACTCAGTACTTGTGGTTGTACTGACCCCCTACTTTTATATTTTCTTCTTGTATATTGTGGAATGCAGCAAACGTGCCGTCATCTTCGACTCAACAGTAATTCTAGCCAGTCTTCACACGATCACAGGGAGCTAATTTCGGGTGAGCTAATGCTTCTAGCATGGACTGGATCTCCTTCCTCATGTCTTGATGCCTTGAAGTTTTGGCATAGACTAGCTTTTATTTGTTTTAGCTTCTTAGAATACTCTTACTTTAGTAAATTGATCATAGATGTTCTTGTGGTGATGACTTCCAGATTTTGGGGAAATAATAGATGTTGAATTTTAGAAGTTATTGAATTGTCTTTTATTTATGAGTTTAAGTCTTCCGCATTGCTTTATGTTGATATTAAATTGAAATGATAAGGTTTAGATTGGTTGGTTCGCTCACATAGGAGGGTAAATGTGGGTGCCAGTCGCGGATCTGACTTGGGTCGTGACAAACTTGGTATCAGAGCATTAGGTTCGTTGGTCTCATCACACAAGAACAGGTCTAGAAGTCTTAAAGAACGGTAGGGGGACGCCTTTACTTTTCTTGAGAGGCTATAAGACTTTAGGAAAATTCCATTCTTTCTTTTTTCTTTCTTGGTGTGTTTCTCTTCTTCTTCGGATTCTTGGTTTGTTCTAGGTGATACAAATTGTATCTGACCACTTCACTCTATTTCGCATGGTTAGAACTAGAGCAACGACTACGCCAACATCAATATCAGCAAGACCAATGCATCTGAGCCAGCCACTGGGGCTGTAGCTCGAAGTGGAACAGTGGCAAGAGGCCGCGGTAGAGGTCGTGGGAGGACGTCCTCTAGGGGAAGAGGACGAGCACCTAGCCCATCTAGTACTAGGGCGGTGACTCCTCCACCGACTGAGGAAGTAATAAGAGAAGGGGAGGATGGGGAGAATGAACAAGTACAGAATGAGGAAATGCCACCCCAACCTACCCCAGAGATGATCAATCAGGTTCTCGCTTATCTTAGTGGGTTGTCTGATCAGGGTCAGGCACCACTAGTGTTTTCTGCACCAACACCTCTGGTTTCAGAGGTACAACATGCAGCCACTATGGCCCCTCGTATGGATGACTCATTGGACATAGGCACGTTTCCACACCTGACTACTGGGCCTATAATGACAAATGATCAGCATGAACTTTTCAGTAAGTTCTTGAAATTGAAACCTCCAGTCTTCAAGGGTGCAGAATCTGAGGATGCTTACGATTTTCTAGTTGACTGTCATGAGCTACTACACAAGATGGGTATAGTAGAACGGGTTGGTGTTGAGTTCGTGAGTTATCAGTTTCAAGGGAACGCCAAAATGTGGTGGCGGTCACATGTTGAGTGTCAACCAACAGAGGCACCACCTATGACTTGGGCCTCATTCTCTAGCCTGTTTATGGAGAAGTATATCCCCCGGACTTTGAGGGATAGGAAAAAGGATGAGTTCTTGAGCCTACAACAAGGTAGGATGTCGGTCAATGCATATGAGGCTAAGTTTCGTGAACTATCCAGATATGCCACCCAACTTTGTTTCAGTCCACAAGAGCGGATTCGCCGTTTTGTGAAGGGGTTGAGATCAGAGTTGCGAATTTCAGCTTTACAAGTAGCGGCCACAGCGAAATCTTTCAAGAAGTTGTAGACTTCGTGGTAGAGGGTGGAAGGAGTGAAGCCAGATGAATTCACCATGGCATCGACATCAAAGAGGTTTCGAAAGGGGGTGAGTTTAATGGTTCTACTTACTAGAGGACAGGTTTCCGGAGGTTACTCAGTTCGACCTATTCAGTCTTCACTACAGACTGTAGTTGGGGGTCCACCTCAGACCGGTCAACATTTCTCTGAGAGACCTATGCGTGAATCTAGAGAGTGTTAGGATGTGGGGAGACTGGACATATTAGGAGGAATTGTCCAAAACAGAGTAATAGACCCCAATAGCTAGAGGTAGAGGGTGGTCATGGCAGAGGCTGTTATTCTGGAGGGCGTGGTGGCCGAGGTAATGGTGGTCACCAAAACGGCCGGGGTGATGGGAAAACTGAGCCACTACATCACAACATGGTAGGGACAACGGACAAAGAACGAAAGGGCCCATTGTTATGCTTTCCCTGGAGATCGGAGGCGGAGACATCGATGCTGTCATCACAGGTAACCTTCTGGTTTGTGATTGCATGGCTTCTGTATTGTTTGATCCTGGATCCACATTTTCTTATGTATCTCCTATTTGCTAATGGTCTAAATTTACATTGTGAATTACTTGATATGCCTATTCGTGTTTCTACTCCGGTGGGTTGAGTCTGTGGTAGTTGAAAAGGTATAGGTCTGTTTGGTGAACTTGTTTGTTTGGGGAAGAAACACTTATGTAGATTTTGTTATCTTAGAAATGGTTGATTTTGATGTAATTCTGGTATGACTTGGCTTTCTACGCAATTTGCGATCTTGGATTGTAATGCTAAAACGGTGACGTTAACCAAGCCTGGACAGATCCGTTAGTGTGGGAGGGTGACTACACTTCCAATCCGGTGCGTATCATCTCCTTTTCGTGCTAAGAAAATGGTTAGTAAAGGGTTGTTTAGCTTTCTTGGAACATCTCAAGGATGACACTACCCAAGTACCTTCGATTGAGTCGGTTTCGGTGGTCCGTGAGTTTCTTGATGATGTGTTCCCTGCAGATCTTCTGGGTATGCCACCAGATAGGGATATTGACTTCTGTATTGATCTTGAACCGGGTATTCGCCCCATTTCTATACCCCCTTATAGAATGCTCCCGCGGAGTTAAGAGAGTTAAAAGCCCAACTTCAAGAGTTGTTGAGCAAAGGCTTCATTAGACCAAGTGCATCTCCTTTGGGGTGCTCCGGTTTGTTTGTGAAGAAGAAGGATGAGAGTTTTCGGATGTGCATAGACTACCGGCAGTTGAACAAGGTAACCATAAAGAACAAGTATCCTCTTCCTCGCATTGATGACTTGTTCGATCAGTTACAAGGTGCTTGTGTCTTCTCTAAGATTGACTTGAGATCCGGTTATCATCAATTGAAAATACGGGCAACGGATGTGCCAAAGACTGCTTTTAGAACCAGGTATGGGCATTACGAATTTGTAGTGATGTCTTTTGGTCTTACAAATACCCCTGCTGCGTTCATGAGTTTGATGAACGGGATTTTTAAGCCATATTTGGATCTCTCTGTGATCGTATTTATTGATGATATACTGATATACTCTAAAAGTAAGGAGGAACATGAGGATCATTTGAGAATGGTATTGGAAATGTTGAGGGAGAAAAAGCTTTATGCCAAGTTCTCTAAGTGTGAGTTTTGGCTAGATGCAGTGTCCTTCTTGGGGCACGTGGTTTCTAAGGATGGGGTGATGGTGGATCCTTCTAAGATCGAAGTAGTGAAAAATTGGGTAAGACCTACTAATGTGTCAGAAATAAGGATCTTTGTTGGGTTATCTAGCTACTACCGCCGATTTGTCAAGGGATTCTCTTCTATTACTTCCCAACTGACGAACTTGACTAAGCAAAATGTTCCATTTGTATGGTCGGATGAGTGTGAGGAAAGCTTTCAGAAGCTCAAGACTCTGTTGACTACTGCACCAATTCTCACCTTGCCAGTGGAAGGTAAGAATTTCATTGTCTATTGTGATGCATCTATTCGGGTTTGGGTGCAGCAGTGCTATGCAAGAGAAGAATGTGATTGCTTATGCTTCAAGACAATTAAAAGTGCATGAACGTAACTATCCAACTCATGATTTGGAATTGGCCGCGGTAGTGTTTGCATTAAAGCAATAGAGACACTATTTATATGGGGTTAAGTGTGAGGTCTATACGGATCATCGTAGCCTACAATATGTCTTTACTCAGAAAGATTTGAACTTGAGACAGAGGAGATGGTTGGAACTACTGAAGGAATACGACATCACTATTTTGTATCATCCGGGGAAGGCGAATGTTGTAGCGGATGCTTTAAGTAGAAAGGCGGGAAGCATGGGAAGTCTATCTCACTTGCAAGCTTCTAGACGCCCATTGGCTAGAGAAGTTCATATTCTGGCTAACGACCTTATGAGATTAGAAGTAAATGAGAAGGGAGGATTTTTAACTTGTGTGGAGGCAAGATCTTCCTTCCTTGACAAGATTAAGGGAAAGCAGTTTAAATGAAAATTGATCCGGATCCGAGATAAAGTGTTGCAAGGAGAGGCTAAAGAAGCGAAAATCGATGAGGAAAGGTTTTTTGAGGATTAAGGGAAGGGTATGTGTACCCGCGTCGATGATTTGATCAACACTATCTGACAGAGGCTCATAGTCCAGGTATTCGATACATCCGGGTGCAACCAAGATGTACCGTGACCTAAAGCAACATTTTGGTGGAGTAGAATGAAGCGTGATATTGTGGATTTTTTGCCAAATGTCCAAATTGTCAACAAGTTAAAGTATGAACACCAGAGGCCCGGAGGAACACTTCAGAGAATGCCCATTCCTGAATGGAAGTGGGAGAGAATTGCAATGGACTTCGTGGTTGGTCTTCCGAAGACATTGGGGAAGTTTGACTCTATTTGGGTAATTGTGGACAGATGACTAAGTCTGCTCATTTCATTCCGGTCAAGGTGACTTATAATGCAGAGAAAAGTTAGCCAAACTTTACATCTCAGAAGTTGTTCGATTGCATAGATTCCACTGTCCATCATATCAGATAGAGGTACGCAGTTTACTTTTATGTTTGGAGACAATGCATGCGGAATTAGGTACTAGGTTGGACCTTAGTACTGCATTTCACCCTCAGACCGATGGTCAGTCTGAGCGAACGATTCAAGTGTTGGAGGATATGCTCCGTGCATGCGTGATAGAATTTGGTGGCCATTGGGATAGCTCTTACCCTTAGCGGAGTTTTCATACAATAATAGCTATCACTCGAGTATTGACATGGCTCCATTTGAAGCACTGTATGGTAGGAGATGTAGGTCCCCCTTGGTTGGTTTGATGCATTCGAGGTTAGGCCTTGGGGTACTAATCTTTGAGGGATTCGATAGAGAAAGTGAAGTCCATTCAAGAAAAGCTTCTAGCGGCGCAAAGTAGGCAAAAAGAATATGCAGATCGAAAGGTTAGAGACTTAGAGTTCATGGAGGGTGAACAAGTCTTGTTGAAAGTTTCGCCAATGAAAGGGGTGATGCGGTTTGGTAAAAGAGGCAAGCTAAGCCCAAGGTACATTGGTCCCTTTGAAGTACTTAAGCGAGTAGGGGAGGTGGCTTATGAGTTAGCCTTGCCTCCAGGGCTCTCCGGAGTGCATCCGGTATTCCATGTGTCGATGTTGAAAAGATACCATGGGGATGGAAATTACATTATCCGTTGGGATTCAGTTTTGCTTGATGAGAATTTGTCTTATGAGGAAGAGCCTGTTGCTATTTTAGATAGAGAAGTTTGCAAGTTGAGGTCAAGGGAGATTGCATCCATCAAGGTGCAATGGAAGAATCGACCGGTTGAAGAAGCTACTTGGGAGAAGGAGGCAGATATGCAAGAAAGATACCCACATCTGTTTACAGACTCAGGTACTTCCTTTCACTCTTGTTTTTCTTCTCGTGATCGTTCGAGGACGAACGATGGGTAAATTGGTATCTATTGTAACGACCTATTTAGTCGTTTTGAGCAGCAGATTTTATTTCTGGAAAACTGGCAGAGGCAACGGATGCCACGACGGACCGTCATGGTCACGACGGATCGTCGTGGAGGTCTCGTCCCATGACACTTAGAAATTCTGAAATTGGGTACTGAAAATCGACTCTCTGAACGCCACGACGAAATGGCAGGACGGGCCGTCTCAGGCACGACGGCCCGTCACAGGACTTTTTACTAAAATCAAGTCTCTGACACTTGCGACGGACAGCAGGACGGACCGTCACGGGCTGCGTAATCCCAGGCGGGGTCGGATTTCTGATTAAATAATTTAAGGGGCATTTTGGACTATTTCCTGCTTTAATTATAAAGTAATGGGTTAATGTTAATAAGTCTAATTACTTGAGGGATAAAAGAGGTAACCTTAAGTTAATTAGTGGATTATTAGTGCCATCTTTTAAAACTTAATTATATGATAATTAGGGTAAAAGCAAGTGGGTTTGAATAATAAAAAGAAAAAGAACAGCAAGAGAGAGAGAGGATCGAACGAGAGAAAGAGGGAGAATCGAACGAGAAGAGGAAAACACAAGGCTTGGGAAATTCTTGCTTGATCACTAGTCTTCGGTGGAGGTAGGTTATGGTTTTTACACTATTCGTAGTAAACTCTTAATAGCGAATGATATGTGTTGGGTAGTATTATAGAGTCTTCTTTATGCTTAATTGTGTGTATGCATGATGTGATTTTATATATATGATTGTGATGAAACAAGCATGATGAGGCTATTGAATCCCAAATCTTGATAAAAACCTAATCTCTTGTTAATGATGATGCCTTGATATAAAGAAGGCTTGATGAATTAATAGAATGAGATTAGTCGATCGGAGTGTCACGTACCGACACATAGAATTAGTGGGACGGGTGTCACGAACCGACACGTAGATGTAGGGGATCGGAGTGTCACGTACCGACACATAGAATTAGTGGGACGCGTGTCACGAACCGACACGTAGATGTAGGGGATCGGAGTGTCATGTACCGACACATAGAATTAGTGGGACGGGTGTCACGAACCAACACGTAGATGTAGGGGATCGGAGTGTCAAGTACCGACACATAGAATTAGGGGATCAGAGTGTCACGTTCCGACACATAGAATTAGGGAATCGGAGTGTCACATACCGACACAAGAGGAATAAAGATAATGAATCTTGAAAGATGCTAATATACTCAATCTAAAGAACATGTATCCCAAATGAGTATGGTATGGAGGCTTGAGTCCTCACAGATATGTTCGGTGATGCTATAAATGATGTTTGTACTTGTTGCTATCACATGTTAAGCATATTAGTTGACTTTATGATGTTATCTGAGATATATTGCTTTCTATTTTGAGTTGGCCGATGATATCTACTCAGTACTTGTGGTTGTACTGACCCCCTACTTTTATGTTTTCTTCTTGTATATTGTGGAATGCAGCAAACGTGCCGTCATCTTCGACTCAACAGTAATTCTAGCCAGTCTTCGTCACACCGGATCTTCAGGGTGAGCTAATGCTTCTAGCTTGGACTGGATCTCCTTCCTCATGTCTTGATGCCTTGAAGTTTCGGCATAGACTAGCTTTTATTTGTTTTAGCTTCTGAGAATACTCTTAGTTTAGTAAATTGATCATAGATGTTCTTGTGGTGATGACTTCCAGATTTTGGGGAAATAATAGATGTTGAATTTTAGAAGTTATTGAATTGTCTTTTATTTATGAGTTTAAGTCTTCCGCATTGCTTTATGTTGATATTAAATTGAAATGATAAGGTTTAGATTGGTTGGTTCGCTCACATAGGAGGGTAAATGTGGGTGCCAGTCGGGGATCCGACTTGGGTCGTGACACTCACACCGATAAACAAGTCTCCACTAGACGTGGCTTGTGAGACTTTAGACCCTAAACTATTACCCAAAACCTTATGCTCTGAAACCAAGTTTGTAACGACCCGCAAGTACACCCTAGAAGAAGGGAGCACTCTTGGGTTGTCACAAGGCGTACTTGACCTCACGGAGGTATTGTACAAGACACTTAGCTATCATTCATTACATAAGATGTGACAAGTAGTGACGAATTAATAAATTTCACAACAATAATAATAAAAATTCTTTTATAAAATACTAAGGAATAAATCTCATCGTCATAGGACAACTTAAAGACACATGTTAAACATCTTAGGGTTACAACCCTTTATGTTGAAAGAAATACATAATAGGCCTTATACAAGTCTTAAGGAAGAAACTAAAGCAAACATAGACTATGTACTCGAGTATATGAGGACACACCATGTCTTTAGAGAGTCAACTTCCCAAGCTTTCCCTTCTAGGAACCTTCACTTGCCTTCAACCTATACTTATAATGTATAGAAAAGTATGAGGTTAGTACAAACATTATAGTATGTATGACATTATGCAAAAACACATGTAATAGAGGACATTTTAGTTAAAATAAAGCTTTCATACTATTTAAGTAAAACCTTCAAATAGATCATCATTTAACACATAAGGTCGAACTTCCATAATTTCAACATAAATATATTTTTACAGTAAACCCATTTCCCACAAAGCTTCCGTATCAAAAGTTATCCTAAAACTCACTAAGGTAAGACGTGAAGAAACCGCCCATACAATCTCTTCAATACACACCTAATTGATCATTAAGACTAGAAAGGATAAGCATACTTCACCACACTTAACAATCCAATATTCAATATCAAAGACACTAGAGGAACATAGTTGAATTTATGGACTGCACATAAGAACCATCTTCCGAGACAAACGTCAAGTTACACTTAGTGCAATGTGAAGGTGGCATCCAATACTACTACTTCCACCTTAGTTCTCCTTGAGGATTCCCTTAGACTAGGCACTTGATATTTGTCATTTACATAATCTTCATAAATCTTATAGATAAATCATCATACTTCATAAATGTTAGACATAGAATCAACATACCTCACTTTCATTAGATATAAAGTCACATTACTTCATTTACATCACATAAATGACCCATTCATTCATTTTCACATAAGAACACATGAAACTCCCTCTAAATGCCTACTTGTGCAATGGATAAATAGGGTCTCATTCCACCACCTACCCTAAGTAGTACACTCTTTAGGAAACTTAGTTTATTACATTTATTTATGGGGGCTATCTTTAGCCGACATGGACCATGAGAGCTAGAAATGCAATCCCTATATTAACCCCTACCGAATGAGGGATCCCTACTTGTTGAAGGTAGGGTCATTCTTGATCCTTTACATGGACTTTTTCCAATATCTACTCCTATGAGGGTGCATAGTCAAGGGATAAGAATATTGCATCTAAGTAACTCATTCTCTAATAACAATGAGTACTCATCTCAATAGGTACGTTGGATAAAGCATCTCAACTCACGAAGTGTATCCACCCTTCTTACAATCATCTCGGTGCTAAGCATAACTCGCCAACGGAGTCTTAAACATTCATTAACTATAGGTTAGGGGATAGGTATTTAGAACCATATCTCAACTAACAAAGGGTAATTATCCCTAGAGGTTATTTTTGAAGACCACATCTCAACTCACGAAGGGTATCCAACCTCCAACCTGTCATACAAAGCTCTTGGGAATAGTGAGGTTGTTACTAAACACTTTATCTCAACACTTGAAGAGTGTTCACCCTAAAATCCCACTTTTCATTCTATAGGAATAGTAGGGATGGTCTAGTAACTTAATCTCTACTCACAAAGAGTGTCTACCCTACGAAATCCCCCACTTCATTCATAACTTCATTCATACATTCAAAGAGTGTGTCAATATATGTGAGCATACCTTTCACGTAATCACCATAATTATTACATTTAATTCAAAACATACACAAACCTAAATCCATCATAATTCACACACTATAATGATTGACAAACTATCATGTTTCACATATACATATACTTCACTTGGGCATGATATATTCAAGTCACAGATCAACAACTTCATAAGAGTACCACATGCATATCATTTAAACTCATCGCTTCACTTCACATGTTATTCCTTCAAGGCCATAATCACAATACACAATTTCATACCTATATTCATATACTTCAAATAAGCACCAATTCTAAAGGTGGACCATACCAATCAAGATCATTCCACAATAAGAACTAAATAATATAACCAACATACCTTTCATCCAAGATTTCACAACCTTTCCTCAATTTCTCAATAATTCATCATAAAATAGCATTTAAGGCAGTATCTAATCATAATATAAAATAAATAAATACAACTATAACATTTTCTAGCATTATATATGTATACACACTAAATAATTTCATAAGCTAAAAGTTGGAAAATATGCATGAGCATGGGTTCATTGGGATTTTAACATTAAAATAATCAAATAACACTAAAATAAAATATTTCAATGATTAAAATGTTTTTACGCAAAGACCCATGCTTAGAGTCAAAAATAGAAGAAGTGGAAGTTTGAAAACCCTTTTTGAAATCTCTTCAGAAAGGCTCCTTTAATGAAAGAAGGTTCAAGGGTGAAAAGAAATTCGTTAATATGAATAAACCCATGATATTTAGAAACTTGAAGGATTTGGTCTTCTTCCTTAGAGCTTGAAGATTCTCCAATGGAGGATTCATTTAGAAAGAGAATTCAGAGAGATGGAGAGCATGTAAAATTTGGAATTCTAATTGAGGGTTGGGGTTTCTTATTATGGTATAGGGTGTTTGAAGACCTAAATTCAATATTTAATATACCCCAAAAATACACAAAAAAACCCTACATCAACTGGACCTTTTTAGACAGGTCAAACTTCACTTAAATTTTCAAAGTTATCATCGAGAAAGAAGTCAACTATGCATAGATGTTCCCGCAAGGTTTTTGAAAATAAATTTCGAGACTGAAGAGTCTGTGTTGTTTCCTCAACACAGACAAAGAATTTGGCCCAAAGTGTACCAAGTCCACGATGTGGACACATTTAACTGAGGAACAATTTTGGTTGGCTTAGGCAGCTTAGTGGTTCAAAGGTTGGGTCCTCCTCAAGGACCCCTAGGGTGGTCCTTGGGGAGTCGTAACCTGAACTTTTAACCCTTAACATGTTTTTCTAGGTGTTAGGGTCATCCCTACTAATTTTAGAGTTCAAAAAACACCCAAAAACACATACGACATACAAGGACGCACTAGCACACACACAATGCTAGTTTCCGAACGTCTTGGTTGTCCTTTGATGTTTAACTTCCAAATTTACCAAAATGGATTCAAACACTAATATTAAATATTTTAAAACATTATTAAATCATGAAATACTTTTGAAACTCTAGTTCAACCTAGTTCATCATGAGGGTCGCTGCATTTGGGAAGTTTTCAAGAAAGCGTTCCTTGATAGGCTCTTTCTAAGGGACAAAAAGGAAGCAAAGGTAGAAGAATTCATCAAACTCTGTAAGGAGGTATGGGTGTTGAGGAATTTTCTCTAAAGCTCACCAAATTGTCAAAGTATGGATCATATATAGTGGCGGATCCTAAGGATGAGATGAGTAGGTTTATGACGGGGGTGTCTAGATTGGTGAGAAAAGAATTTAGTTTTTCTATGCTTCATGATATGATGTATGCAAAACGAATGGAGTATGAGAAGATCCACTAGAGGAATAGGGAAGTGAAGAGGCCTAGGGCTGATAATGGAAATTCTTCAAAGGATAAGTTTGAGGGTCAAGGGTGACCAGTATTCAAAAAAAGGTTCTCCAACCAAGACTACTCTAGTGATCCAAGGGTCAAAAAGGATAGAGTGTATAACCCAAATACTCTAGGAGGTAATAGTGGTGGATAATCCATGACAAGGCCTACTTGTGCCAAGTGTGTCAAGATACATGAGGGAAGGTTCATTGTTGGCACGAATGGTTTCTTTCATTGTGGGAAGAGTGGTCATATGGTGGGCGGTTGTCTCATGCTAAAGATTCAAGAGAGAGAGGGAAAGAAGTTTAGGAATTACTGACCCTTTGCAGCACAATTTTTGATAAATATAAATACATTTTTAAATTCTTAGTGTATCTATCTTAACATTGGCTATCCAGACATTAACCAATCAACTTGGAAATTATTATTCTAGCTTTGAACATTGTCTTAAACATTATTTTCCCTTAGCTTTGAAGATTCAAATATTTCCAATTCCAAAAAAATTAGAAGTGGGTATTGAAGATTATTTTGTGTATACTAGTGAAAAGACAATATCAATCATACCTAGTTCATTTAAACACCTCTTGGTATCAATTTATTGCTTTTCTAATATGTCTAGCTAAAACCCCAATTCTTGGGGTGTGATTATGTGATTATGGGTTGATATAATTGTCAGGTATTGCTAATTGATAATTAATTTTTTTGTGTAAAGGTGACTTTTTTTTCCAATAGTTGTGGTTTAATTTAATGTGTTGTAGTTGAAAATACATCATAGCTTAGTGTTTTTGGCTTGCTCGGGAGAGATATTTGAAACCAAAACTACTGAATTGATGGTATGTGGGTATTGGATTGTCATGGGTTCATCTCGAGAGAGTGAATCCTAAACCCTGTTCCACAGACTCAGCTCGAGAGAGTGAGTGGACAAAGGCATAGGTTGTGCTTAATTGTCACTTATTGGTGTTTGAAAGAAACTAATTTGATTCGGGGTAAGCTTATCGATAGAGTTTACCCCCACTAAAGTCTAACCTAATCACTAAGATACAACTATTTACTATTAATTGGGATTACCCGGTTGTTTGTCTTATCACATAATCCTATCATAACCCAAGTATCTTTCTCCATACTTGTATCTTCATTTATTTTAAGTTTTAGTTAATAATTAATTAAAAAAAACCCTTTATGATAATTGACACTTGTGTCACCCCTTTATTTTGTGATGTTATTACTGGTAAATGTCTTTAGCTATTACTAATTTGAATATATTCGTACTTGACTATCAATTAAAAATCACTCACTATAAGATTCTCTCCCAACTCACTTATTTGGGTTATATTATAGATGAACGACCGTCAATACTTATTTTTTGATGAAGTGTTCTTGTAAGTCTTGTAAAAATAGCATCGTTGCAAGGGAGTGGTGTTATTTGAAAATTTTTGTTAAGATTAGTTTTTATATTGCTAGTTCTAGTGATAATTTATTTTTAGTTTTGTTTTGATTGGTTGTGTGTTGAAATAGAAAGTATGAGTATGAACAACAACATTGGCAGCCAAGCGGGCTATCAAACTGGTAGTGCTATTCATCAGTACGACATCAATGATATTAATAGTGCTATAAACCCTACTCAAATGGGTGATATGGGTTCCATTTGCATTCCATAAGCTAACGGGTATGGAATATTTTGATGTTACTAGCACGACTCTTCATCCCCTATAATCGAGAGGCTTCTATGGAGGACTGGAACATGAAGATTCACATGAGCATATAAGGACCTTTGCAGAGGTGTGCATTCTTTTGTTATTCAATAATGTGTCACACGAATCCATCAGGCTTTATTTATTTCCATTATCATTGATGGGGGAAGCTGATAAGTGGTTGACCGAGTTATAAGAGAAATCCATCACGTCATGGGAGGAGTTTTTTATTGCATTCAATACGAGATTATTTCCTTTATCACTAATGATGAAGCTTAGAGATGACATTCAAGGGTTTAAGCGAAGGGATGGGGGAGCCAATCCATGAAACGTGGATAAGGTTTAAGAAACTGTTGCTTAAATGCCCTACTTACGAGTTGCCAACTGATTTACAACTACAATAGTTCTATCATGTATATGATTCTTTTAATTAAGGTTTGGATGATCAATTGGCTTAAAGGGAATAATGTCACAATCATTGGAGGTGGCCCTATTTCTTCTTGACAACATAACCAAATTAAATCAAGCATGGTAAACCCAAGAGGACCAAGTTTCTCTATTCTATTTTCGAATGACACAATAGAAAATTGCAAAGAAATAGGGAGAGATGAAAACATTAAGAAGATTCTACCTTAAATGGATTCGTTACAAAAGCATATGAAGAGATACATAGAGTGTTTATAATTGAGGAGGGTTCTTCCCTTGGTGACTTCACGACGGAAGAGAATCAAGGTTTGAACTTTAGGAGATACAAGGAGGGTTTCTACCCACGCTATAACAACAAGGTGGAAATTAATGTTGGAACTATCAAAAAGAAGAAGATAAAAGTTCATATTGTCTAAGAGAGGAAAACTTTGAAGAGAATCACACTCATTCAAGTGGGAGCACAAGATCGAGAGGATGTGAGAGTATCCCTCGAGTTAATGACCTACTATCACACATTCGTGATAAAGTGGAGGGTTCAAGCGACTTGTTAAAGGGAATGAAAACTGATTTCTCATTATTGAAAAATAAAGTAAAAATCACCCGCGGATGTAATCAAGACACTTGAAAGACAATTGAGTCTACTTCCAACACAGTTAGAACTAAGAATGAACACAAAATATGATGGTATAAAATTAGTTGTGGTTATGCATAACGGAAAAATAGAATTATGAAATGTGTCAGGAAATGAAAGAAATCAAGAGGAAGAATAAAACAAAAGTATAGAGGAAGAGGAGACACAAAAAGATATTGAGAAACAAATTTCCACCTCAAAAGCTATGCAACCTTTGCAGAATATCACCTTCATTCCCTCAAATACTTAAGAAGAATAACGCCGATGCGAAGTTCAACAATTTTCTATTGGATTCCAAGTCTCTATCAATCAATCTTCCTCTTATTGAAGAACTATAGGAAATGCCATATTATGCTAACTTCATGAAGGAGTTCGTCACACAGCAAAGGAGGTTGGATTTTGAAACTATTGAGGTTTCTCATAATTATAGTGCAATCATGGAAAATCAGTTGTTCAAGAACAGAGATTATTCCGAAGCATTACTCATTCCTTGCAGCATTGACATGCCTCAATTCTATAAAGCCCTATGATATTCAGGAGCAAATGTCAACTTGATGTCATATACAATTTATAAACAACTCATGTTGAGGGAGATAAAAGCCACAACAATGAGACTTGTGATGACTGACCAATCAATCAAACACCCTGTGAAATCCTGTACGACATCTTGGTAAAGTTTGATCGCTTTTTTATTTACCCTAATTGATTTAACATTTTAGATTGTGAACTAGATGTCGAGATTCCAATTATTTTAGGAAGATTGTTCTAGTCTACTGGAAGATCGTTGGTAGATGCCGAGAGTGGAGAATTGAAATTTCAGGTAAATAAAGATGAAGTGACCTTCAGTATATTAAATCTATGGAATACCTTAGTGATATTTATGTGATCCCTACTAATGATGTTATTAATGAGGTGGTGGCTAGTGTGAGCCACTTAATGTGTATCAGTGAGCCACTTGGATCATATTTGCTAACTGCGATGAGAATGACATTCAAGGTTACAAATAGGTAGTGGTATCTCTATCAGGTTTGAGGGGTATTCTAAAGCTCCATTGAAGCTGGATATTGATTTTAAAAATCGAGAACCCCCCCCCCCCGCAAAGCCATCAACTAAAGATCCACCAAAATTGTAACAAAAAGTTATATTCCCATCTTTGTTGTGCCTTCTTAGGGGAATATAACACCTTGTATGTGATTATTGCAGCCGATTTGCTTGATTGGCAAGTCAAGTTGCTCCTTGAATTGTTGAGAAAAGGTATATCAATGCTATAGGGTGGACCATTGCTGACATAGTAGGTATCCCTCCCGGTATTTGCACTCATAAAATTTAGCTTGATAGTGATTGCAAGCCAAGTGTTGAACACAAAATAGGATTGAACCCACCAATGCAAGACGTTGTGACAAAGTTAATCATAAAGTGTTTAGACGCAGTAGTGATCTACCATATAACAGATAGCAAGTGGGTAAGCCTAGTACTATGTGTTCCTAAAAAACTGCAAAAAAGAGACCTAAAAAGAGACTTAAAAATAGGTGGCTAAAAAGAAACCTCGGGAGGTCTCAATTCTCCTCAATATTTTTTTAAATTTCTTTTTTTTTTAGTAAAAGAGACCTCATGAGGTTGGTAAAATGAAAAAAAAACTCAATCAAATAATAATATCCTCGTGAAATTGCCACTAATTATGGCGAACTCATGACGTCTCTAATAAAATGTAAAAATTAGAACTAAAGTTCAACAAGAGACCTCACGAGGTCTCTACTTCAAAATTATTTATTAAATATTTTGACTATAAAAAATTACTTAAAGAGACGTTATTGTATAAAGTGAAAAATATTATATTTAATATTAGCAACTAATATTAGCAACCTGGTGAAATTTACTGAAGTCTCTTATTTTATCAAAATGACCATAGAGTAATTGATATATATATATATATATAAACTTCACCAGGTCTCTATTTTTAAATTAAAAAAAAAATACTTAATTCAAATTGTAGAATCACGTTATGGAGCTCAGTCTCATAAAATAAGCCCTATTCCTTTTTGCTTCTCTCAAACCGCCCCTCTGCCACTAATCACAACACTCGAGGAAACCTACATTGCAAGTTGCAACTCCTCCACAATCACCCTCCTAAAAAAAGTAAGTATTTCACAATTTTCTGCACACTCAAATCCTCCATTGGCACAAAATTGTTGGCATATAGTGAAATCTCCTTTGTGTTTACTGCTGTATATATAGTTGCCCTGTATTTTTTTTTATTTCTTTCAATGGCTGCTGCAAGTAAAAGTTTTTAAGAGAAGGATAATAAATACAATGACTGGATAAATGTGAGGTTCTGTACAAAGCAACTTCTCAAAGAGTTGAGGTGCAGAAAAGATCAACCAGCGAAATTGATCTGCGACAATCAGTTGCATTGCACTTGCTTCAAATTTTGTTGTTTCATTAAAGAAAGAGCTGTTTAAAAATTGATTATAGTTTTACTCAACAAAACATTGATGTTTCTTCCACTCAAATGATTATATGGAAAAAAATCTTAGAAAATTATTATCAGGCTCCAAATTGTCAAAACAAGTATTTCTTCAACTTGAGCGATGGAGTTAATATATTCTACATTTATAGTCAAGACCTTGGAAATATATGAATATAGAATCTTCAAATTGTAGATTTGGCAAAAGTGCAATTAGTAGACAAGAGACTCAAACTGTCATTGTAAACGTTTTAGAACTTAGAGCTATTTATGTTTCTTTGTTAAAGAGTATAATAATAATCAGAATGTGTTGTTTGAGAAATTCCATACATTTACGTTGCTAATCATATATAAATCAGAATGTATTTATACAAGAACTTTATACGCTGCTTATCATGTATAGATCAGAATAATCAGAATCCTTAAAATAACATTCTGTTTTAGTACTCTTAAGCCACTGTGTAGTTTCTTTATACAAGAGCTTAAAGTATTATAGAATGAAAAAGGAGGGAACATCAGTATTTATACACAAGATTTTTTCTACACCAACATTAGTGATAGACAACATCAAAACTTGAGCAAGCTTCAAGGATAAAATTCTAGGAGAGCAGCCTTGCCCCCTGTGAAGTTAGTTGTACCATTGTCCAAGCTTTGTGAAAATGCCATAATAAGATTAATGTTTTAGAATCATTATGTAGAATATATAAAAATAGTATTAATATAATATATTACTAATAATGAAATTAGATATGCTAAATATGTAATGTATTTATTGGTGTGGACTTGTAAACGTACATATGTGAGGGAGGTGGAGGAGACTTGTATACGTATTTAGGTAATGTAGAAGGTGGTGACTTGTATATGTACTTTAGTGATTGAGGTGATAGGGACTTGTAGACGTATTTAGATGATGAAGAAACTGGTGACATGTACACGTAATTAGGTGCTGGAAGAGGTGGTGACTTGTACAAGTACTTTGGTGATGGAGGTGAAAGTGATTTGTGTGAGTATGCGAGATAATTTAGGCGAGTTTGAGAGCTGTCTAAGTAAAGAAAACCAATAAGGCGTAAATTGATTATGTTGATGTTGAGAGCTAATTAGTAAACCCATAGTAAAGATATATAGAGTAATTTGATTTTCTTACTTGTAATTTAGGAGAAGAGATAATGAAATTAAGGAAAAAGATTAATTTAAGGAAAAAATATTTGTTGATATTAAATTTCGGTATGTTTAAAATTTAAAATTTTGTGGGGGAGACAATTGTCAACTTTCTAAATCTATCAGTAAAGGTAGATGTAAAAAGTCACGGGAATGGAGGGGGTGAACAAGACGAGACGAGTATTATTTTTATTAATATTATTATATTAATAATAATAATAATAATAATAAGAAGAAGAAGAAGAAGAAGAAGAACGTCTTGTATGAGAATTGACATACATTTACGTTGCTAATCCCGTAAAATAACATTTTGTTTTAGAAACTATTTGTTGATTACTTCAACAACAAATATCTATTTACCAGTTACAGAAAAAGAAACAGGGGAGGGGGAGAGAAATCATATAGACAACTAAAGAAATTATCTTTCTAAGTTGAGAATATAAAAATAATTGCATACCAATACTTCCAACTATTAAATATTTATGCATTTAACTCTTCTTATGCTAAAGCGTATACTGTAAAATTAATAAGTTTGATATCAGTATGCAACTTACAGTACTTAAAGCAACTACACATTGACTTAAGTAAAGAAACACTCATCCATAAACAATAACAGGTGTAAGATCTTTTCAAAAATTGGAAACAGTAGAATCAAAGCTTTCCTACAAAGAAAGAGAAATTACAATTAAGATTACAAAACTACCTTGAAATAGGAAAAGATTAACACATTATACAAGGATCAGTTTTAGATATTCAACTAATGAATATAGTGAAAAAGTTTTATATATTCAATTGATGATGAAGTTTTTGTGTTAGACCAAATGTGGCTTGTACTATTAACATTAGTGTTTCTCTAATGTGATAATACATATTTGTTCTCTTTTACTTGTTCATATTAGATGTTGCATGTCCTTTTATGATAAATACTTGCCAACTCACCATTAAAAGTGACAATCAGTTTACTCAGAGGTCCGCAGAAATCATCATTCAGTCTGTGTTCCAACATTAAAATAAAACACACTACTGACACATCGCATCCAGGGAGAAAGTGGATTGAGAAAAGCCTAAGCATTAGAATTTTGCTCCTTAACTGGCGCAACTACAAGTAACCAGGTTCAATGTATAGTTAAGTGAATTATTCTTTAAGATTGTGAATTACTACTTATTTTTGTATTTATAAATTTTAATTTTTTATTATATTTGTGTGGATAGATCGTAGTTGGATGTATAACATACCATTTTTTGTCGAATGGGGCTAAGACCTGGGGCAGAATTTTGAGAGGACCTCAAAATTCATTAGAAGAAGAATATTTCCAACAAGTCAGAATCAAGGATCACTTTAGAGTTGGAACTGTGGCAGAATTTTTGAGATTCACTAAAAAATTCAACGAAAAACTACAAAAAGTTCAAAAGTTATGTTATTTTAAAATAGAGGCAGAATTTTTTAAGGAAGTCCTCAAAATTTCCATCAAAATGATGTTTTGAGATTAAAAGGTCTTGTGAACCAGACGTCACATGACCATCAGATGGCAAGGAAAAGTGAACCTGAATCAATCTCTCAAAACTAAGAATTTTTCTATGGATACTGGAATTATAAAATTGCAAGGCTTCATTTGACCCACAACGGCCTCATCATAACTCAGATGATTTCTCTTACTCATGTTTTAAAGTTCTTCTTTTAAATTTATTGTGATTTATACATTCTTAATTTTACAGATGGGATAGCTTGACATGATGGCAAATACTATAAGACGTTATCTAGACGAATATAAATGTCATTAGAATTGGAGTCATTCCAAAATGTATTTTCAATTTTTGAAGAACCAGTCTAGACATTCAACAAATATGGGACGCGCGCTAGAAATTATCCATAAATCTTATTTTGAAGGACTCTCGACACCAAGGATCCAATCTAAAAAGCTGGCTCTTAACCCGATTTTACATTGACAAATCTAGTCCTTCGTTGTTTCAAATCTCTCGTCCTTTTTATTGAAAATCTTATGTTCTTCAAGAACTCTTTTAAATTTTTAGGTTTAAACTATGTCACACCGGATTTCTTGTTCCAACAAGATCCGTAGGCAATCCTATATAAGTATTCGATCTTCCTACTATTTCAAACTATATACATTAGAGGAAAGTAGGGCATGTTTATGAATCGCTCATTTTTCATTTCATGCAAATTATTTTAATCAAGCATCCTTGGACAAAAATAGGGGAAACTTTTTATAAATAGTTCAAAGTTCTCAAAATTCCATTCAACTTCAAATTTCAAAGATATCCTTTATCGAACCAGAATTCTCTTTACAAGATATTTTAGATTTAAAGTAGGGACATATCTGATGTGAGATTCCTTATCGGTCCTTAGCGGTCCTTAGCGTCTCCTTTCAATGTAATATGTTCTCAAAGTGTTCTTCTAGAATCTTTCTTTTCTATTGTTACCAGATCGTCATGACACATAAAAAGTCTTGAAATTTATTCATCTCTTTATTCTTAACTAAAACATTTTGTATTAGCGCAGGGAAGATAAAGTTTTAATGACAACCAGAGATGTTATCAGCTTCATTAACTACAATAAGCTAATGAAATTACAATGTTATAACCATACTCCCTATTTTGAGATTTGTTATTTATCATAGGGTATTATATCGGAGTGTTACTTCCTTCAACGTGACAGTCAAATTATTATTGGAGAGTCGCTTCCTTCAACATGACACGCTAAATTATTATTAAAGAGTCAGTTCCTTCAACATGACACGTTAAATTACTTTGGAGTGTCACATCCTTGAACGTGACACAATATATTATTGGAGCGTAACTTCCTTCGAAGTGACACATTAAAATATTATGGGAGAGTCATTTCCTTCAACGTGACAAGTTAAATTGTTATTGGAGCATTACTTCCTTCAATGTAACACGTTATATTATTGGAGCGTTACTTCCACCACAATCAAACTATATCCCTATCAAAAGGCATGTGGGTATCTTTTTTGGTTTAACAGTTTTAGTTTTACCTTCGGTAAAAATTTCAACTCTCATTGGAGGAAATTTTCAAAATTCGAGTGACAAGACACCCAAATTTTTGGAAGTTATATCCATCTAAGTTATTACAAATGGGTTTGAAAGGCCCCATATTCAGAAGAGAGATGTTTTCAAGCCTATTTTTTGCTCTCAATTAATTTGTCACGCAACCTTAAACTAAAGGTTAAATCTGCAAAATAGATTTCTTTATCAACTGATTGAGTCGAACTAAAACAGTCTAATTCCCAAAGTTTTAGGTATATGTAGGCGGAATTAATGTGTAAAACTCGATTGTACTTCAACAATTCTGTCATCATTCCATTCTCGAGCTTTTTGGTCTCTCCATACTTCGAAATCGAAATAGTTTTTGCATTCTTTCAAAATTTTGCATAAAATCAAGTGTTTCGAATTACTAGTGGCGTGAATTCTCATGTAACCTGAGATAAGTAGGCAACCCAATACCAGGGTCAGGTAATGCTTCCTCAAAAGTTCTTACTTTTTGCCGTTCCGAAGAGATGAATTAGTGGTTGGACAAAATTGGATTTTTCAATTTTGTTCGCATTTATCTCTTTCATCGATCCTAAGCGAACAAGGGGAAGTTTTGACATCCAATTTTTGCCTCAAAAATTTAGTTAATTTTCAAGCTTCTCGAATATTTAACAATTTGAAATAGTTATTTTGGTTATTTAAAATACTTTGAAAATTACTTTCAATGAACTTTTTTCCATTTTTCATATAGATTACATAATACTTAAAATATTGACATTTTCTTATAACTTTCAATTGGAATAAATATTTAGAAGGTCATTTTACTACCCCGAAAATGAGATAAGGTGTCTAGAACCTAACGTGTTTTCATTAAAGTTCTAATGTCCTAATATGCTTAAAATATAGTATATAGGCAGTAGCTAAAATATTAGAGGTATTTAAAGTCGAACATGAAGGGACGACTAAGACGTTCGACGAATAAGTCACCTAGATGCCTAATATGTGGTTATATGAGTTTATGGGTGTTTCATGATGTTATAATGTTCTAAAATGTCTTATTAAATGGTTTAGAGGCAGTGTGAAAAGTTTGAAGTGATTTGCTTAAGTCTTTACGAAATGAGACTAATAGATCTTTAAATGGTTTAAAAGGATTTTTAATGTTTTTATATGAACTTTCGTGATGTTTGGAGGTCAAACACCCAAAAACGTCCAAGGCGTTCGAAAGATAGCCCTAACACGTTCATCGTATGTCATGTTTGGGCCAAGGATAGTTGGACGTCTTATAGGTGTTTGTTTTGGATTAAATTTATGTGAAAGGTTTATAACTTGTTAAAGTTTGTAATAAAGTTGTAAACTCCCTAGTACGATTTCTAAAGGGCCCCACAAGAGACCCCAAAAGAAAAAACCAAAGCTGCCTAAGACACTGCCTGGGCAGTGTCGATTGGCGGACTCAACGACGGATCGTGGGGCCACCAAAGGTCCGTCGAGAAGTTCTCATAAAGGGATACATGCCTTGGGAAGGTCTTAATACAATTTTGGCTAAGTTTTAGGCGACTGAGACGCCCCTTCATTAAAGGGATACATGACTGGCATCCTGCGTCTGTTTCATTAAAGGGGTGAATGGGAAATTCACTCTAAGTATTAAACTGATTATTAAAGGGTTATTTAAGTTATTGTGGGTGTATATAAGTCATCAAAAATGTGATCACCTTATTCTAGAATACTCTCACAAGATTAAAACCTTTCCCTTAAAAAATGTTATCTATAAAACAACCATTGTTGGTGAAACTCAAGAACACATTCAAGCTGGGTTTTATATGTGTGAATAATAAAGTTTAAGATGTTTTCAAATAATCAAAGTTATGGTGATCTTCATCTCTAGTTATCTTTTCATCTAGAGAGCCATTCTCGATGTTTTTCAAAGAAATCTTATGATCAAAATTCCAATAATCCAATCTAGCCATGTGTTCTTTCACAAAACTTTTTAAATGATTAAATCATGATGAATTAAAAGTTAATAAAATGATTTGAACGTGATTTCACTCCAATTGTATGATGAACCCATGTTACTTCTAAAATTGGTTAGCTCTCTCATGGGCTTTGTGATTATGGCTTGTTCTTGATTAAATGGTGATTCTCATACATTGAATTGCTTGTGTTTATTGTTATTTACGTTAATTGATGGTGAATTGATGACGATCAGGCCATGATGATAAATATATGAAGATCTGAACATGAATATCATATGTTTCCACATGTTATCTTGAAGTCGATTGTGAGATCGTTTGTGTAAGGTTGTTATTATGTATTAACTGTTGTAGATATTGTTTTAGGGTGATATAATGGATGAATTTTTTAGGTATTAATACTTAATTAAAAATTTAATAAAGGCTTTAATATATTGATCTAGATTCCTTTAGGCTATGAAGTCAAAAAGTTAAGTGTGTGATGGATCTTGTGTTGTCGTTATATAAAGCATGGTTTCTTCTTGATTTATTACTGAATTAGCTAATGCCTAATGAGTGTATTTTTGATAAAATATCAATGATTATAAGAGACTTAGAGAGTTCATGGTATTGGTAAAGTCTTGTATACTCTAGCAAATCGATATTACTAAATGCCTATGTTGTAACCTTAATCTTGAGGGTATGTATTTATGATTTCAATATGGTTAAATGTAGGTTTATCTACTGCCCTAGACTCATAAGATGTATGAAATATGATCTAAATTAATTCAATTGAAATTAGCTTATGATCTATGTTATTCTACTTTCCTAGTATGTTGATGTGTTGTATTATGCTATAGTATAATCTTGTAGCGACTTGTAGATGGTTTCTTATATGTTTGAAGTACATTTAGATTCTTCTATATATGTTTTTTATTTATGAATAAGGTTTATTGATCAATGATGATCAAAAGGACAGAAATTGGTAAGAATGCTTCTTCTCTCTACTTTTCTACTTCTCTACTTCTTTATAGAAATGTTTATAAAGCCTTGTATGGCATTGTGTGGTATGGTCCACTTATGGTGGCGGTGTTTACTTAGTTATCATTATATATGTGTTGACCATGGACTTGAAGCCAAATTAATGAATAAATGATTTAGACATTTAGATGATCACCTTATGATGTAATTGTGCCTATCTTCCTATCTAGTTGTGATCTAGGTTGTGTGGCTATTGTATGATCATGCGTATATTCATGATAGGGTATTGTATAGGTGCTTCCATTGATGTGTTAAAATTATTATAGCTCCTAACCATGTACCCCTTATATGAAAGTGTAAATAGCTAAAGTTAGGAGCCTTGTTATAATGTTTACATTGTCTTGACTCCTATCCTATTATGTGTTGTGTGGTACAATCTTAGAAGTATAATGTGGTCTAAGAGGGTGGCTGCCTCAAAGATTAATTGTTAGCTAGTATGTGATCATGTTAACCAATGTACACATAATCTCACTTACATGCATGTAACAAGTAGTATAGGTTATGGTATCTAAATTAAAGGTTGTTCTCATATTAACTAATGCCTACTACTATTCATGTTATGTATATGTATGTGAAGTATGTTATGCATTCCTTGTCAGGATGACTTTATAGGTGTACTAGTATGGGCAAGGTCATGGACCCTGTCTATACATTGCACATCTGTATCTCGATAGGATAGTTTCTATGTTTGGTTTCCATGTATATGAAATATTACATTATGAGTATGTGATGAATATGACTTATATGTTTTGATGTTTAAGTATATGATATGATGAAGTGTGAATGTGCATAGTATCTTGGATTGTTGATATGAAAGGATTGCTCATATAGGTAGACATATAGACTTATGCATTGATATATGAATATGTGTGACATTAGGTGTTATGTGAAAGGTTTGCTCACATATATGTATAACACACACACACATGTATGAAGATCTAGTCAAGAAAGGGGCCTTGAATGGTGTATTCATGTGTTCCCTAAACTAGATGATTCTTTACATATGCTATATTCATGTGAATGGATTATTTACATGATTTAGGTTGATGAACTTCTATATATGACCTATGAGTAAAGCATATGAGGGGATGACTCTCCTAAACTTATGATTTATAAAGTAAAATATAATAATGTTTTCAATAAAGTGAACTTATTTTAGCACCGAGTGAACTTGTAGATGAGGGGGTGACACTTCACAAATAGGGTAGGTAGGGTTCACTACGGTTCTCATGTGAGGGAGTGACAATTTCCCAAACACGGGAAGTAGGGTTCACTATGGTCTTAACAGGGTGAATAGCCTCATGACCCAACATAGGGTGTAGAGTTGATAGTTCCATGAATACCCCAATTTTGCATAAACTATGTTGCCACCATAGGATACTAGCTAGTGGATCCACCTAGAAAACTATGTTTATGATGGGTTCTACTTTGGCCGGTAGACCAACTTTTATCGGTGTGGGGTTTCATGACACCGGATTCCATGTTTAGCATCACATGGTCTATGTCGGTTAAGGCTATAGTTTCCCTAAATTAAAATGGACTATGGAAATTAAATGACTAGCACCCTAAATAGAGTTACTTAAGGGAGGTTACTTAGGATAGGTGGAAGTAATGAACCCATCTAGACATTGCACAAGTAGCTCCTTAGGAAGTTCTAGGAAGGTGTTCTAATGCATGTCACTATGCATGTGTTCCCTATGCATTACATTGTAGTATTTGTCTACTTGTTATGAAGATGTGCATGATATGAGTGTTTATGCATGATCTTGATTTTGTTGATTATATGATGAAGGTCTTGACTTAACTATGTCTATGTGGTATTATACTTCTATGATGGTATGTGTTTTGTTGTGTAGATGATATGTGTGATTATCCTTGTGGTCCTAAGGGGATACATTGCACTAAGTATCACTAAAGGATTACTTGGGAGACTAATGAATTAGAAGGAAGGGTTCACTGTAAAGAGGAATGAGCTCACTGTTAAGTGACCTCAAATTGGACTTAAATTATATATATGAGTTTTTCAATGATTTTGGCCTTTGATTATGTTTCTATGAAGTACGAAAATGACATATATGGTATTGATAAAGGTTTTATGATTGTTTACTCAAAATGGCAAGAATAATGATTTCAAATAAAATGTCCCTTTTAAATGCATGTTTTTGCATGGTTGCCATACTTAGTACATTCTTGTGCTAATCCCATTCTTCTCTACTTTTTAGACAAAGTGTATGTTATGGATTCTTAATGGATGTCTTGAAGAGTGAAGAGCTTGATAGGTGATTTGCCAAGCTCAAGGATAAGAATCCTTAAGTCGAAGGATATCCTCATGTGTACCTATTGTAAAGTCTATAAAATATTGTATAGTTTGTATTATGTCTTAAGGGTCGTGTCCCTAATGTACTCCAAAGTTATTGAGTCTAAGATGGAAAAGAGAATAAGAGTCTATATATGTATTATGACTTATATTTTATATGTATATGTAGTAAAGTTTCTAGCATATGAAGTGCTATGAAATGTTTTAAATTTTCCACTAAATTAATATGCCGATGCGATGAATGATAACCTATGGGGTTGTATAAGACCTTCGAGAGGTCAAGTACATCGTGTTACTTCTAGGGGGTGCCCCACGGATGTGACAAACTTGGTATAAGAGCTCGAGGATTATAAAGTAGTCTTCGGTCCAAGAAGTCTCAGATTGCCACGTCTAGTAATGTCTTGTATTATTGGTGGTGAGTACTCACACATCAAATAGTACGAGAGGCTATAGGACGATAGAGTTTCCCTTCTTCATCATTCTCATGCCGTGCCATAGAACTTAACTCTATAAGATTTCTCTCCTATGTTTTCTTGTCTTGTGGTCTTTTAGATGTGATTTCTTGAATGAGATCACTCTATGCTTGAGGGAGAAAAGGTGAGTTTAAAATGCTTATCATTTAATTATGGTTTGAATGAGTATGTGTAAAGGTGATACTTGTCCTTGTTTGATGATGTATAAACTAACTAAGGCGACTTGAAGGGTTAACTAGACTTAGATAGGGGTATGGTACTCTACCTATATCTTGCACTAGTTTGCCTTAATGGAGACTTTAGGAGGTTAATATTATGTATGTGTATGATGATAAATGTAAATGTCCTTATGTGATGATCTCTATGCTTATTAACACGTAAAATAGCCTAGTGTGCTAAAGATATGGAGTTATGCATGCATGATGGTTATAGATGAGTGGAGTATGGTGCTAATTGTAGGTCTTCTTGGGTTACTTGATTTAGTAGGGTTATGGGGCTTTATTTGATCATTGCATATGTTAACTCTATGGGGATTATGATTGGTTATCTTATCTTACTATGTATGAAATATCTCTTACTGGATGATGTGATGCCAATTATGGCAATAAATGAAATCTATGTGAAATAGCAAGATATGTCGACTAATGTATGTCCTGATATAGTTAAAGCATGCTAGAAGTTATGGTGGTTAAAGTGAATACTCTTAGATTGTTGTATCCCAATATGGTTTTATATGATGGTAGCCAAATACTAGGATTTCAACTTGGAATGTTTAATAACTATAAATGGAAGCATGTTATCCTATGAATGTATGTCATTAAAAGTGTGCATTTTCTCCTTGTGTATAGAAGAGATACTTGATAAGTTGCTAGTGTAAATTGGAGTCCCTTGTAGGGACTTGATCCTAGTTGTAAACATAGTATGCATTCTTATGAAGGATAAGTTGGTAAAGCTTTGTATCTTATATTGATATGCTTGTTACCTCAATTGTCTAAATGTTGCATTTGACGATATTTGGAAGCATGCTCACTATAAAGACTAGGCAACTTATTGTAACATGTTGGGAGAACCAACTAAATTGTCCTTTGATTGGATATTGTTGAAATATCTGTAGAATTTATGTATATGAACATGATAATGATTGTGAAAAGGATTTTTTCTTTTTGTAAATAAAGAATGAGAGTCTTATGATATGTTGGGTCGAAGAGTTATTTCTAAACTTCTGATTGTGTTATGAACCTCCTTGTTTTTTTCCCTCAAAGGATGTATGACCTTAGTGTCGATTGCATTGTAGGAAGACCTTATGTGAATTAAATAGTATGATAAAAATTGATTGCTGAGGATGATTTGCCTAAAATGATAAGGTTTATAATGCCTTAGTGTTGCTAAATTGAATTAATCAAAATTCCTTCTAAAATAGTAATCACTTTAAGTGAGGAAAATGAAGGTTGTGTAGTTAAGATCCTCTATAGGTTGGGTTAGGTTGCTCTTTATTGGTTCTACCTTAAGTGGGGGATGGTGTTTGAGTAGTGATGTTGTAGATCGTCCTCCTCAACTGTGTATCGATCGAAAGGCAGGGCCGCACAACCCCCAACCAAGGGGTGGTTACGTCCAGTAAATTGTCTACAATTGTCCTTCTATTCTTACTTGAATTGGCAAATAATGAATTCTTAATAAGCTTGGTCATGAATATAGTCTTGCATAAAGTGTGAATTGCATGACCTTTATATAATTGGTATGAATTGATTGACATCATCTTGGAGACATGGTGAATTTTTCAAAGAGAATGAAGGGAAATTTTTGATAAAGTCCATGTCTTGCATTTTTGTATGATAATTGTGAATTTGACTTTTTGAGATGAGATAAGAAGCATGGTAAAAGTCAATTGTGAGGTATAATGTTAAGCCTTAAAATGAAAAGTTGAGTCTCTTTAAAATGAATTATGTTGAGTCTCTTGAAAACTATGTGACTTATATTATTTGGAATGCATAATTGTAATCTCATTAATGAAAAGTGAAAGCATGTTTAGCTAAGTGTCCATGTGGATGCCTATAATTTGTGTTATTTTTCGAAAATGAGGCTTACTAAGGGTGAGTATTATGTTAAGAAAACAAATTTGTGCAATGGCTTCCTATTTTGTTGTGATGTACTTGGTGTGACTTGCCACTTAGACTTCACTAGGAAGGAACCATGAGCATGTCTTTGTTAAAAGTTGAGAATTTCTCATTTTTTAATGAAATTTGACTTTGTACTTGCTAAGGTGTGAAACACATTATACATATAGGTCTGTTGAGGAGAAGGAAATCCCTCCATCTACACCACTAAGTATGGTATGATTGAGTATGACCCTTATGGCACTAGGTCTAACTAATGAAGATCTTTATGATTTAACTAACTCAAGGTTATGCGAATTGAAGTATGAGTGCTTATGTAACTTTTGAGGATGGGTTATGATATGCCTATGAGTAGATTTTCAAGATTTTCTTGTAATGAATTAAGATGTAATGATCCTGTTATGATTAGGAGAGGGATGTTCTCCTATGAACATTAAAAGGTCCTTTTTGGTTGATGCATTAAAAAGTGAGTGAGTAATGGTTTTTCTTTCTTTTAAGCATTAAGCGCTAAAATGACTTGATGATGTTATTAATGTTATGATCTGATCTTATATGCATTGAAGTCCTTCTTGTGATTAAAGAGTCGTAAGTGTCATTCGAGGACGAATGTTCCCAAGTGGGGGATATTATAAGACCCCTAAAATGAGTTAAGGTGTCTAGATCCTAACATGTTTTTCTTAAATTTATAATGTCCTAAATATTCTTAATAATCAATAGCTAAAATATTAGAGGTATTGGAAGTCCAACGTTAATAGACGACTAAGACGTTCGACGACTAAGTCACCTAGATGCTTAATATGTGGTTCTATGTGTTTATGCGTGTTTAATGATGTTATAATGTTTTAAAATTTCTTATTATATGATTTAGAGGCAGTGTGCAATGTTTGAAGTGTTTTGGAAGTCGAACGTCAAGGGACGATCAAGACGTTCGACGACTAGTCGCTTATGTGCCTCATGTGTCTATGCATGATTAAGTCTGAATGAAATGAGACTAATAGGTCTTGAAATGGTTTAAAATAATGTATAATGTTTTTATATGAAGTTTCGTGAAGTTTGGAGGTCAAACACCCAAGGACGTCCAAAACTTTTGAAAGATAGCCCCTAAGACGTTCATCATATGTCATGTGGGGCCGGGGATGGTTGGACGTCTTATAGGAGTTTTTGTTGGATGAAATTTATGTGGAAGGTCTATAACTTGTTAAGGATCAAAGCTGCCTAAGACACTGCCTGGGCAGTGTTCATTGATTGATCCAACGACGGATTGTTGGGCCACCAACGGTCCGTTGAGCAGATCTCGTAGAGGGATACATGCCTTGGGAAGTTCTTAGTCCAATTTTTGTTAAGTGTCAGGCGACGGAGGCATGGCATGGCCCGTCGTCTCTTTGACTCCCCGTCAATGCCTTCGTCGCGTGTGGCCTGCAAGTGGCAGCCCGCATATGTTTCATTAAAGAGGTGAATGAGAAATTCACGCCACATCTTAACCTTATTATTTAGGGGTTATTTAAGTGATTGTGGGTGTATATAATTCATCAAAAATGTGATCACACATTTTAGAATCCTCTCAAAAGATTGAAACCTTTCCTTCAAAAAATATTCTCTCTAAAACCACCATTGTTGGTGAAGCTCAAGAACATATTCAAGATGGGTTTTCTATGGAGGAATCATCAAGTTTAAGATGTTTTCAACTAATCAAAGGTATGTTGATCTTCATCTCTAGTTATCTTTTCATCTAGAGAGCCATTCTCAATGTTTTTAAAGAAATCTTACGATCAAGTTTCCAATCTTCCAATCTAGCAATGGGTTCTTTCTCAAAATGTTTTTAATCATGATGAATTGAAGTTAATACAATTATTTGAAAGTGATGTCACTCCAATTGCATGATGAACCCATGTTCCTTCAAATATTGATTTAGCTTTTGCATGGGCTTTGTGATTATCGCTTGTTCTTGATTAAATGGTGATTCTCTTACGTTGAATTGCTTGTGTATTGTTATTTAAAATAATCAATGGTTAATTGATTATTATCATTCCATGATGATAAATATATCAAGATTTGAACATGAATAGCCTATGTTTCCACATGTTATCTTGAAGTCAATTGTGGGATCATTTTTGTAAGTTTCTGATTTTGTATGAACTGCTCTAGATACTGTTTTAGGGTGATATAATGGATTAAATGTGTAGGTATAAATCCTTAATGAACAATCTAATAATGTCTTGCTCGAATTGATCTAGATTACTTTAGGCTATGAAGTCAAAAAGCTAAGTGTGTGATGGATCTTGTGTTGTCGTTATATCAAGCATGGTTTCTTCTTGATTTCTTACTGAATTAACTACTGCCTAATGGGTGTATTGTTGATAAAATATGAATGATGATTAGATCCTTAGAGAGTTCATGGTATTGGTAAAGTCTTCTATACTCTAGCAAATCGATAAGCCTAAATGCCTATGTTGTAACCTTAATCGTGAGGGTATGTAATAATTATTTCAATATGGTTAAATGTAGGTTTACCTACTGCCTTAGACTTATAACATGTATGCAAGGGAAACTAGCTAATGATCTATGTTATTCTACGTTCCTAGTATGTTGATGTCTTGTATTATGCTATAGTATAATCATGTAACGACTTGTAAATGGTTCCTTATATGTTTGAAGTACATTTAGCTACTGACATATATGTGTTTTATTGATGAATAAGGTTTATTGATCAATGATGATCAAAGGGTGAGAAATTGGTAAGAATGCTTCTTCTTTCTACTCTTCTACTGTGTGGTATGATCCACTAATGGTGGCGATGTTCACTTAATTGTCATTATATATGTGTTGACATGGCCTTGAAGGCAAATTGATGAATATCTGATTTAGAGATTTAGATGATCACCTTATGATGTAATTGTGCCTATCTTCCTATCTAGTTGTGATCTAGGTTGTGTGGCTATTGTATGATCATGCGTATATTCATGTTAGGGTATTGTATAGGTGCTTCCATTGATGTGTTAAAATGGTTAGATCCCCTACCCATGTACCCCTTATATGAAAGTGTAAATAGATAAAGTTAGGAGCCTTGGTTATAATGTTTACATTGTCTTGCCTCCTATGCTATTAAGTGTTGTGTGGTATGCTCTTGGAATTATAATGTGGTCTAAGAGGGTGTCTTCCTCAAGGAGTAATTGATAGCCATTATGTGATCATGTTAACCAATGTACATACACTATCACTTACATGCATTTTACAAGTAGTATAGGTTATGGTGTCTAAATGAAAGGTTGTTCTCATATTCACTAATGTCTACTACTATGCATGTAAAGTATATGTATGTGAAGTATATTATTTATTCCTTTCTAGGATGACTTTATAGGTGTACTAGTATGGGCAAGGGTATGGAACATTGTCTATACATTGCACATGTGTATCTCGATAGGATAGTTTCTATGTTTGGTTTCCATGTATATGAAAGATAACATAATGAATATGTTATGAATATGACTTATATGCTATGATGTTTAAGTATATGATATGATGAAGTGTGAATGTGCATAGTGTCTTGGAGTGTTGATATGAAAAGATTGGTCATATAGGTACACATATAGACTTATGCATTGATATACGGACATGTGTGACATTAGGTGTTATGTGACAGGTTTGATCACATATATGTATACACACACACACATGTATGAAGATCTTGTCAAGACAGCGGCCTTGAATGGTGTATTCATCTGTACCCTAAACTAGATGATGCTTAACATATGATATGTTCACTTTACATAATTTAGGTTGATGAACTTCCATCTATGACCTATGAGTTAAGCATATGAGGGGATGACTCTCCCAAACTTACGATTTATAAATTAAATTATAATAAAGGTTTTCAATAAATGGAACTTATGTTAGCACCGTGTGAACTTGTAGATGAGGGGTGACACTTCACAAATAGGGAAGGTAGGGTTCACTACGGTTCTCATGTGAGGGAGTGACACTTTCCCAAATAGGGGAAGTAGGGTTCACTACGGTCTTCACGGGGTGGATACACTCATGACTAACATAGGGTTTAGAGTTTATATTTCCATGAATCTCCTAAGTTCCATAAACTATGTTGCAACCATAGGATACTAGCTAGTTGATCCACCTAGAAAGCTATGTTTATGAAGGGTTCTACTTTGGCCGGTAGACCACCCTTTATCAGTGTGGGGTTTCATGACACCAGATTCCATGTTTAGAATCACATGGTCTATGTCGGTTAAGGCTATATTTTCCCTAAAGTAAAATAGACTATGGAAACTAAATGACTAGGACCTTAAATAGAGTTACATAAGGGAGGTTACTTAGTATAGGTGGAAGTAATGAACCCATCTAGACATTGCACAAGTAGCTCCTTAGGAAGTTCTAGGAAGGTGTTCTAATGCATGTCACTATCCATGTGTTCCCTATGAATTACATTGTAGTATTTGTCTACTTGTTATGAAGACATGCATGATTTGAGTGTTTATGCATGATGTTGATTTTGTTGATTATATGATGAAGGTCTTGACTTAACTATGTCTATGTGGTATTATACTTCTATGATGGTATGTGTTTTCTTGTGTAGATGATTTTTGTGATTATACTTGTGATCCTAAGGTGATACATTGCAAAAAGTATTCCTAAAGGATTACTTGGGAGACTAATGAATTAAAAGGAAGGGTTCACTGTAAAGAGGAATGAGCTAACTGTAAAGTGACCTCAAATTGGACTTAAATTCTATATGTGTTTTTTACGATGTTTGGCCTTTGAATATGTTTCTATGAAGTATGGAAATGATATATATGCTATTAATAAAGGTTTTATGATTATTTACTCAAAATGGCAAGAAGTATGATTTCAAAGAAAATGTCTCTTTTGACTGCATGTTTTTGCATGGTTTTTATACGTGGTACATTTTTGTGCTAGTCCTATTCTTCTCTACTTTTTACACGAAGTGTAGGTTATGGATGCTTAAAGGATGCATTGAAGGGTGAAGAGCTTGATAGGTGATTTCCGGAGCTCAAGGATAGCAATCCTTAAGTCCAAGGATATCCTCATATGTACCTATTGTAAAGTCTATTAAATATTGTATAGTTTGTATTATGTCTTAAGGGTCGTGTCCCTAATGTACTCCAAATTTATTGAGTTTAAGATGGAAAAGAGAGTTAGAGTCTATATATGTATTATGAATTATATTTTATATGTATATGAAGTAAAGTTTCTAGCATATGAGGTGCTATGAAAGTTTTAAGTTTTCTGCTAAATTTACTATGTCGACGCGATGAATGATAACTATGGGCTTGTATAAGACCTCTGAGAGGTCAAGTACGATGTTTTACTTTTAATGGGTTCCCCCCAGATGTGACAAAGTTGAGTTCTAATTAAACATGCATTTTATTTCCTTAAAAATGATTAATTCACATATTGGTTTTTCACATCAAAATAATTATTTTATGTTGCAAGATTTGAGAATCTTAATATTATTTAATGTATGGTCAAATGACTAGGTCTTTCAACCAATGCCTATTTGGATTAAAAGAACAAATACATTCCCAAATTTTTGCCCCTTCAATTCCACTTTTTTCCTTCAATTCTTACATTCAAGAGTTCTAGGCACGAGCTAGATGCGCTAGAAGATTCTTGGAAGGATACATCATGGAATTATCCTCTGATTTCATATTGTTCTTTTCTAATTTCTTTTAAAAAGGTACGACTTCATACACTAGCTAGTGGGCAATCCTTATCTACTCAAGGATTTTGAAATTTTCCCAACTCCCACATTGAGAATTATCTATTTTGGGATTGTTTGGGTTTCCAGATAAACATACCACATTCACTCTTTCAACAGGGAGCACTTCTTTGAGAATGAAGAGCACCCAGGTTTTGGGAGTTTAAGTTCATAGTTAAAGTTTCTATATTATCTTGGTTGTCATAGTCGCATTTTTGTGGTGAAGTTCATTTCGTCGAAGCTCGATTTTCCATTGCAGCCAACAACCAGTCTCTTGGTCTCCTTTCCCTTGCATTTGATCCTCATCGAGTAAACCTTCTTTAAGCTGACTGAAATGAGAAGTAGCCTCAAAATACACGTGCAGTAACATTGCAGCAACATAAGGTCTATTTAGGGAGAAAATAAAAAAAATAGGACATTTAAAGTCCAATGATGAGTGCAGTAGAAGGAAGTAGAAAGAAAATAGGGACCACAAAATACCCTTTTTATCCGTATCTTTATTTTGTTTAGTTACTTACTCTATATGTTTTGACGATCACTAACTTTTCAGCATCTTTGTTAACTTGGATGAATCATTGGGAAAGACTTCTATTTTGTTACACTTTTTTTTAGTGTTTAAATTTTCAAAACCCCCTTTTATTTATGGAAAAATTAAAATCTCTTAAATTAACTGTAGAATTATTCATTTTCTTTCATAGTTAGTAATTTACATTGAATTCATGTGAATGAGACTAAGGTAAAGATTTAGTTCAAAATCATAACTCGAATAAGATTTTAAGTTAAAGTATTTCTTAAAGAAGATTTTCACAACTAATGTTATGTTTATATTTTTGCTAAAACTTTGCAAAGTTTTAAATCTGGCGGTCAACCATGTGTAAATGGATTCTCTATATGCCTAAACCCTTCCTTAGAAAATTAATGAACCCTTACCAAATTTGTTTTATTTAAAATGTTTTATTTCAAAAAAAAATTTTAAATGAATTTCTTAATTTCCCCCCTAAAATTTAAGTGTCGACTCCTAAAATTTTCATTTTTTTCGAAAAGAAAATCAATAAATTTTAAAGTTACAACATGGTTTTGAAACATTAGTTTTTGACATCGGGTCGTAACAACGACGTTAAATAAGACGCTTCTTGCGAGGTAATAAAAGTTTTAGTGTTTTAAATAATATATGTGTTATTATTGCAACTGATTGATAATGTGCAATAAATTTTTGGCTTAAATCGCAAGCTTTTAGGCTAGCACGATGTAGTTCGCCGAGGGAATCAAAAAAATTGAGTTCAGAGTTCAAGATTGTTCGGCAGGAGACCTTGGTTATTAGGTAAGCTGTCTATGTGCTTAGGCGACCCTACTTTCTCCGCTCTTCTACTCTCATACTTGCATTATACTTCAATGATTGATTCGGCGATATTCTATAGCTCATTGGCAGGTAACAAACATGTTTCGCTATCTACGCCGATTGACCCCTTTTCTAGAACTAACACAATAGAAATAAAGGCAAAAGCTTGCTTGTTCTATGCGTCTCTAGAGCATTCAACAACTTTCTCGTGTTCTCATCGACTAGGTGTTTAAGACTCCTTATCACTTTGCTATGCATATTTACATGCTGGATTTTAATCGAATAGTTTTCTTTGATTATGTTATTTGTTAGCATTATTTTGACTACAATGTGGAAAGAGTTTAAAAAGTGAAGTTGGGTGATCAAACAAACAAGTTGGAGAACCGCCGAAAAAGTCAGTGACCCAACTCAATCTGTCCTTTGATCGAACCTAATTTGCACTTGAGTTGTGTAAAAAAGTAGTGAGCCTATGAAATTAATGGTGAAGCACCAACCATGTTAATGATCCCAATGGAACCATCTATTTGGACCTTACGACAAGTGGATGTCCTGTAAAACTTGTTGAGGTAAGTTACTACTCATTGTGTCGCCAAATGGATCGATGAGCATGGATAATGTCATTGAATGGGCGAGAACTGGAATGTTTTTCAGAGGCCAAAGGTTTAAAAGATTTAATATCCTTCACTTTGCCTCACTTTTACTCTTCTCAAATGCATACTGACACTTTAGTTTTTATATATTTTTCAATTTGTTTAGTAATTTAGTCGTTGATTTGTGCTCGGAGTCGAAATACTTTGTCGTCTAGCAATTCAAATTTTATATTGATCAACATGAAATGTTTTTTTTTTCTGAACCCTGTGTCTATTTTTATCATATTTTGTACACATTTGCAATGATCTTATCTTATGATATGCTCTAGACCTCTCTGATCCAAATTGTTTTTGTTTGATTATCTGTTAATTCGATAATCTTGCCTATAATTCCTTTAATGTTTGATTCAAATAATTTGTGCCCTAAAGTGGATGAAATTTTGTACGGGGCATGAGTTTCATTGGGTTTAAGCTTAATTTTAGTTCTACATGCCTTGATTTTGTTTTCGGGGAGTTTCGGGGTTAAATTCAAGAAGTTGGTTTGATACAGGCAATTAGGGTTGTTTAGTGAGCTGGGTCGAGCTCACTGAACTACTTGGCTGTTCGCTGAAGTTCCCCATCTTGCTGTTAGCTTCACGTGAAATTTGTTACATGAGGTAACTTCCATCGTGAAGATTAAGATCGCCAAAAGAACTTGATGACTTTACGAAACTCTTCTTAATCTCTCTTTATCTACACCCCTTTATCCTCTTTGCAGTAAAATATTTCGTGGAGTAGTTCTTGCTTGCCAAAGTAATTTGGCAACATGCGGACCATTTCGGCGAGTCTTTCTGCAACTTATTTTCTATGATTTCATTTAATATTTCTAAGCCAATCTTAGTGATTCGCTGATATGGACAAACGAAAAGTAGTTGGGAGAACGATGCAGCCCTGATAGAAAAGAGCATATATTTTCAAAATTAATGAAGAGACGTCAAATCCTCCCAATAAGGGAACACAAGAACCTCCACCCGCAGACAAAGTCAAGAGCAAGAGGTCAAGTTCTGACAAGAAAACTACTTACTGAGGTCGGCCTCTCAAATCCTTGATGGGTATGGGATTTTACGCAAGTATAGAGAATTTTCTCGTACATACGCCCTTGAAGGACTCTAGTACAACCATTGTCCCTTATAAGACGACCTCGGGCACTGATGCTTAAGAAGATGCGACAAATGAGTACATAGGAGCCCCTCTTTACCTTCCTTTTTGTCTTACTTTATTTCACTGTTGGATTTTACTTCATTTTGATTTGAGGACAAATGACTTAATTCTTGTTGGTGTGAATCCCACTTTTTTTTTGTGAATATTGATGTTTTATTTATTTATTTGGGTTGTAAGATTTTTCATGTGTTTTTAATTGCATTGTATGGATGATTGAGCTTGTGGCTCCTGTTTTTATTTTCAAATGGTTTTGACCCTTCCCCAAAAAAATTCACCTCTTGTTTGGAGATAAATGTGGTTTTTCTCTTGCAAATTGAGTATCTGTCGATCAATACCAATTAATTGAAGAGTGCTCTAAATAGAACAAATATGAATCGCTACGATGAAGCCAAATAAAGTTGCATAAAAAATATGTGAACCGTGAATCATGCATGTGACACCTAAAATTTTTCCGTTGGTCTAAGTGATTTTGATTTCTTGATATGATCTTAGGAAAATTTGAAGAGTGTCAACCAATTCAATATATATCTCTTTTGTTGTCAACCTTGTGAGTGTGTATGATCCTTGCTTGAACACATTCTAAGCCTTGACCTTTTCTTAGGAGGAACTTGATATTATTGATATTTCTTAATCCATTACCCATAATCCTCATGATGTTTTGGTTAGTCTCAATATCCAACTTAATCCAAAAGCCTAAGTTGGGGTATGGTGAATAGAGGTGGATCATGAAGTGTAAGAAAATGGAACCCCCTCCATACCTAAAAAAGAGGAAAAGAAAATTTTAAAAATTTAAAAAAAATGAAAAAGGTCTGGAATAAAGTTATGAAAGTGAAAACTAAAATGGGGTTTCCAACAATGCATAAAAGATGAATATTGGAATGACTTATGAGCACAAGCAAAAATGATGAAGAAGAGGGAAGGAAGTGTTGTTCGCACCATATTTTATGAGCATAAAATTTGATGATCCTAAATGAACATACTTCTACACTCAGCCTCATAACAAGAATTAAAAAGATATTTGTGATCTTGAGTAAGCTGAAACAAAGGTTGATTGGAAAATACGAGCAAATCTATGGGTGAAATCATGCATTGTGTTCATCTTATGAGTCTGAGCGTTGAAATTGATTCTGAAACATTAAATTTGAGAACCATTGTGTGTGAAAATGGAATTATTTCCTTGTGTGAGGGCATTTGTACACTCTTATTGATCTTGAACTAGCATTTGAAGAAAGTATAGTGAAGTTGATATTCTTTGGTAATAATGAGTCACAATTTGAATCTTTGGGTGCACAATTTATCCTTTCATGAGTAAGTTGAGTCTCGTTGTGTGCATTCATGATTTAATCTTTTTAGCGCTCTTTGAGACATCCTTTTTGAACTGCTGAACTTGGGATTTACTTGAGGACAAGCAAATGTTTAAGTTGGGGAAGCTGATGAGTCCATGATTTGGACTTATTTAGGCCTTTGTTTTAGTAAAGTTAGTGTCCTCAAATGCATATTTTTCCCCTATAACTAAGATAAGTCCTTGAGTTACAAGCATTTAAAGTATGGAACAAAGCATCAATAAGGAGAAAAAAAGAACAAGGCAACTGAAAAAATGAAGAAAAGAAGGCATGAGGATCGCCTAAACCATGTAGCATGTCGCCTAATGTTTTTGATCTGCCTTATATTCCTATGTGCTAAGCCCCGAGGGAGAAAATTAAGTCGGCGATCGAAAGGTGAAGTCAGCGTATCGTCGAACTGTTCTGCGATGCAATTTTATATCGCCCTAAGATACAGAACGTCAAGGATGATGAACGCAAAGCAAAATGACGATCAAATGATAGCATAATTTTTGAAAACTATAAATACTTTAAAATTCATTGTTTATCTATCTAGACATTAAATATCCAAACATTAAGCAATCAATTTGGGAATTATAATTCTAGCTTTGAACATTGTTTATTTTCCTTTAGCTTTTGAAAATTTGAGGATTTCCAATTCCAAGAAAATGGAAGTGGGTGCTGAAGATTCTTCATTATAGACTTGTGTAAAAACAGTATCAATCTTACCCTGCTGACGGAAACACAAATTGGTATCGATTCTTGATTTTTACTATGTCTAGCTAAACCCCCAATTCTTAGGGTGTGATTATGTGGTTATGGATTGATTTAATTGTTTGTTATTCCTAATTGATAGTTTATTTGTTATGTACAAGTGATTTCATTTAGTAGTTGTGGTTGAATTTAATGAGTTGCAGTTGCAAATACATTCTTAGATTAGTGTTTTGGGCTTTCTTGAGAGACAGGCTTTGAAACAAAAAACTAATGAATAGATGGTCTATGGGTGTTGAGTTGTCATAGGTTCTGCTAGAGAGAATGAATCGTAAACCCTCTTCCACACACTAAGTTTGAGAGAATGAATGGACTAAGGCAAATGTTGTGATTAATTACTGCTTATTGGTGTTCGCGAGAAACCACTTTAATAAAGGGTAAATTGCTTAAGAGAGCATTTACTCCGCTAAAGTCTAGCGTAATCACTAATATGTTGCTATTTAACGTTATTGAGATTACCCTGTTATTTGTCTTATCCCTTAATCCTATCACATCCCAAGAATACCATCTCCATACTTGAGTCTTCGTTTATTATCAATTTTAGTTGAAATTGACTAAAACACCCCTTTTGATGATTCACACTTTTGTCACCCCTTTAATTTGGTGATGTTTTTAGTCCTAAATATCTTTAGCTATAACTAATTTTAACTGATTCATACTTGACTATCGATTCTTGTAACACTCCCTCGGGATTTGAACACCAACTCACTTAGTTGGGTTATATTACTGACAAACAACCATTGACTCTTATTATTTGATGAAGTGTCCTGATACGTCAAATTATAGTCAAGGGTTTTACTCAACCATGCATCTCTACATTGGGTGCTCTGGTGTGGTTTGTTAGAAACAAAGATGTGTCCCTTATAATGAGTATTGATTACCACCAATTAAACAAAGTGACAATTAAAGAATAAGTATCCCCTTTCGAGAATTGATTACTTGTTTGATCAACTTCAACTGTCTAACTACTTCTCCAATGTAGATCTTCTTTCGGGTGACAATGAACTAAGGGTAAGAGGGGTTGAAATCTCCAAGATTACCTTTAGGAACCGGTTTGATCACTTTGAATTTATGGTTATGTCATTTTCTTTGACTAATGCCTTCGTGACATTTATTGACCTAATGAATAGTGTGTTTAAGCAATATCTTGAATCGTTTATGATAGTCTTTATTAATGATATTTTGACCTATTCAAGGAGTGAAGGTGAACATATGGATCATTTTATAATTGTGTTTCAAGTCCTTAAAGACCACAAAATAAATACTATGTTTAGTAAATGTGAGTTTTTGCTAAGGTCGGTTGCTTTCTTTAGTCATATTGTGTCTTGCAAGGTTAGTGAGGTTGATCCTAAGAAAATGGATGCAGTCAAATAAGATAGATACAGTCAAAGGTAGATCCTAGACCTCTCACTCCTACCGATATTAGAAGATTATTAGGTTTGGTCGGTTATTAAGGAGATTTGTTGAGGGTTTTCCTCCATTGACGGCCTTGACTCAAAAGAAATATTAGTTTTTATGGTCGAAGGCTTGTGAGAAAAGCTTCCAAGAATTGAAGGACAAACTTACATCCGCTTTAGTGTTGACTTTACCAGAGGGTATCAATGGGTTTGTGGTATATCTTGAAGTTTCTCGAGTGGGTTTAGAATATGTCCTTAATCAACGTGGTAAAGTAATTGCCTATGCATCAAGGCAACTAAAGGTCCATGAAAAGAATTATCCGACTCATGATCTTGAACTAGTAGTGATGGGGTTTTCCATGAAAATATGGATACATAACCTATATGGGGTGCATGGTGATGTGCTCACCAATCACAAAAGTCTTTAATATTTGTTTACTCAAAAAGAATGGAATCTCCAACAAAGAAGGTGGTTATAACTTTTAAAACATTATGACATGAGTGTCCTTTACCACCCCAACAAAGACAATTTAATTGTGGATGCCCTAAGTCGAATGTCCATGGGTAGTGTGTCCTATGTAGAAGATGAGAAAATAGAGCTAGTTTGTGGTGTACATAGGTTGCCCCAATTAGGTGTCCAACTAGTGGATTCCACCAAGGGTGGTGTAATGATCCATCATAGTTCTAAATCATCCTTTGTGGTTGATGTGAAGTCTAAGCAACACCTTGATACTATATTGATGAAGCTGGAAGAATCAGTACTTGAGAAATCAGTAGAGGCTTTCTACCAAGGGGAAGATGGAGCACTTAGATACCAAGGTAGATTATTTGTCCTGGATGTTGATGGATTAAGAGAGAAAATTTATAGTAGGCTCATCGTTCGCGACATTCTATTCATCTGGGAGCCACCAATATGTATCATGATCTATGGTAAGTCTATTGGTGGAAATGCATGAAGAAGGATATAGTTGGTTTTGTGGAAAAATATCTGAATTGTCAACAAGTTAATTAAACACTTGAAACCGAGATGTTTATCTCATGATATAGATATTCCCACTTGTAAGTGGGAGGATGTGAACGTGACTAGTCTGTGGGTTTTCCTCATACTCAAAGGCGACACAATTCTATTGGGATCATTGTTGATAGGATGAATAAATCAACTCACTTTATTAATATCAAGATTTCTTATTCGGCGGAAGATTCTAAATTATACATCAAGGAGATAGTGAAGTTTCATGGAGTTCATTTTTCTATTATTTCGGATCAAGGTACTTAATTTACTTCATAGTTTAAGAAGGCATTCCAAAAAGGGCTTTTCACCAATGTGAAGCTTAATACCCCTTTCCACCCTCAAATGGATGGTCAGATGGAACACCCAATTCAAACCTTATAAGACCTATTGAGGGTCTGTGATATTAATTTTAAAGGTGATTTCGATGACCATCTACTGTTGATAGAGTTTTCCCACAACAATAGTTACCATTCAAGCATTGTCATGGCATCGTCTGAAGCACTATATGGTAAGAGTGTAGAGCTCTGGTGGGTTGATTTGAAATAAGAGAGATTTCCCTAATTGGTCTTGAATTAGTTTATGAGGCTATTGAAAGAGTTTGACTCATTACAGAGAGTTTGAGAACATCCCAAAGTCAGCAAAAATCTTAAACCTATAATAGAAGGAGAAATCTAGAGTTTTAAATTAGTTGTTGGGTCTATTTGATAATCTCACCTATGAAAGGTTTGATGAGGTTTGGTAAGAAAGGGAAGATTAATCCCCAATATGTGGGCCCATATCAAATGTTGAAACGTATAGTGTAGGTTGCCTATGAGCTAGACTTGCCAAGCGAGTTGGCTCTTGTTCAGCCAATATTTCATGTTCCTATGCTGAAGAAGTGTATTGACAATCAAATATATATCATTTGTTTAGAGGGTTGAAGAGTTGATGAGAGTCTTTCTTATGAAGAGGTTCAAGTAAAGATTTTATAATGGAAAATTCAAATATTGAGAAACAAGGAAGTAGTTTTTAAGGTTTTAAAGAGTAATCAATTAGTTGAGAGTGCTAAATGGGAGACCTATGTGGATATGAAGTCCCGCTATCCTCATCATTTTCTTTCTACTCGTATTCAAGATTGAGGTAAGTAGTTCCTCTTGAGTTTAGCTGTTTTGGGAGTCTTGTGTGTTTGATTTGTTTTCCATGATTTCTTTATGTTGTGCATGTTCTTAATGAAATTCATGTTTTATTTCAATTGAGATTTTAATTATTTAAATGGTCCTCATGTTGATTGTGCAATTTAGTTCCTCCTATGAACATAATCTATGTTTCCTTTCATGCATATTGAGTTGGTAAGATGTAGTTCCTACTCTCTTGTATTGCATTGACCATGTCTTGAGATTGAGTTGAATTTTCCTCATTGTGAATGATACTTGAAATGAGTAGTCCATTTTTAATTTTTATACATTTTTATGTTTCATGCATGATGGCTTCCTAGAATTGTGCATGATGGCTTCCTAGTATTGAATTACTAACTTAGTTTGGTTTCTGCATCCTCTTTCAAGTACAAATGTTACAAATGGGGTGATAATGTATTACCCCGAAAATCTAATGAACAAAACTAGAGCCTAACATGTAGTCTAGTATATTTAATTGAGTTAAACATAATGATTAGAGTCATAATGTGACCTCCATAAGTTAGTACAAGTGTTTTAGGGCCTAAACCCCACGGTATGACCCCCCATGTGTCCTTGAGAAGGGCCAAGGAACTGCCCCGAAAAGATACCAAAACATCATGGTCAACGGAGGGGACACCTATGCCTCGTGGGTGGATTAACGCCTCGTAGGTGGGGGTGGTGAGTACAGGATTGACCTACCCCAAACTCTACAAAATCATTGTCCAATCTACGTATGAGCAACACGCTCCCTGGAATCACTCACACCTCGTGGGTGAGGTCTCATGAGCGAGGACTGAAGGTTGTACAAAGGGGGGTTGCAGACCCAAACCACGAGGTGACTAGTATTGTCCATGGAACCATCCACGCCCCATGAGTGAGGGTCGTGGATGAGGTTCTTCACTGCTGCCCCGACCTCGGCCAAGGGTTTTAGGTGATTCTGAATAAATTAATTTAGGATGGGGATGGTTCCTACTTGTTATTATCAACCTATGTAAGTACTCTTAAGTCATTAAACTCAACTTAAAACTAGTTAGGAAGTATTTGAGTCAAAGCATTAAGAACCGTCCACGACATCCGTTGAATTGTAAAATGTGCACTAGTGTGCCTTGACATGTTTCATGGAGTTTTAAGAGTTCAATGGAAATTGGTAGAAAACAACTATAAGAGTGTGATTACGGTCAAAACGTCTGGGTACGACTCCCTAAGGACCACCTTAAGGGTCCTTGGAGAGGATACTTTTGTTTGACCCAAAACTATCAAATTGATACTAGTCAAACGACGAGCCATCATAGATCAATGGCCCGTCAACGCTGATCTTTGGACAACACTTTTATTTATCAAAAAATGTTCCAAAAACATAGTCTCTGTGGAAAACGATGCTTGAACAGTACGATGCCGTACATGGACCTATGGACCGCAAGTCAGGGTCTGTTTTTACTGTTTAAATTTTAAGTGATCGATTTAATTAGTTAGTTACTTAGGTGGTTAATTTAGGTTTCTGGGGTGTTCAATTTAGTTAGTTAAGGTACTTTAGGTTAGTTAGGGACTAACCTAACACTCCTCAATTCACAAACAAAATTCTCTCCACCTTATCTCTAGTTTCTCTCTCTCTCTCTGTCTTTCCCTAAAGTACACCATTAAGACCAAAGTTCAAGGTCACTAGAGCTCCAAAATTTAAAATTTATCAACATAAATCTTTATGTATTGTTAAGTTATGGAAGCTCTTTACTCTTGGGATCTCTTTCCCCAAGAGGCCCCTTCAAATTGATTTCAAAAGATGTAAAAAACATGAGTTTTTTTTTGCAATTTCAAGAATTGTCTTTAAATTGGATTTAATGTTGATTTCCTTTAATTTTTAAAGATATAATATGATTTTTTATGGGTTAATTGTTAAGTTCTTGGTAATTGCCTTAGTTTGTGAAGAATTGAATCATTTACCCTAACTCTAGTTATGAATTGGACTTGTAGATTATTCAAGTAGTTAATATTAGTTATATTGTTGCTTAATTCACTATATTATGATGATTATGAGTGATTTAATGGATAATTGTGATGAATTGAGGGTGACATTCTTGATGAAAACCATAGAGGCTAATTGGTATGACATTTTGAGCTTGAGCTTTTAACTTCAATTATGATGGATTTTATTTGGTGATGATGTTGTGCATATGAAGTATTACATATTATTAGAGTTAGAAAGATATGATGTGATGAATATTATGGATTGATATAATTATGTTGAATGTGTGATTAGTGTAAGGCTATGATAATGCAAGTTTGAAGATAGTTTCTCTTGTGTGCGTTAGATGATATGATAATGATATGTTGATCTCACTAATTATGGTTATGTGAAAAAATGAAGTTCTATTCCTCTTTCAAATTAGCTAAATTATATTCTATACAAGGGGGTTATTGTCCTATGACCTAATTTAAGCTATGATTGTTAAAAAATGACCTAATGGCATTTCAAAAAGGGACTTTAGCTTAGAACCGAGTAAACTGGACAATCAGAGATGTTGAATCCCCATTGAAGGGAGATTCACCAAGGGTTCTCATTATATAGTGACTATAATTCAATTGTGAAAAAAGAGAGTCCAACACATGTCTCCTAGTTCATGAACTATGTTGCCCAAATAGGAATAGTAGCTGGTGGATCTACCTAGAATGTTATGTTCATGTTTTGATCCTACATTGGCAAGTAGACCACCTTCTTTCGATGTAGGGTTCCATGACATAAATTTCCATGTTTAACTCACATGGTGTATTTTTGGTTTAGGTGATTGTTCCTAAAGGTAAAATGAAAGTAATAAAGTAAATTCTAACTAAGGTGACTTAAGAGGTCCTTTTTATTGTGGGCAGGAGTACGAGACGCTAACTATACATCGCACTAGTTGATCTTGAGGGATGTCATAAGAGGTTGTTCTTACGCACTTATAAAGTATTGATATACATTTATTGACTCTATGTGATGTTAGTTTTACTTATGAACATGTTATTGGTCTATATTTCAATATATGATGATGATGATTACTATGTACGTATGTTAAATACAGTTAGACATTAATTATGATATTTTTCCTTATTTACTTGATTATGCGGGGTTACGGACTTCACAGGAGCATTGAACTTGTATGCTTGAGATGAGATTTTTCGTAACAGTCTTACAAGTTTTTATGATATGAAATGTTTACATGCTTTGTTGTTATGACATTATGACGGAGTTGCTTTAGAGATATGATTTTGATATTTGAATATTCATGTGTTATAACTTTATGTTGATAATATCAATGTTAACTTGACTTTATTGATGATGTTGATCTTGTATTACATATGGACTTGTGTAAATGAATATGTGATCAATGGCTTGTATGTGTTCTTATTTGTGCATTAAGGCTTTCAAAAGTGGCATATCATGTCTTTGAACAAAATGTCCCTTTAAGCATGATTTAAAAGATTAATGTGCATATGTTTCCAAACTTAGTACAAGTGGATGTACTAACCCATATTCTTTTCCTTTTCCCCAAATAATGTAGGTTCGGATATCAAGGTCTCTTGTAAGAAGGCTTGGAATATTCCCTATGTTTTGGTAGGTCCTCTAGTTTCGAAGATGGTGTTATGTACGCTACCTTAGTAGTATTTCTATAGTATAAATACATTTATTTCTGTCCTTTTATTGAAGATATTGTTGTAATCTATATGTGGCAATTATGAATTTGTAGTAAGGGTTATGTCCTAATGTTCTACTTCATTTTAGATGGTTAAATGTGAGACGATATTATTAGAATAAATTCTGATATGTTAGTTATATTGTATAAAGGAGAATACTATGTTTACTTCCTATGCATGGAGTCTAAGTAAACTCTCTATGTAGTATGTGAGAGGTCTATGTAAACCTCAATATATAAGAAAAGTTTTAATTTTTCCACATTTTAGCTTATGATATGTTATGACCAATGCTAAGAGGCTGGTCTTCGTCATGTTCTAGGACGACGACGTTGATTACGACTAGGGGGTGCTCCCCGTTCATGACAAACTTTGTATCAGACCATGAGGTTGAAAGTAATTTTAGTTGTGATATCTCACTAAACCATGTCTACGTAGAGTCTTGTTAATGGGTGTGAAGCGCGCCACACTTCTAATGAGAGGCTATGTAATGCTTAGGAATTCTCACTTGTTCATATTCTTGAAAGTCATGCCTTATGAGTGGTACTTCTATGTGTCCCTTATTCTTCTAATCTTTTGCTTGTGGATATAGGATATGACTACGCGAAGGAAATTTTCAAGGAGAGTGGAGGAAGATTAGCTAATGCGGGAGTTCTTATCCCAAAAAATCCAAGACCTCTACAAGGAAATTTAATGCCTTCACAAGACCAAGCTCCGGTCATTCCTCCACTTATGACGAATGGAGATAAGGTCGACATTTGTGACTTTGTTGTATCAAGCCATGACTACCCAAGCTCCAGCGGTAGCCACTAATGCTCAAGCCGTGACGATTCATGCCAATCGGGAGGTTGGACCTCATTTTCCACCAAATGCTAGTACCATGGCCTCCCACTTATGGGACTTCACGATGAAGAACCCTCTAATGTTTTATGAATAAATGGTGAATGAAGACCCCCAAGACTTTCTAGATGAAGTCTATAAGATTCTCTATATTATGGGGATGAGTTCAAATGAGATGGCCGAGCTAGCTTCCTATCAACTCAAGGACGTAGATAAAACATGGTACACAAAATGGGGATATAATAAGGCTTTGAAAGCGGTTCCTATCACTAGGTAGGTGTTTAGAAAGTATTTCCTTGATAGATTCTTTCTTTGGGAGAAAAAGGAGGTGGAAGTAGAACAGTTCATCAACCTTCGTCAAGGAGGTATGAGTGCGCAAGATTACTCTTTGAAATTCAGTAAATGTTCCAAGTATGCTCCTTCTTTGGTGTCCGATCCTAGGGATCATATGAGTCGCTTTGTGACCGGAGTGTTTGATGCCTAGTTGAAGAGTGTTGTTAGCGATGCTACTTGACAATATGGATATTTGCCGGTTGATGGTTCACGCACAATAAATTGAGGAGACTAGACTCAACAGGAATATAGGGAGTATAAGAGGGCCAAGACTTATAAAGGAGGTACTTCCAAGGGTAGGCTTGAGATTCAAGACAACCCTAGGTTAAACATGAGGGTCTGTAACCAAGTATTTTCTAATTTCCCTAAGGCAAAAATGTCACGACCCAAAACCGAGCCGCGACTGGCACCCACATTTACCCTCCTATATGACCGAACCAACCAATCTGAACCTTATCATTTCAATTTAATAATCAACATAAAGCAATGCGGAAGACTTAAACTCATAAATAAAAGACAATTCAATAACTTCTAAGATTCAACATCTATTAATTCCCCAAAATCTGGAAGTCATCACCACAAGAACATCTATGATCAATTTACTAAACTAAGAGTATTCTAAGAAGCTAAAACAAATAAAAGCTAGTTTATGCCGAAACTTCAAGGCATCAAGACATGAGGAATGAGATCCAGTCCAAGCTAGAAGCATTAGCTCAACCTGAAGATCCGGTGTGACGAAGACTGGCTTGAACTACTGTTGAGTCGAAGATGACGGCACGTTTGCTGCACTCCACAAATAAACAAAAGGAAAACATAAAAGTAGGGGGTCAGTACAACCACAAGTACTGAGTAGGAATCATCGGCCAACTCAAAATAGAAAACAATATATCTCAGATAACATCATAAAATCAACTAATATTCTTAACATGTGATAGCAACAAGTACAAACATCATTTATAATATCACCGATCATATCTATGAGGACTCAAGCCTCCATGTCATACTTATTTGGGATACATGTTCTTTAGATTGAGTATATTAGTATCTTTCAAGATTCATTATCTTTATTCCTCTTGTGTCGGTACGTGACACTCCGATCCCCTACTACTATGTGTCGGAACGTGACACTCTGATCCCCTAATTCAATGTGTCGGTACGTGACACTCCAATCCCCTACATCTACGTGTCGGTTCGTGACACCCGTCCCACTAATTCTATGTGTCGGTACGTGACACTCCGATCCCCTACATCTACGTGTCGGTTCGTGACACTCCGATCCCCTAATTCAATGTGTCGGTGCGTGACACTCCGATCCCCTACATCTACGTGTCGGTTCGTGACACCCGTCCCACTAATTCTATGTGTCGGTACGTGACACTCCGATCCCCTACATCTACGTGTCGGTTCGTGACACCCGTCCCACTAAGTCTATGTGTCGGTACGTGACACTCCGATCCCCTACATCTACGTGTCGGTTCATGACACCCGTCCCACTAAGTCTATGTGTCGGTACGTGACACTCCGATCCCCTACATCTATGTGTCGGTTCGTGACACCCGTCCCACTAATTCTATGTGTCGGTACGTGACACTCCGATCCCATACATCTACGTGTCGATTCGTGACACCCGTCCCACTAATTCTATGTGTCGGTACGTGACACTCCGATCCACTAATCTCGTTCTATTAATTCATCAAGCCTTCTTTTATACCAAGGCTTCATCATCTCATCACTTTAGTTCATCGAGCCTTCTTTTATACCAAGGCATCATCATTAACAAGAGATTAGGGTTATATCAAGATTTGGGATTCAAATAGCTTCATCATGCTTGTTTCATCACAATCATATATATAAAATCACATCATGCATACACACAATTAAGCATAAAGAAGACTCTATAATACTACCCAACACATATCATTCGCTATTAAGAGTTTACTACGAATAGTGTAAAAACCATAACCTACCTCCACCGAAGAATCGTGATCAAGCAAGCAAATTCCTCAATTTCTTGTTGTCCTCTTCGTTCCTCTCTCTCTCTACTCGTTCTCCTCTCTTTTTCTTTCTGTCTTTGTTCTTTCTATTTTTCTTATTCAAACCCTCTTTCTTTTACCCTAATTAGTATATAATTAAGAATGAAAGATTGAAATAATAACCCACTAATTAACTTAAGGTTACCTCTTTTAACCCCCAAGTAATTGGACTTATTAACATTAACCCTCTAACTTTATAATTAAAGCAGGAATAGTCAAAAACGTCCCTTAAAATGTGTAAAGAAATCCGACCCGAACAGGGATTGCGTAGCCCGTGACGGGACGTCGCGCCTGCGACGGTCCGTCCTGCTGTCCGTCGCATGCAACAGAGACTTGTTTTTAAGTGGATGGCCTGTGACGGGCCGTCGAGCCTGCGACGGTCCGTCCTGCCACTCCGTCACGACATTCAGAGAGTCGATTTTCAGTACCCAATTTCAGATTTTCTAAGTGTTTTGGAATGACACCCTCCACGACGGTCCGTCGTGCCCTTGACGATCCGTCGTGGCCTCCGTCACCTCTGCCAGTTTTTCCAGAATAAAATCTGTTGCTCAAAACGACTAAACAGGTCTTTACAATAGATACCAATTTACCCATCGTTCGTCCCCGAACGATCACAAGAAGGAAAACAAGGGCGAAAAGGAATACCTGAATCTGTAAACAGATGTGGGTATCTTTCTCGCATATCTTCCTCCTTCTCCCAAGTGGCTTCTTCAACCGGTCGATTCTTCCATTGCACCTTGATGGATGCAATCTCTCTTGACCTCAACTTGTGAACTTCTCTGTCTAAAATAGCAACAGGCTCCTCCTCATAAGACAAATTCTCATCAAGCAAAACTGAATCCCAACGGATAATGTAATTTCCATCCCCATGGTATCTTTTCAACATCGACACATGGAATACCGGATGTACTCCTGACAGCCCTGGAGGCAAGGCTAACTCATAAGCCACCTCCCCTACTATCTTAAGTACTTCAAAGGGACCAATGTACCTTGGACTAAGCTTTCCTCTTTTACCAAACCGCATCACCCCTTTCATTGGCGAAACTTTCAACAAGACTTGTTCACCCTCCATGAACTCTAAGTCTCTAACCTTTCGATCTGCATATTCTTTTTGTCTACTTTGCGCCGCTAGAAGCTTTTCTTGAATAGATTTCACTTTTTCTATCGAATCCCTCAAAAGATCAGTACCCCAAGGTCTAACCTCGAATGCATCAAACCAACCAATGGGAGACCTACATCTCCTACCATACAATGCTTCAAAGGGAGCCATATTAATGCTTGAGTGATAGCTATTATTGTATGAAAACACCGCTAAGGGTAAGAAGCTATCCCAATGGCCACCGAATTCTATCACACATGCGCGAAACATATCCTCCAACACTTGAATCGTTCGCTCAGATTGACCATCGGTCTAAGGATGGAACGCGGTACTAAGGTCCAACCTAGTACCCAATTCTGCATGCAATGTTTTCCAAAACTTAGAAGTAAACTGCGTACCTCTATCTGATATGATGGACAGTGGAACTCCATGTAATCGAACAACTTCTGAGATGTAAAGTTTGGCTAACTTCTCTGCATTGTAAGTCACCTTAACCGGAATGAAATGAGCAGACTTAGTTAATCTGTCCACAATCACCCAAATGGAGTCGAACTTGCCCAATGTCTTTGGAAGACCAACCACGAAGTCCATTGCGATTCTCTCCCATTTCCATTCCGGAATGGGCATTCTCTGAAGTGTTCCTCCGGGCCTCTGGTGTTCATACTTTACTTGTTGACAATTTGGACATTTGGCAATAAAATCCACAATATCACGCTTCATTCTTCTCCACCAAAAGTGTTGCTTTAGGTCACGGTATATCTTGGTTGCACCCGGATGTATCAAATACCTTGAACTATGAGCCTCTGTCAGAATAGTGTTGATCAAATCATCGACGCGAGGTACGCATACCCTTCCCTTAATCCTCAAGACACCTTCCTCATCGATTTTCGCTTCTTTAGCCTCTCCTTGCAACACTTTATCTCAGATCCGGATCAATTTTTCATCACTAAACTGCTTTCCCTTAATCTTGTCAAGGAAGGAAGATCTTGCCTCCACACAAGCTAAAAATCCTCCCTTCTCATTTACTTCTAGTCTCATAAAGTCATTAGCCAGAGTCTGAACCATTAAACTCACCCCCTTTTCGAAACCTCTTTGATGTCGATGCCGTGGTGAATTCATCTGGATTCACTCCTTCCACCTCTACCACGAAATCTACCACTTCTTGGAAGGATTTTTCCGTAGCCGCTACCTGTAAGGCTGAAATTCGCAATTCTGATCTCAACCCCTTCACAAAACGGCGAATCCGCTCTTGTGGACTGAAACATAGTTGGGTGGCATATCTGGATAGTGCACGAAACTTAGCCTCATATGCATTGACCGACATCCTACCTTGCTCTAGGCTCAAGAACTCGTCCCTTTTCCTATCTCTCAAGGTCCGGGGAATATATTTCTCCATAAACAAGCTAGAGAATGAGGCCCAAGTCATAGGTGGTGCCTCTGTTGGTTGACACTCAACATGTGACCGCCACCACATTTTGGCGTTCCCTTGAAACTGGTAACTCACGAACTCAACACCAAACCGTTCTACTATACCCATCTTGTGTAGTAGCTCATGACAGTCAACCAGAAAATCGTAAGCATCCTCAGATTCTGCACCCTTGAAGACTGGAGGTTTCAATTTCAAGAACTTACTAAAAAGTTCATGCTGATAATTTGTCATTATAGGCCCAGTAGTCAGTCGTGGAAACGTGCCTATGTCCAATGAGGCATCCATACGAGGGGCCATAGTGGCTGCATGTCGTACCTCTGAAACTGGAGGTGTTGGTGCAGAAAACGTTGGGGGTGCCTGACCCTGATCAGACAACCCACTAAGATAAGCGAGCACCTGATTGATCATCTCTGGGGTAGGTTGGGGTGGCATTTCCTCGTTCTGTACTTGTTCATTCCCCCCATCCTCCCCTTCTCTTACTACCTCCTCATTCGGTGGAGGAGTCACCGCCCTAGCACCAGATGGGCTAGGCGCTCGTCCTCTCCCTCTGGAGGACGTCCTCCCACGACCTCTACCGCGGCCTCTTGCCACTGTTGCACTTCGAGCTACAGCCCCAGTGGCTGGCTCAGATGCATCTTGTCTTGCTGATGTTGATGTTGGCATAGTCGTTGCTCTAGTTCTAACCATCTGCGAAATAGAGTGAAGATGGTCAGATACCAATTTGTATCACCTAGATACCAATTGGATCCAAGTAATAGCACGAAAGAAAGAAAGAAAGAATGGAATTTTCCTAAAGTCTTATAGCCTCTCAAAGAAAAGTAAAGGCGTCCCCCTACCGTTCTTTAAGACTCTACTAGACCTGTTCTTGTGTGATGAGACCAATGAACCTAATGCTCTAATACCAAGTTTGTCAGTTGGGAAGCAATAGAAGAGAATCCCTTGACAAATCGGCGGTAGTAGCTAGCTAACCCAACGAAGCTCCTTATTTCTGACACATTAGTAGGTCTAACCCAATTCTTCACTACTTCGATCTTAGAAGGATCCACCATCACTCCATCCTTAGAAACCACGTGCCCCAAGAAGGACACTGCATCTAGCCAAAACTCACACTTAGAGAACTTGGCATAAAGCTTTTTCTCCCTCAACGTTTCCAATACCATTCTCAAATGCTCCTCATGTTCCTTCTTACTCTAGAGGACAGGGTTCCGGAGGTTACTCAGTCCGACCCATTCAGTCTTCACTACAGACTGTAGTTGGGGGTCCACCTCAGACCGGTCAACATTTCTCTGAGAGACCCATGCGTGAATCTAGAGAGTGTTATGGATGTGGGGAGACTGGACATATTAGGAGGAATTGTCCAAAATAGAGTAATAGACCCCCAATAGCTAGAGGCAGAGGTGGTCATGGTAGAGGCCGTTATTCTAGAGGACCTGGTGGTCGAGGTAATGGTGGTCACCAAAACGGCCGGGATGATGGGCAAACTGGAGCCACTACATCAAGGATAGGTTGTCTAATCCTAGGCTAAATGGCAAGAAGTGGAAATTCACGTAGCAAGAAACCTACTTGTGCCAAGTGTGGTAATAAGCATTTGAGTGAGTGTCTAGTTGGGATGGAAATTTATTGTGTTTGTGGGAAGAGGGCCATAAGGTTAGGTATTGTCCTAATGTGAGGAGACAATAAGAAGGAGAGTGGTCAAGCTCAAGCAAGTGGTCCCATTTCTGATTCTCCAAAGAAGAACTGCTTATATGCTCTCTGTTATAGGGGTGAACAAGAAGAGTCTCCCAATGTGGTCACTGGTTTGTTACAAGTCTTCTCGATTGTCTTTTATTCTTACTTGATCCCGGAGCTACTTTATAATTTGTAGCTACTCTAGTATCTAACAAGTTTTATGTTTTACCCGATATTTTGATTGAACCATTTTTGGTTACAACCTCAGTGGGTAGTTGTGGATAGAAGAGTCTTTAGGAGTTGTCCTATATCTTTTCCCAATAGAGTTACATGATCTTACTTGGTAGATCTTGATATGGTTGATTTTGATATCCTATTTGGGATGGATTGGTTGCAGGCTTATTTTGCTTCCATAGATTGTCGAAAAAGATTGGTCAAGTTCAATTTTCCTAATAAACCCGCATTAGAGTTGGGGGGGGGGGGGTTGCTCAATTCTTAGAGGTCGTATTGTTTCTTGCCTAAAAGCTTGTAAAATTATATATAAAGGGTGTTGTTACCATAGAGTAAGAGTCAAGGATCTTGAGTCCGACATTCCACCTATAGATTCAGTCCCCATAGTGAAGGACTTTCCGAAAGTCTTTCACGATGACTTACCCAGCACAACGGTCCGTCGAGGGTCTTTGTTCCAAAACACTTCAACTCTTGGAATCTGGGTACTAGGATCACTTCTTTGAACATCACGACGAACCTGCAGGACGGACCGTCATAGCTACAACGGACCGTCATAGCTACAACGGACCGTCATAAGCTTCGTAATCACACACTTGGTCAAACTTCCCAAACTTTCTTCAGTAGCTGTACTACGCTGCCACCTACGGACCGTCACAAGAACGACAGACGTCATAAGCTCCGTAGGTGGTCTCTTCTGCATTTTTTCGCTCAAAATCTCCGCATTCAGCTTTGGACAAATTTCCTGCAAAACAAATAGAAACTTATATAAAAATTAGCACAAAAAGGCTTTCGGGACACACTAAACTTAAGGAAAAAGTATTAATTATACTGTGAAACCACGGTATATCAACACCCTCAACTTATATTCGTTGTTTTTCCTCAAGCGACGCACTATGACTCACTACACAATCTTTGTACAATAGTATCCATGTTTTATCCTTTGCAATCATTTGGCTATCAATCACGATTAGTCTCATCAAATCTATGCATGCTATCACTATTAGGCTTAAATTTTGTGGGATAAGAACATGACACAAACTCACCATGCATTAACACCTATCCTCTTCAATTTCTCACCGAGGTGCTAACAATTCCGGTATTGCAACTAGTGTCCTCACTTTAAAACAAAATCCTCATTTTTCACACAATGATTTCAGTTTGATTATAAGAATTACTTTTTAACACTCGCTCTCAGAACAAAGTCACACTCATTCATACCTATTGCCATAAGCTTGACCTTATTTTCACTGCCTTTAGATCGCTATACAACCCTTAGGATCACGATATGACTTTCTTAGCTTGTAACATAGGCTCAGGGTCAGGTAAGGTATATTTAGGTATACTTTAGTGACTTTTTGCCCTCCTTGACATATCGGCTAAACCTTCCACTTTCTATCATTTTATCACGCCCAGTTTCTCATATTCTTTCACCTTGCTATTTTTTCTTCTTTCTTCATTTGTGTAAGTGACTCTCTTCTTTTCTTGCTTGTATTTCTTGTATATTTTCCATTTTCTTTACTTTTCTTTCAACTAATTCTTGAGTCACTTTACTTTTATTCTTTCTCTGTCTTTGTTCTTTAAACCCCACTTTCCAGATCATTGCTCTTAATAGCCACCCTCAACTCATGGCTTTGCCATGAGTCAAGGTACACAATACCCAAAATTGGGTTAGGGCCATAACGAAGGTTGTTCATGCATTAGCCACCCTCAACTTATGCTTTTGGCATAAGCTGAGGTGCACATGTCGAAGTAGGGACTAGGGCCAACACTTTGTTCCCAGAAAAGATCAGTTGGCGTGAAAAAGAAAGGTCTAATTTTAAGCTCAGATTATTTGGATCAAACAAGGATAAATTTCATTTGGTTTGTTTTATTTAGGCTAGAAATGGGCTATATTGAATAAGGGCCTATGATCCTTTCCTAATTCTTTATTACAACTTACTTTTAATAGGACTAACCAGGCAAGTTCTAGCTCAGTTCCAATAGTGGACTATTCAAATTATCCTCACACTCACTTGACATCTCATCACTATACCAGATTGTCAGACACCTAGTTCGAATTTAAGACTTAGGGTAATGCAATGGTGTACCTCTATTTCATGCTTAGAGCCACACAATTATCAGTTACTATGCCTAGTCATGCGTTATTTTCCAGTTTATCAGGATATCATTTTAGCCATCATGCTCCAGAATTAAACTATGTAAAAAAGATATAAACATGTCTGTTCAACAGAAAAAGTAATCAGTATTTTCGGGAAAAAGAACACAGGCAAGAAAACCCCAAAAGAGGATAGTGAATTGGGCTACTCAGACTTAACCCTAACACACACTATACATTTACCCCACCCCCAACAAAAAAACATGCAATTGTCCCCAATGCATAAAAATCTAAATACTAGAGTGGTAGGTGAAGCAAGCCTGTGGTGCAAAGCACCGTCGATCAGCAAGATGGTGGGTCCGGTTCCCCGGAACCCACGTCCTCTGCAATCAGGACACCCTCAGTGGTGTCCTCAACAACAACCGCACAATCAGTAGTGACTCCAGCGATATCTACAGTGCGGGAGCTAGAAGCCCCAGCCTCTAACTCTGGCGCTCTCATCTGGTGCGCCACCTCGTCAGCAAGTGAGGCTCTCCGCGCAGCCTCCATCTGTCGGCTCTCCTTCTTCCTTGCTCGCGCCTCGTCCTCTGCTCGACCCCTACGCCTCTTATCACTCTCTCGAGGGGGAGGTGGTGGAATGTCAGAAGTAGCAAAAAGGGCCGCCAACACCGTGTCCTCAACATGCTTGACACGAGGGGCCTCAGACTCCGGCACCCTAGCCTCTAAGATCGTGTCGATGTATGTACAAAGAATGTCGACTGCAGCCTGAAGAGTCGACCACATCAATCGGAGGGGATGGTCGGGATAGCACTCTCAACTCAGAGGAGTCCTTTCGCTGGTTAACCTCACCGATCTTCCGCCCTGTAAACTGCACCATTTTCCTCTCTAGGCGCTCTTCGAACTCAGCAATCGACTTCGGCATCCACGGCTGGATAAGATGCAGAAGAGTGGCCATTTGTGCCTCTAGTTTTTGTACCCTTGCAAGCGGGACCAGTGTCGGTAGAGGGGCTATGTGAGAAGAGCTCGGGGCTGTGCTAATACCCGGGATAGACTCGACCGGGGTAGTGTCAGTGGATTCCTGTGTAGCTGTGCGGGCCTGGGCTACCGTATCAGCAAGTGGTGGCAGCTCTGGACGGGGCCCTATACGTGGGGCAAACTCATTGACCTCGTCTCTGATGAGGCCGACGTCAATGGTGCCTTGCGGGGTCTTCAGCTGATCTACGTGACATATGGGCACACCTGCGGACCTGCAAAGGAAAAAGATCATGCACGGGAAGGGGTAGGTGGTAGTGACCTTGAATGCCCTCTCGTGCATGACTGCCTGGAGAAGCCTTGCGAAGTCTACCTCGAATCTAGCTATCATCGCCGCCATCAATACTGCTCGATCCCAGGTAACGATGTTGTCAGCAGCTGTGGGGGAGAGGCAGTGATGGACAAGCAGCCACAAGAACTTTGCTGTGAATGTGAGGTTGGCCTTCTTGATGGCCCCCTTCGGCTCAGTCACCCAATCGGCACCCTCTCCATCTACTGACAGGTGCAGGGCCATCCACTTCTTCGTGGTCTCTCTCAGTGCGGGCTCGCGCAAGAACTGGACATCCTTGACTATCTGCCAGCGGTAGTCGAACTCGACGGTGAGGGGGGTCTGAGAAGCATCAATACTCTCACCGTATAGAAACCGGCGGATGGATGGCAATGAATTGTCAACCTGTACACCCCAGACTCGGACCTTCTCAAGTGGGGACTGATTAGCGGGGGCAGCCCGCCTATCGATCTGTTATCGGAGAGTCGCTACGTAGGATGTGTAGAACTCTCGTACCATTTCTTCGCTGTATCATCCCAACGAACGTGCTGTCCACTCCAAGCGATGCCTGGTGAAGAGATTGTGGATCTGAGACATCGATGGGAGGCTCCCTGTAAGTAACCACCGCTCCAAAGTGAGTGTTCGAGTCATTACTTGTTTATCAGTAAGGAACTTGGCGTCGGAGTAGACTTGAAACTGCCAGTCGACACACCACCGGTTGGGCTGGTCAGTGACTGGGATGGGGACCTGAGATGGTGAGCCGGATGTAGAGTATGAACTGTTAGCCTCATCAGATGAGGCCGACGCTGCAGCAGTGGCGGGTGCGGGAACCTCAGCAGAGTCAGAGGCTTCCTCGGACTAGGATACTCCTAAGGAGCCAGACGTTCTTTCCTCATTTGTGGCTGACCCAGAGGGTGTTCCGGTCAGTGTGCGCTCCTCATCAGACTGGGAGGCAGTGACTACGCCAGACGCCACCTTTTTGGGTGTGGCTCTGGGAGCACGCGCAGCACGGGAAGGGGCGGAAGTGCCTGGGGGCACGTACTCAGGGTCACGCTTATCATTAGAGTCGATGACCATGCGGGCAGATGGGGCGACAGACTTCGATCGCCCGCATGCGTAGATGCAGTCTTGCTTGGGTGCCATAGTAGATAGTACTTGTAAAGGATCGATAGTAGTACGAGTAGTGGCAAACAAGACAGGAAAAACCATACGAAATAAAACATTGAAAATAGTGTGTCATTGCTATTGAAATTTTATCACACGATAGGCCTGGTGACGGCTCGTCGTGGCTACGACAGACTGTCATGAGGTCCGTCGTGTTTTACTTAGTCTATGTATATATAAAGAACTCTGAAGGAGAGTCTCTGACTAGCATGACGGTATATGCAGGACGGACCATCACAGGTACGACGGTCCGTCGTAGGACACTTAAAAAAAATATGGAGACCCTTAGCAGAGGGGTCTCTGACCATCATGACGGTCGTGCAGGACGGACCGTCGTGGGTATGAAGGTCCGTCACATGTGTCCGTTGAAGGACACTTAGAAAAAGTGAGAGACCCTTAGAAACAGGGTCTCTGACAACCAGAATGGTTGTGCAGGACGGACCATCGTGAAGACGACGGTCTTTCGCATGTGTCCGTTTGGACAGGGTGCTAGGGCTCTTGGAACGGACCCTATGACAATCCGCTGTGGGTACGACGGTCCGTCATCGGGGTCTCGTTCTGAATAACAGTGACAGAACTGGGGGTACCCCATGCATCCCCGATGAACCCGCATGGTCGTGTAGTGTTTTGGACCTATAATTGTCTATCCCAACTACCTAGGAAACTAGCAATGCAAAAGAACCTATGTTTAAGGTTGTCAACATGGCAAATTCGAACATTTTGAGCCTAGGTTTAGACATAATCATATAAAGGAAACAATATACGACGAAGAAATAAACTAATACTAACTAATAAACAAAAATGCAAGATAAATGAGTATAAATTTAGAGACACATACCTTAGAAATGGAGAAAACAACTGGACAAGTACTCGGTGGCTAGGTAAACACCCACAGCAGCAACTCCGACTAGTAGATTAACACTTTTAGGGCTTTGGAGAATTATGGGGGAACAATGATCGAGGGGGAGAATATGGAAGTTGAAAAGAGAGGGAAGTGGGAGGAATAATGAAGTAATGCAGTGAAAGGAGGGGTTGGGGGGGTTTAAACGGTCTGATTTTTAAAAAGGGTCCAGCCGGTCGGGTCGGGTATAAGTCATTAATCACGCGACGGTTTCCCGACGACGGTCCGTCTCAGTTGTGACGATCCATTGTTGGTTCCTTCGTGTGTGACTTAGTTTCAAAATAACAGAAAAACGTACCTGGTACGACGGATGCATACGACGGTCCGTCGCAGGCGCAACGGTCTGTCGCTGTGTCTGTCAGTGGCTGCTGCAAAGTATTTTTCTGCAGAATTTCCTGGTAATGTGCCTGCAAATTTAAAAACCCAGTAGTAGAAAAATGCTACCATTACTAAAAAGACTATAAGTATTGGGTTGCCTCCCAACAAGCCCCTGATTTAATGTCGCGGCACGACTGGGGACCCTTGATTACTCAGACTTCATTAAGATGGTATGCCTCTATCACTTCATTCCCCGATGCTTTATGCTTAAAATAGAGTTTTATTCTATCTCTATTCCTCTTAAACCGCACTCCCTCCTTGTATTTTAACCCAACTGCTCCATGAGGGAATACTTGGGTAATCAGGTAAGGGCCAGTCCATTTGGACTTGAGCTTGCCCGGAAGAGAAGGCACCCCAGAACTGTCTACAAGCACCAAATCCCCAACCATAAACTCTTGTTTTACATTTTTCTGTTCAGTCTCCTTCTTCATATTTTCTTTGTGGGATATGGCAGATACCGATTGGAGCTCACCACTCTGCCTCATGGTCCTACAAATGTTGAAGGTCGCTTCTTCATTATTCTACCGAAATGTCATCTGTCCCTTCTCCATATCAACTAATGCTCTACCTGTAGCAAGGAATGGCCTCCCAAGAATAATAGGCACTTCAAAATCAACCTCGCAATCAAGAATAACAAAATCATCCGGAAAGATGAATGACTCCACTTTTACTAGCACATCATGGAGTATCCCTATGGGTCGTTTCACTATCCGATCAGCCATCAGTAGCCTCATCGCAGTGTGTTTTGGATCCCACAAACCCAACTTCTTGTAAATTGAGAGGGGCATGAGATTTATGCTTGCCCCCAGATCACATAATGCTTTCGCAAAATGTAACGACCCAACTGTAAAAGGAATAGTGAACGCACCCGGATCTTCTTTCTTTTGTACGAGGGATCTTGTAGCAATAGAACTACAATGGTGCAGTCTATCATCATCCTCTAAAGTGACCGATCTTTTCTTGGTGACTAGATCTTTTATAAATTTGGCATAACCGGACATTTGTTCTACAGCTTCTACCAAAGGGACATTGATAGAAAGCTGCTTCAACATTATTATGAAACGCCGGCATTTACCATCCTCGGTCTTTTTCTCTAATCTCTGAGGGAAGGGTGGTGGTGGCCTAGGCATGGGAATTACCTTAATAGGTACTTCAGCATCTTTTCCATTACATTCCTCTGCTTCACCACTACCCTTTACCACATTATCATTATCTTTTATCACATTTTCCTCAGTAGATGGTATAGGTGGGTCGATGGTTTGCCTACCACCCCGAGTAGTGATTACCATTCAGTGCGCATCATTATTTGGATTTTGGACAGTGTTGCTAGGAAGAGTGCCCGGTTGCCGTGTGTTCACTGTCGCAGATAATTAGGCCACTTACAATTCGATCTGTTTAATCGAAATTGCATATGTATCAACTTTTTGCCCAATACTAGCTAAATCACACCTTAACTCTTTAATGTGTTCATCACTAGTGTCGAACCTCCTCATCATTTTGTGCAACATATCCTCAACTCGCGCCATACTACCTCCACCATCCCTGGGAGTAATTTCACAATTTTTAGAAGGAACATAAGTTCCATTCCTGTCGTTTCTATTACCATAGTTACCCCTATTTAAGTTGTTGTCGCGATTGTAGTTTCCATCTCGGACATAAAGACCCTCACGATTGTAGTTACCATAGTTTTGACCTTGGTTCCCTTGACCTTGGCGTCAATTATCCTGATTAGAGCCTTGGGCACTTGGTTTGAAACCCCCCATCTGTTCAGTTACTGCATAGGAATCCTCCTCATAATAATACTCATCATTTTGTGGCGGTGGTTTCGACAACTAGTTGACTGCATTTATCTTTTTTACACCCCCTGTGACATGTTTTAGTACCAACCCAAGCTCAGTTCTCATATGAGCCATTTCTTCACGAATCTCATCTGTGGCTGGGTTGTGAGTGGACTGTACTACGAAGGTGTTTCTCCCTGTATCAGACTTCCTAGTACTCCAAGCTTTGTTATTCCGGGAGATTTTTTCTAATTTTTTAGCGATCTCAGCATAAGGAAATTCTCCATAAGATCCACCTGCTATAGTGTCCAACACCGCTTTGTTGTTATCATCCTGTCCCCGATAGAAGTATTCTTTCAGTGACTCATCATCTATACAGTGATTTGGAACACTTCTGAAGAATGAGGTGAATCTATCCCAAGAACTACTAACTGACTCTCTTGGTAGTGCCACAAAGTGATTCGCTCTATCTTTGTGGTTTAGTTTCTTGGAGACCGGATAGTAGCGTGCTAAGAAGACATCCCTTAGTTGATTCCAAGTAAAGATGGAGTTGTATGGGAGCTCAGTGAACCAAATAGCAGCCTCTCATGTCAGTGAGAGAGGAAACACTCTGAGACCTATTACATCTAAATCAAAATCAGTCCTCCCTACACAACTTTTACACACTGCCCTTACCTTAGCTATATGGGCATGTGGATCCTCAAAAGGTAGCCCTGAAAACAACCCTCTGGCAGTGAGCATTTGCATCAGACTACTAGTTACAACAAAAGTCTGGCCTGTGCGTAGAGGAGGCAAAACTAGTGGCCCATCCGAATCCTCTATGTTATCATAGCCTTTGTAGTATGCTTGGGGCCGTGGAGCGGGATTTTTTCCCCTCTGTTGATGTTCACCCGGAGCATCCGGTAACATCTGACCATGAACATCAACCAGAGCTGGGATGTTCTGGTTCGGATCCTCATCATTTATTCCCAAGTTTCGATTAATATTGCGCAGTGTACGCTCTAACTCGTGATCGTAGGGAAACAAAGGTTCTCTTCCTCTCCGTGTATTTGGCATACAAGGAGGATGATTCTGAAAAGAAATAAAAAACAATAAAACAAAGTAAAATCAAGAAAATATCAACTAAACTATAGTAATAAGTTCAAGTTAATCTAAAAGCTATATTCCCCGGCAGCGGCGCCAAAATTTAATACGCTCAAACGTACTTCTCAAATAAGAAGTAAAGCGGTCGTGTCAAGTAAATAACCCAACTAGTGAGGTTGGGATCGTTCCCACGAGGAAAATAGTCTAGATTTAACTTCAACTTGTTATTACTATTGTTTGGTCAATGACTTCCTTTGAAAGTAAAAACAATAAAAAAAGGGGGGTTTCTAGTTCTAAATGAGTGAAAATAAATAGTGCAATTGTAAGAGTCACTTAACAGCTTTGAATGTTGGATTTTAATAAATTAATCAAAGTAACTAGGGTTTACGTGTTCCCCACAGGTTCATAACTTGATAATTCTAACTATAACAATTTTTCCTAGTATCTTGGATGCAAAGTGATAAGTTATGTATTTCTAAATCCTCTGTCCTACATCTAGAAAATCTCACTACGAACCTTGGTCCGGCTACGTGTGTTGCTATCCTAACCTTTATCCTTACCTCATATTAAGCATCGTATTCGATATTTGACTAAGTAATTACTTCGTACCAATCAATACTAGCCTATTAGATAGTATACACTAAATCTATGTTAATAATTCTTTTCCTATTATCTACCTCCTTGGTCCGGCAAGTAGCATTAAGGCGAGTTCTAACGTTGGCCATCCGTTAAAAAGACTTCTAAGCGAAAGAATTATTAACACATGCAACATTATCATATATTATTCCATTTATTTCTTGTAAGATTGACATGAAATCTGAGTTATTACCACAACCAGCTGAGGTGTCTACACCGGTTGGTGACTCTATTTTATCTAGTCTTTTCTCTCGAGGTTGCACGAGGTTTATTAATATTTATCCAACACCCGCTGATATAGTTGTGTTTATTATGCTAGATTTTGATGTCATCACGGGTATGGATTAGTCTGTATCTTGCTATGCTAATATCAATTATTGGGCAAAGATAGTCAGATTTTACTTTCCAGGTGATCCAGTCCTTGAGTGGAAGGGTAATGCAACAACACCTAAGGGAAAGTTAATATCATACCTTAGGGCTCGAAATTTTATTGTTAAAGATTGTATATACTATATGGTTCATGTTCAAGATACCGATAATGAGTCCACGGATCTTCCGTAATTTCCTATCCTGGATGAGTTTCCAATGGTATTCCCAGATGATCTTCAAAGAATTCCGCCAGAAAGGGTAATTGATTGGTCTATAGACTTGCTTCCTGTAACGCAACCTATATTGATTCCTCCGTATAAAATGGAACTTGCATATCTAAGCGAATAGAAGGAACAAGTGAAGGACTTGCTTGATAAAGGTTTTCATCAGGACGAGTACTTCCTCATGGGGTGTACCATTGCTCTTTGTTCGCAAGAAAGATGGATAATTTAGGATGTTTATTAAATATTGACAGCTTAACAGAGTCACTATTAAAAAATAAATATCCTCTTCCATGATTGATGATTTATTCAATCAATTACAAGGTGGAAAATGTTTATCAACGATTGACTCGCGATATGATTACCACTAGCTCCTAGTCAGGGAAGTTGATATCCCAAAAACCTCATTTAGAACTTGGTATGAAAATCATGAATTCCTTGTAATGTCTTTTGGGCTAGCAAATCCCCTAGAAACCTTTATGGATCTTATGAATCAGGTCTGCAAACCATTCTTGGATGAATTTGTTATTGTTCGAAAGATGAGCATGCGGACCACTTGTGAGTTGTATTGCAGACTCTCCAAGTTTACAAGTTACATACTAAATTCTATCAATGTGATTTTTGGCTTACTTCTATCGCTTTTCTTGGTCATGTTATTAAAAGTGACAGTATTAAGGTTGATGGACAAAAGATTGAAGTAATGATGACTTTTCTGAGGCCCTTAAATCAAATTGAGATTCACAACCTTTTAGGCTTGGCAGGGTATTAGCGAACTTTTGTGGAGGGATTCTCTTCTATCTCCGCACCATTGAAAAAATTGACACATAAGACAACTATGTTTCGATGGACCGAGGCATAAAAACATAGCTTTCAGGAATCAAAAAAAGGCTTATAAATGCACCTATCTTAACTCTTCCTGATAGTTATAAGGGCTACTTTTTTTATTGTGATGCCTCAAGAAATGACTTATGTTGTGTTCTTATCCAACATGGTAAGGTTATTGCATACACCTCTAGACAATTTCAAAAGCATGAACAGAGTTATCCTACACACGATGTTGAGTTGGTTGCAATTGTCTTTGTTCTAAAAATTTGGTGGAATTATCTATACGGGGTTCATATAGACATTTTCACCGATGAGAGTCTCTAGTACTTACTTAAGTAGAGGGATTTGAACCTATTGTAGCACTCCAAAAGTTCATGACTTAGTTTAGAGCGGTACTGTATGAACCAAGCCTTAAAACAGTGTTTCTAAGCCTAAAGTAATGTAATGAAACTACTTAGGAGGGGTTAGAGTTAAAATGTCAAGAAACGACCATGACGTCCAAAGGTTTGTTAAAATTGAACTACTGTTCCTTGGCAAGTTTCAAGTTGTTTCAAGAGACAAAATTTAGTCAAATTTGGTTAAAAGGTTTTAAATATGTATTGGAGTGTTATTAGGGACAAAACGTCCAAGTACGACTCCCCAAGGATCACCCAAAGGGTTCTTGAGGAGGACTCACATATCCATTGGCCCTCAAAATTGCCATTTGGCAGTGTGCACTCACGAGACTAAATGATGAGTCGTCGTTTTAATGACGCTCCATTGTTGTGGATCGTTAATTGACACTTATCCAGTCCACCAAAGGTTTTAAAAATCCATCCTCTGATTCAAACCGTGGTTTACCAGAGGATCAGCGGGGCGTAGACGAGGGTTCGTCGATGGGAGGCCTGTTTAATTGTCAATTTTTCATCAAGGTAAGGCTAGTAAGTTAATTCATTAATTAGGGTTTAAGGCATGGTTAATTAAGTTAGTTAGGGTATATGAGGGGTCCAACTCATTAAACTTACCTAACTCCACAAAATTCCCAAAACACACAGCTCTAAATTCTCTCTACTTTCTCTTTCCCCCAAACTCAAACCTCTGTTGAAGAAACACTAGAGCTACAAGTCAAGGAAGAATTCACCGTGGAATCCATATAATTTTTTTTGCAGAATCGTCCTCAATGAATGGTTTCTTTCACTCTTGGGATCCTTTCCCCAAGAGGCTCCTTCAACTATGGTTTTCAAACTTCCCAAAGACTAGGGTTTCAATCTTGAAATGGGTTCTCTTTTTGATACAAAATTGTTATTTGATTGTGATTTTATGATCTGTTATCATTGTTTAAATAAGTAATTATCATTAATTGTGGATAATAACTAGAGATTTCCTCCTGAAATCTTGTTCTTCCCTAAACTCATTTTATGTGGAAATTCTATGGAAATTGTGGAAGATGATGAGTATGTAAATATATAGAATAATAATTGCTATGCTTTACTTCTTGAATTTACCTTGATTATATATTCTTGTTAATGTAAGTATGAAGGACATGAAAGGGCAATAAGGTGTGCAGATTGATTCTTCTTGAATTCAATTATGAAATATGAGCCACTTAGATAGTAAAGCTCCTATGTCTAATGTGTGGTGAGATGTTGATGCCAATTATTCCTCATCCTTATCCCTAGACAATTGAAGTAGCTATGGAGTATGTATGTGTGTTATGATATGATTATTATATGATCGGAAGAAGTTTCTCGTGATTATAATAAAGTGTTGAGTAAAAGGTTTACTCACTTGTATGTGGTTTATAAAATGAAAGGATAGTTCTCAGTTATGATTACCTATGAGCTATTATGATGAGATGTTTACATGGGGTTATGGAAGAGACTTATGTGAACATTGTATGATGAGTATGATAATTTCTTAAGGTAATAAATGCTTAGCACCGAAAAGGGCATGTAAATGAGAAGTGGGTCTCACAATTAGTAAGTGCGGCTCCCCCATGGATTTCCTCACGTTTAGTAAGTCTTCATTCCCAAGATATTTGTTTTTTCATGAGATGGAAACCTCCACATTTAGTAAGTGAAGGTTTCTAGTAACAATCTCCTTGACCTTTAACTATTTGCCACATAGGACTATAGCTTAGAGGATCCACCTAGATAGCTATGTACGAAAGGTTACACCTTAGGCAAGTGTTAAACCTCTCTTTTCAGTGTGGGATTAGAACACCATATTCCATGTATCTAACATGGCCTCATGTCGGTTAATGAACTTCTTTCCTTAATGTAAAAGTAAATGGACAAGTTAAGTATTTGAACTCTTATAAGGGATTATCTTAAAGGCTAGTACATAGTGTGAGGGAGGGTGTGAGACTTATTTTACACATGGCACATGCGAGATCCTAAGGTATGGTCTTAGGAGTTTTCTTGTATGATCAAGTTTACTATATATTATGTATGTCAAGTTATATATATGATCTTATAAGTCAAGCATGTTATTATGAAGTGTGAGGTTGTGTCATATGTATGAACTAAGTAATTAATGTGATATTTAACTTTGGATAGGCTTATGGGGTTCTATCCTTGGCATTGCACAAGTTTTTCTTTGGGTTTGCTTATGTGCTGGGTTAATATCATGATTGGTTGACTTATGATGCTCCATATAAGTGCATGTTGAGTTATTTGGTATTATCCATGATTTTTACTAAATTGTGCCTTTTCTCATGAATTAATGATTTTATGCATAGGATCCATACTTAGTACATGTGATTTGTACTAACCCATATTTGTTTCCTTTTTCCCAAACATTGTATGTTCTAGCCATTAAAGAGCTTCAGGGCCACTTTTTAACAAGACTTAGACTTTTCTCCCAGGTTGTTGGTGAGTACTCAAGTTTCAGGATGGTGCCTTTTGTTCTACCTTAGTAGTATTGCTTTTGTTTAAAGATAAATATTTCTTTCCTATTCTTGAAGACTATTGTTGTAAGCCTATATGTGGCATAAAGTTCTTGTATAAGGGCTATGCTCGAATGTTGTACTTCTCTTTAGATGGTTTAATGTAAGACAAAGTATCAGACTATTTCTTATGGTTGTTGGTAACATTGCCTAAACAAGAAGTCTACGTAAACTTCAACAAAGTGAGGAGTCTATGTAAACTCCATATATGATATGTGAGAGGTCTATGTATACCTCACTACGTAAAAAGTTTTTTAAAACAATTTTATGCATTTTGACCTATGATATATTGTGATGAATGCTAAGGGATAGTCTAAGTCCTTTTCATGGACGAAGATGTTGGTTACATCTAAGGTGTGCTCCCCTGTCGTGACAAACTTTGTATGAGATCATGAGGTTGAATAATCATAGGATTGATGTATCACTAATCTTATTCATAATTGTGAAGATCGCCATAATTATGAATGAGAAGCTTTGTGATGCTTAGGAAAGTCTCACCTTATTGGTATTCTTTATGTTGTGCCTCTAGAGTCTTAACTCTACATGTCCTTATCTTCTATTCTCTTTCAAGTGATATAGGCAATGAACACAATAATGAACAACTCTCGAAAGGTTAAAGAGGATAATGTGAATGACGAGGTTCCCCTTCCGGCTCCTTAAAACCCTCAAGTTCCTATCAAAGAAGGGGCTATCTGTACTATTAGGATAAAGGTGGCCATTCATATCATGACTCAAGTTTTGGCTACTCAAGTTTCTAGGGATTCTAGGGTACAAGTGAACCCCAATTCTACACCACATCATCAAGGATAAGGGATTTCACAAGGATGAATCCCACTACTTCCTTTGGCTCCAAAGTGGAAGAGGACCCGCAAGGGTTCATTGATGAAATGTTCAAGGTACTAGATGCTATGGGGGTGACTGTTCATGAGAAGGAGTGACTAGTCGCCTATCAACTCAAACATGAGGCTCAAGTTTGGTATGAGCAATGGAAGGATGAGAGACCGGCGAGAGAATGTTGGGTTACTTGGGGAGATTTCAAGATGAATTTTCTTGATAGGTTGTTTCCTATGGAACAAAAGGGAGGGGAAAATGCAAGAATTCATCAACCTTCACCAAGGGGGTATGAGTGTAAAGGATTATAGTCTCAAGTTCAATCAACTATCCAAGTATGATTCTACTATTCTAGCGGATTCTAGTGAAAAGATTAACAAATTTTTTATGGGGGTATTCGATCTTGTGGTTAATGAGTATTGTTCCGCTATTTTGATTTCTACCATGGACATCTCTTGTCTTATGGTTCTTGATGAACAAATTGAGAAACAAAATCTTAAGAAAGTTGGTAATGAATTGAAGAGGACAAAGGCCGAAGATGGAAATTATTCTAAGGCTAGATTTGAGGTTCAAGATAAGCCAAGTTTTAAGAAGATTTTCCCCAATCAAAGCCCTTCTATCACTCCAAGGATCAACAAAGATATAAGGTCTACACCACAACCTCAAGAGGGGAAAGGTATTGGTACCTATGTTGAGCTACTTGTGTTAAATGTGGTGTGAAACATGACGTCAAGTTTCTAGTTGGTATGGGAAATTTCTATGGTTGTGGTAACAGTGGCCACATGTTGAGGGATTGTCATATGATTAAAACACTCTGTAAGTTCATCACATGGTCAAGAGACCCACATGATGAACCAATACTAAAAACAATGTATCTAATACTAAATTAATGTATTGAAAATATATAGGAAGTATTAGATCCAAAACGTTAAAGAAAGACCTTAACATCCGAATAATAGTGGAATTAAACTAGTAGACCTCCCTATGTTTGGTGATGGTTCGGGAGTATTATATAAAGTCTAAAACTTGTAAAAATATTTTAAATAGGTAAAATAATATTTATAGGGTCAAAACGTGCAGTCAAGACTCCCCAAGGACCACCTGAAGGGACCTTGTGGAGGACCAAAACATTGGCAACTAGGCTGCCAAAGCAGCCACAACCAGCAAAGATGTGGAGTCCCTTACGCGTCGGGCAGGTAACATTGGATGGGAATATTTTTCCTCGCGACGCGGGGAATTTACGAGGATCACTTCCTCAACCCGGATTTCAGAAAAACAATTGGAATTCCCCCCCCCCCTCCTATAATGCGTTGACACTTCCCAAATTCATTCGCGTCATTTTTCAGTCAATTTGACTTCACATAAAGACCCAATTAAGTTATGTGTACTTTGGGAAATTCACGGGAGACTATATATTTATTTAGGGTGAGTTTTAAATTATTGTTACCCATTGAAATCAATACCCCAAATCACTCTCACTTCTGTTTAAAGTCTCTCTCAAACTCAACATCCATTAAAGAGTAATTTGGAGCTTGGAGAAGAAGACCAATTTCTCATGTTTTTCACTTCAATTTTGTGGGTAATCATCAATTAAGGTATGGGGATGTTTATTCATGGAATATTTTCTCCATGAAGCCCTTCAAAACATATTTTTTCACATTCTATATTGTGACCAAAAACTAGGGCTTTTCATCTAGCCATGTGTTCAATCCAAAATCGTTTTATTTATGTTATATGAACTGAATTATAAGTATATTAGTAATAATTGATGATTTCTATTGTGAAAATCTTTCAAGAACCCATGTTCACCCTATGACCTAATTTATTGCATGTTGATCGATGAATTGAGTACATATGAACAAGATGCATTGAAATTGGTGAATTATCTAGTCATAGAATGATGTTTCATGCCTATTTTGAAGTAGATGGGGGTGATCATGATACTTGATTCCTAAACATGAAAAAAGGGTAAATTCTAGGGTTTTTATATATTATGAAGATTATTGTGAATACACTTGAATTGGCTTTCAAGATACAAGGCTTATGAAAGGATACAAGATAGGTAATTTGGATGTTTTCATTCTCTTGAACCCTACCTATTGTGTGGCATGAAGTATGTATAATGTAGATGATATCTTGTGTTGATTGAAAGTATATAACACATGAAAACACTATAATCGAGATTGTGGAAGTGCTACTCACATATGTATGTTGATTCTGGGATGAAAGTGTATTCTCAGCTAACGAATCTAAGAGATTTATGTTGAATTGTATTTAACGAAGATGGATTACTCTTAATATATGTAGATACAATTAAGTAATGGTAGAAATATTGCAAAAGTATACTAAGAATCGAGAGTATATTTGTTGTCTTGATTATATAAATGGTTTTTAAAAACCTCATAAATGAATACTTTAGATGTAAATGTCTCTTTCTCATATTTTAATGGTTTTCATACATTTCTCCATACAAACTAATCTCATTCTCCCTTTTAAATTATTAGTATAGGTTCCGGCTAATTGATTAGCTTTTACATCCTTGAAGAAAGCTTGGAATTATATTCTCCAAGACATTGTTGTAGGTCCTCAAATATGCGAGGACACACGCACTAGTTGATACTTAGTGATTTCTCTATTAATGAAATAGACTTAAGAATCTTCTCTTATGTAATTTGTTCTAATAGACTATTGTGTATAAAGGGCTAAGGACCCTATTTTTAGACTTGTTTGGAACTCTTATAAATAGATGGTGTTATGAGATGATACTAGAATATGATCATGAATGCTTATATTTCAAAAATGAGTAGTCTAAGTTAACTCCATAATTGATGAGTCTATGTAAACTCCATATATGATATGTGAGAAGTCTGGGTATACTTCACTATATATAAAATTTTAAATTTTCCTCATTATTTCAAGTACATTATGCCGTGAAGATTATGCTAAGAAGTTTGTAAGAGACCTCTTCGAGGTCGATTACGCTGATAACGTCTAAGGGGTACTCTTCGGGCGTTACAAACTAGGTATAAGAGCATACGGTTTTGGATGATAATAGGTTTGGTGTCACACATAACACGTCAAGTAGAGTCTTATTCTTAAATGTGAAGCGTGCCACCTTTATGAATAGGAAGCTATGAGATTATTAGGAACCCTCCTTTGTTTATTATTCTATGATCGTTTTTGGCGAGTTAACACTATGTATTTCACTCTTTCCTTCTAATCCTTTTCTTTTGCTTGTAGGACATGAATACAAAAAAGGAATAATGCAAGAAGGGTGGAAGATGAGAATGTGAATGAGGCGGTTTCCTTTTTGGCTCCACAAAACCCTCAAGTTCCTGTTTAAAGAGGGGTCATGTCCAATGATAAGATAAGGTCTGCAATCCATGGTTCGACCCAAGTGTTGGCTACTCAAGTTGCTAGAGATTCTAGGGTGCAAGTGAATCCCATTGCAAGCACCACCACATCAAGGATAAGGAATTTCACAAGGATGAATCCCCTACTTTCTTTGTCTCCAAGGTGGAGGAGGACCTGCAAGAGTTCATAGATTAAGTATTCAAGGTAATAGATGACATGGGAGTGAACTCTCCAGAAAAGGCTTAACTTGCCACCTATCAACTCAAAAATGTTGCTCAAGTTTGGTATGAACAATGGAAGGATGAGAGGTTGGTTAGAGAAGGTCGGATAACTTAGGGGACCTTTAAAATGACTTTCCTTGATAGGTTCTTTACCTTAGATCTAAGGCAAATAAAAATGCAAGAATTCATCAATATTTGTCAAAGGAATATGAGTGTGAAGGAGTATAACCACACATTACTCAACCATCCAAGTATTCTCCTACCATGGTTGCGGATTCTAGGGCAAAGATGAATAAATTTTTTTATGGGGATATCCGTTCTTGTGGTGATGAATGTAGGTCGGCTATGCTAATTCCAAGCTTGGACATTTCTCAACTTATGGTCCATGCTGAACAAATTGAGGAGCAAAATGTTAAAGAAGTTGGTAGAGAGTTGAAGAGATCAAATTCCAATGAGGGAAATTTGTCCAAAGATAGGTCTGAGATACAAGACAATCAAAGGTTCAAAAAGAGGATTTCTAATTCAAGTCCCTCCAATGCTACAAATCCCAATAAAAGGAGGAGGACTACCCCTAAGCGTCAAGGGGAAGGTATTAGTGGCCCTTTAATGGAAAGAACTATTTGTGCCAAGTGTGGTAAAAAGTATGAAGGGAAGTGTCTTGCCGGTATGGGTGTTTGCTATGGATGTGGAAAGAGTAATCACCAATTGAAAAATTGTCCAACCGTATGGACAAGGGGAGAAAAGGTACCCAAGCTCCCACTAATACTCCAAGCCCCGATGCTCTTAATAAGAATTGCTTATATGCTCTCCGCTCTAGGGTGATCAAGAGGAAACTCCCAATGTCAACACGTGTAAATTACAAGTGTTTTTCATTGATATATGTGCTTTACTAGATCCCGGTGCCTCCCTATCATTTGTAACTCCTTTGTGGCCATGAAGTTTGATGTACTTCCAAATATTTTCCATTAACCTTTTTCAACTTTTATTCCGGTGGGTGATTCCATACTTTTTAAAAGAGTTTATAGGGGTTGTCCCATTTCATTTCCAAATATAGTTACTATGGTTGACTTGGTAGAACATATATGTTCGAATTTAATGTTATTTTTGAGATGGATTGGTTACATTCTTGTTTTGCTTGCATTGATTGTAGAAGGGGGTAACCTATCTCCAAATAGTCAAACTATTTCATGTCTTAAATTTTGTAAGTTGATTGCCAATGGTTTTCGCTATCATATATTAAGGGTCAAGGATCTCAAATCTGAGACCCCTCTTTTTTTGTCAGTCCCCGTAGTGATGGAGTTTCCGGAAGTCTTTCCCTATTACATGTTCGAAATTCCTCCCAAACAAGAAATTGACTTTGGCATAGATTTATTTCCGGATGCACAACCTATTTCAAATCCTCCTTACTGGATGGGTCCGGCCGAGTTGAAGGAACTAAAGATTCAACTCAAGTATTTACTTGACAAAGGTTTTATGCAATCATGTATTTCGCCATGGGGTGCCACAATGTTGTTTGTGAAAAAGAATGATGTGTCACTTAGGATGTGTATTGATTACCGAGAACTAAATAAGTTCACCATAAAGAACAAGTACCCTCTACCTAGGATCAATGATTTATTTGATCAACTCCAAGGTGTGAGCTACTTTAAAAGATTGATTTATGGTCGGGATATCATCAATTAAGAGTTAGAGAAGTTGACATACCCAAGACAATTTTCCATACTATGTATGGTAATTTTGAATTCCGAGTCATGTATGTTTTCCTAACAAATGCCCCGACGGCTTTCATGGACCTTATGAATCAAGTATTTTAAAACTATCTGGATTTGATTGTGTTTGTCTCTATTGATGACATCTTGATATACTCTAAAAGTGAGGGTGATCTTGTGAACCATTTAAGGATAGTTTTTCAAGTCCTCAAGGATGAAAAACTCTATGCAAAGTATAATAAGTGCGAGTTTTGGTTGAGATTGGTTTCTTTTGTTGGTCACAATGTGTCTACTGAGGGGGTAAGAGTAGATCCAAGTAAAACGGAAGCGATCAAGATTTGGCCTAGACCATTGAGCTCTACCGACATTCAAATTATTTTGGGTTTTGCCGACTATTATAGGAGTTTTGTTGAGGGATTTTCATCCATCGCATCTCCATTGACGTCCTTGACTCAAAAGAAGGCTAAGTTTGTGTGGTCGGAGAATTGCGAGAAGAATTTTCTATTGTTAAAAGATAAGCTTACCTTCGCTCCGGTATTGGCCTTATCGGAGGCACATAAGGGTTTATCATATATTTCGATGCTTCTCGAGTGGGCTTGGGTTGTATATTATGAAACAAGGTAATAACATATGCTTTTAGAAAACTCAAGGTGCATGAGAAAAACAACGCAACTCGTGATCTTTAATTAGCGGCCATAGTGTTTGCTCTAAAATATTGAGGCATTATCTATATGGTTTACAGGTGGATGTATTCACCGACTACAAGAGCCTCCAATATGTGTTCACTCAAAAGAAGTTGAACCTTTGACAAAGAAGGTGGTTGGATTTATTGAAGGATTACAACATGGGTGTTCTCTACCACCTCGGTAAAGCCAATGTTGTGGAAGATACTCTAAGTTGAATATCAATGGTAAATGTCGTCATGTAGAAGAGGGTAATAAAGAGCTATTGAAGAATGTACATATATTGGCCCGGTTGGGTGTTTGGTTAGATTATTGTCCAAAAAGGGGTGTCATGGTTCATTATAACTCTGAGTCATCTTTGGTGGTAGATGTGAAGTCTAAGAAACATCTTGATCCTCTATTAATGGAGTTGAAGGGACCAGTTCTTAGTAAGCTCAATGAATGTTTCTCCTGGGGGGATATTGTAGTTAGGTACAAAGGTAGGTTATGTGTACCACATGTTGATGACTTGAGAAGATACAATTTTGAAGAAGCCCTCGATATTCTATTTATCTAGTTGCCACCAAAATGTATCATGATCTTCAAGAGGTCTATTGGTGGGATGAAGAATGATATCGCGGAGTTGGTGTCTAGGTGTCCAAGTTGCCAACAACTAAAGGTAGAGAACCAATGTTTGGGAGGTCTAACCCAATTAATGGATGTTCCTACTTAGAATTGAGAAGATGTTACTATGGAATTCGTTGTTGGGTTGCCTTGAAAACGGAGGCAAAATGCCTCAATTTGGGTTGTTGTGGATAGTTTGATGAATTTCGATCACTTTATTCCCGTTAAATCTACTTATTCGATGGAGGATTATGCAAGAATCTACATTAATGAGATTGTAAGTCTTCATGGAATCCATTTGTCCATCATATCAGATAGAGGTGCACAATTTATTTCTTGTTTTTGGAGGTCTTTACGAAAAGGGCTAGGTACACAAGTGAAGCTTAGCACCGCTTTTCATCCGCAAATGGGTGGTCAGGAAAAACGTTCAATTCAAACCCTATAAGATATGTTTAGAGATTGTGTGATATATTTTAAGGGAAATTAGGATCATCACCTGCCATTGATTGAGTTCTCCTATAATAATAACTACCATTCGAGTATTTTCATGGCACCATTAGAAGAACTTTGTGGTAGGAGATGTAGGTCTCCGGTTTTGTGGTTTGAGGCTGGTGAGTATTCACTCCTTGGTCCCTAAATAATATATGAAGCCTTAGAGAAGATTAGTATGCTAAGGGATAGGTTGAAAATAGTCTATAGTTAGTAAAATTCTTATGCCGACAATAGGAGATGAGACCATGAATTTGAAGTAGGTGATATGGTGTATTTAATGATTTCACTTATGAAAGGGGTGATGAGATTCAGCAAAAAGGGGAAGTTAAGTCCCCGATTTGGGTCCTTATGAGGTTTTTCAATGGCATGTAAAGGTTGTTTATGAGTTGAAACTACCTAGTGAACGAGCTTCGGATCATCCGGTATTTCATGTCTCCATGCTTAAGAAGTGTATTGGCAACCCCATGTCCATTCTCCCTATTTATCGGTTAGATGTGGATGAGAACCTTTCCAATGAAGAGGTTTTGGCTGAAATTCTAGATTACCAAGTCAAGAAGCTGAGGAAGAAGAGGTGCCCTCCGTCAAAGTCCTGTGGAGAAACCACCTAGTTGAGGGAGCAACATGGGAGGTCGAGGCCGACATGAAGTCCCGTTATCCTACTCTTTTTCCTCAAAATTCTAGAAAATTTTAAGGTTAGTAATCCTCTTAAAATGAACTAATTAATAATGTTAAATTTGGCTTGAATTGCTACTATGTGCATATTAGTGATGTAGGTTTATTCTAATAGGAGTTTTCTTGTGAAAATGCTCCTTTGCTTAACTTGAAGTTATTGTGATGTGTCAAGTTGCCGTTATGAAAGGATAGTGAGCATGTTAAAGTGTTCTGAGAGAAGGTTGGCATAATTGACTCGTAATGTTGATGTTGAGATCATGTTGATATTGATAAAGTAGCTCCTCATGTTATGATGTTGAGCTCTCATATGTGTTAAATTTAGAATTGAGTTGTTATGTGTAATGCTACGGTTATGTGTTGAATGGAGTTGGAAAGTTCTCCTATGAGTTGTGACTCATTATGATAATGTTGTTCTTGTTGATTGGTTGTGTTGCTAGTCTTGAGTCATATTCTCCCTATAAAATGATTTTTGTGTCATTCGGGGATGAATGTTTCAAAGGGGGGATAATGTAAAACTCCGAAAGTGCATAATTTAGTATAGATCCCCACATAATGAACCCAGACAAAAAAACAATGTTTCTAAGCCTAAAATATTTAATTGAAACTATGTAGGACGTATTAGAGACAAAACGTTAAAGAAAGACCTTGACGTCCGGAGACTAGTGGAATTAAACTAGTAGATGTCCCTATGTTTGGTGAAGGTTTGGGAGTGTTATATGAATTCTTAAACTTGTAAAAAGACTTTAAATAGGTAAAATAATGTAGATAGGGTAAAAACATGCAGTCACGACTCCCCAAGGACCACCGGAAAGGTCCTTGAGGAGGACTCGAACATCGGCAAGCAGGCTGCCAAAGAAGCCGTTATCAGCCAAGATGTGGAGTCCCTTGCGCGTCGCGCACGTAAAACTTCATGGGAAACCTTTTCCTCACAATTCGGTGCCTTCACTAGGATTACTTTCTCAACCCGGATTTCATAAAAATAATTGGAATCTCCCCTATTACGCGCAACCACTTTCAAAATCCGTTCATGTCGTTTTTAAGTCAATTTGACTTCACAAAAAGACCCAATTAAGTGAGGGGTACTTTGGTTAATTTAGGGGGTGACTATATACTGATTTACGGTCAGTTTTAAGTCATCTTTTTCCATTCAAATCAATTCCCCAAAGCACTCTCACTTCTCTCTAAATTCTCTTTCTAACTAAACATCCATTAAAAAGCAATTTAGAGCTTGCAGAACAAGACCAATTTTTCAAGCTTTTCACTTCAATATCGTGGTATATCATCAATTAAGGTATGGGGATGTTTATTAATGGATTATTGTCTCCGTGAATCCCTTCAAAACTTCTTTATTTGAATTCTATATTGTGAGAAAAAAAACTAGTGCTATTTATCTAGCCTTCAGTTCTATCAAAAATCAATTTATTTATGTTATATGCCTTGAATTTTAAATATATTAGTATTGGTTTATGATTTCTATTGTGAAAACTTTTAAGAGCCCATGTGCACCCTATGACCTAATTTCTTGCATGTTGAGGGATTAATTGAGTACATATGAACATTATGCATTGAGATTAGTGAATTATCTAGTCATACAATCTTGTTCGTGCCTATTGTGAGGTAGATGGGGGTGATCATGATACTTTATTTCTAACCTTGAACAAAGGGTAAATTCTAGGGTTTGTATATATGATGAAGATTATTGTGTATACACTTTGAATTGGCTTGAAGGGTACATGGCTTATTAAAGGATGCAAGAAAGGTAATTGGGATGTTTTCATTCTCTTGAACCCTACCTAATGTGTGGCATGAATTATGTATAATGTATATGATCTTTTGTGCTGATTGATATTATCGTCCTAATCAAAACACTATAATCGAGATTGTGAAAGTGTGCTCACATATGTATGTTGATTCTAGGATGAAAGTGTATTCTCACATACCAAATCTAAGAGATTTAGGTTGAATTGTCTTGAACGAAGATGGATTACTCTTCACACATGTAGATGTGATTAAAAGATAGTAGTAAAATTTTAAAAGTATACTAAGTACATAGAGGATATGGCCAATGATGAAAAGACCCTCCTGTTAATGCAAGAGGTTCAATCATCCTTGTAATACTCATGAGATGGGGACTCCTCCGCTAATGCAATAGGTAGAATCCTTAGAAACAATCTCCTTATCCCTTAACTACGTGCCCCCGTTGGACTTCGCTAATGGATCCACATAGAAGCTAGTGTGTAGGTTCCACCTTGGCAAGTAGAACACCCTTTTTCGATGTGGGGATTTACGACACCGCATTCCATGCAAGATCTCATAATGTATGTCAATTATGGTAGATCTTCCTTAATTAATAAAGTAACGAATGAAGTATTCACTAGCCTTTGATTTACTAATTAGTGGACTAAGTTCAAGTGGGGGTATGGGAATTCATTTGTTCATTGCACTAGTAGGCTTTGAGGGTTGTTATAGACATTTCTTTGTAGTAATGGTGTAATATGAGAATGTAGGTTGTATGGATAATAGTTGATGTGAACATATCCTTATATACAAATGTTTCTCATGATGTATGTATTTCACTTGTGATTATTAGTATGTGATGAAAGTAAATGTCATATGTATGGCCAAGGTTGTTTCTATAGGAATGCTTGGTAGGATTGGTAGTATGGGATGCTAATTCTATATTGCAAAAGTGTACCCTAGGAGGTGCGAAGATCATGCCTTCATAGTAGTTTAGACGTTTTTGGGATATTGTCTTATGTTTTTTCTTGATTATATAAATGGTTTTCAAAAACCTCATAAATGCACACTTTACATGTAAATGTCCCTTTCTCATGTTTTAATGGTTTTCATGCATTTCTCCATACTTAGTGCATTAATTGTACTAAACCCTTTATCCCTTTTATATTATGAGTATAGGATCCGTCTAATTGGTTGCTTCTACATCCTTGAAAAAAGCTTGGACTTTCTCCAACACATTGTGGTGGATCCTCAAGGATTCAAGAATACACGCACTAGTTGACACTTTATTATTTCTCTATTGATTTAATAGACTTAGTAATCTTCTCTTATGTACTTTTGTTGTAATAGGCTATTGTGTTTAAAGGTTTAAAGACTCTATTTGTAGACTTGTGTTGAACTCTTACAAATAGACTGTGTTGTGAGATGATACGAGAATATGATCATGAATCGCTTATACTGTTAAACGAGTAGTCTAAGCAAACTCTATAATCGAGGAGTCTATATAAACTCCATATACAATACGTGAGAAGTCTAAGTATGCTTCACTATATATAAATGTTTAAATTTTCTACATTATTTCATGTACATTATGCCATGATGATTATGCTAAGAGGCTTGTACGAGATCTCTTCGAGGTCGAGTATGTCAGTAACGTCTAGGGGGGTAATCTTCGAGCGTAACAATGATGAAGGCTCAAGGAAAGTAATATTCTCAAGCGAAGCAAGCGCTCCCAGTCCCAAGATCTTAGGAAGAACCGTTTCCATGATCTTCGTTATAGGCGTTATCAATACAAGTCTCTCGATGTTGTCACCGGGATGTTACTAGTTTTAACCCTTGATTTCTATGCTTTCCTGAATCTCAGTGCTACTTTATCATTTGTAAATACTCTAGAATATAAAATTTTTGATGCTCTACATGATATCTTATTCGAACCTTTTGCGGTTACTACCTTGGTGGGTGACTTTGTAGTGGCTAGAAGAGTATTTAGGAGTTATCCTATATATTTTCCCAATATAATTACATTGGTGGATTTGGTAGAACTTGATATGGTTGATTCTGATATCATCTTGGGAATGGATTGGTTGCATGCTTGTTAAGCTTCTATTATTTGTAGAATAAGGGTAGTTAAGTTTCAAATTCCGAATGAACCCATCTCATAATGGAAGAGGGTAACTCAATCCTTAGAGGTCAAATCATTTCGTGTCTAAAAGCTTGTTAAATGATCTTTAAAGGGTATGTCTATCATATTTTATGAGTCAAGGATCTTGTGTCCGAGATTCCTCTATTAGAGTTGGTACCCGTAGTGAGAGATTTTCCAAAAGTCTTTCCCGATGACTATCCTAGAGTTCCTATCGAAAGGAAAATAGATTTTGACATAGACTTGTTGCCGAATAGGAAACCTATCTCAATCCCACTTTTTTGGATGGCTCTGTCCGAGATAAAGAACTTGAGATTCAACTCAACGATTTACAAGACAAAGGGTTCATAATACTAAGTATTTCTCCTTGGGGCGCTCAGGTATTGTTTGTAAAAAATAATGATGGGCCCCTTAGGATGTGCATTGATTCCGTCAATTAAATAAGGTTACCATAAGTAACAACTATCCTCTCCCTAGGATCAACAATTTTTGTGATCAACTCCAAGGGGAAAGCTACTTTTCTGATATTGATTTGAGATCAAGGTATCACCAACTTAGGGTGAAAGGTGAAGACATACCCAAAAAGGCTTTCCAAACTAGGAATGGTCATTATAAGTTCCTAGTGATATATTTTGGTGTCACTTCTGCCCCGACGACTTTCATGGTCCCTATGAATAGGGTGTTCCAAGATTACCTTGACTCTTTTGTTATTGTCTTTATTGATGATATCTTGGTATACTCTAAGAGTGAGAATAAACATATGGATCATTTGGGGGGTAGTATTGCAAGTCCTTAAGGAACACAAACTCTTTGCTAAATATAGTAAGTGTAAATTTCCGTTGAGGTCGATTGCTTTTCTCGGTCACATTGTTTCAAGTGAAGTTATAGAGGTCGAGAAAAAAAAGGCAAGCAGTTAGAAATTGGCCTAAAACTTTGACTACAACCAATATTTAAAGTTTCGTGTGTTTAGCGAGGGATTATAGTTGATATGTTGATGGGTTTGCATTCGCTTCTCCTTTGACAATCTTGACCCGAAAGAAAGTTATGTTTGAGTGGTCAGAAGCTTGTGAAAGAAGTTTCTAAGATTTGAAAGATAAGCTTACCTCCGCTCCTGTGTTGACCTTACTAGATGGTACCCAAGGGTTCGTAGTGTTTTGTGACGCTTTTCGACTAGGTTTGGGTTGTGTGATCATGTAACATGGTAGGGTGATATCTTATGCCTCTAGACTACTCAAGGTGCACGATAAGATCTATCCAATCATGACCTTGAATTAGCGTACATAGTATTTTCCTTGAAAATATGGAGTAATTATCTTTATGGTGTAAATGTGGATTTATTTACCGACCACAAATGTCTACAATATGTGTTCACTATAAAAGAAGTTTAATATCGGACAATGAAGATGGTTGGAACTTTTGAAGGATTAACACATGAGTGTCCTCTACGACCCCGACAAGGCCAATGTGGTAGTGGATTCTTTATGTCGTATGACTATGGGTTGTGTGTCTCATGTGGAAGAAGTTAAGGAAGAACTAGTGAAAGATGTTCATAAATCATCCCGGTTGGATGTTTGATTAGAAGATTCTCCAAATGGTGGTTTCATGGTTTCTCATAACTCTGAATTGTCCTTAGTGGTTGAGGTGGAGTCCAAGCAACATCTTGATCCTCTATTGAGGGAATTTAACTAATCGGTCCTTAGCAAGTTTAATGAGTCATTCTACCAGGGGGATGAGGTACTTAGGTACAAAGGTAGATTGTGTGTACCATATGTTGATAACTTGATGTCAAAAATTTTGGAAGAAGCTCATGGGTCCTGATATTTTATTCATCCAGGTGCCACCAAAATATATTGTGATCTTTAAGAGGTCTATTTGTCGGATGGTTTCAAAAAGGAAATAGCAGAATTTGAATCTAGGTTCCCTAATTGTAAACAAGTAAAAGTCGAGCATCAAAATATGGGTGATTTGACTCACGTAATGAATGTTCCTACTTGGATATGTGAAGATATGATTATGGACTTTGTTGTTGGGTTTCCTCGAACCCGGAGGAAAAATGACTAAATATGGGTTATTGTGGATAGATTGAGATGATTTTATCCCCGTAGAGTCTACTTATTTGGTATAAGAGTACGCAAGGTTGTACCTTGAGATGGTAAATTTGCTTGGTATCAGTTTGTCCATCATTTTAGATAGAGGGTCGTAATTTACTTCTCATTTTTGGTGGTCTTTTAATAAAGGGTTTGGTACTCAAGTTAAATTTAGCGCCACTTTTCTTCCTCAAATGTATGGTCAAGCGGAGAGTACAATTCAAACCCTAGAATATATGTTCAGAGCTTGTGTTATCGACTTAAAGGGTAATTGGGACAATCACCTATCGTTGATTGAGTTTTCCTATAATGATATCTACCATTCGAATATCGCTATGGCACATTTTGAAGCACTCTATGGTAGGAGATATAGGTGGTTTGAGGTTGGTGAGTCTCAACTCCTTGGTCCCGAAATAATCTATACAGCCTTAGATAAGTTTGGTGATAAAGGATAGGTTGAAAATAGACTATAGTCGGTGAAAATCCTATTCCAACAATAGAATAAAAGACCTTGAATTTGAAATTGATATTGTGTAATTTAAGAGCTCACCCACGAAAGTGGTGATGAGATTTGGCAAAAAGAGGAAGGTTAGTCCCCGTTATGTGGGTCTTTATAAAATAGTGAAAAGGGTCAGGAAGGTTGCTTATGAGTTGAAGCTACAAATTTATTGGCCCAGTTCATCATGTATCTCGTGTCCCCATGCTTAAGAAGTGTATTAGAGACCCAATATCCATTCTCCCTATTTAAGGGTTAGGTGTGGATGAGAACCTTTTGTCTAAAGAGGTTCCGGTGGAAATTCTAAATCCTCAAGTCAATAAGATGAGGAACAAAGAGGTAGACTCTGTAAAGTCCTATAAAGAAACCACTTACTTGAGGGAGCAACATCGGAGGCGGAGGCCGACATGAAGTCCCATACCCTCATTTTTTTACTTAAAATTCTAGCCAAGGTTGATGTTATTAATCCTCTTAAAATAAAATCATGAATAATGTGAAATTTTTTTATTTTTCTAAGTATGTGCATCTCTTAGAAAAGGTTCATGCTAAAAGTCGTATTTGATGAAAAATGTGCTCTTACTTAACTTTCACTTATTTGTATTATGTGTATAGTTGTGTATATCATATTTTTATTGAGCATACTGATTGCATGGTAAATCTTGATATTGATGTTGAGCTCATATTGATATTTTGACAAGGTAGTTCTCATATTGATATTGACAGGGTAGTTCTCATATTGATATTAATAAGGTAGTTCCTCATTATTTGATATGATGTATTGAGCTCTTCTATTTAGTAAATTGTTAATAGAGTTGCTAGGTGTAATTTCATGTTTATGTGATGAAGGGAGTTGTGAAGTAATCTTATAAACTTTGATTCATTATGATTTGTTTTTGTTGGTTGGGAAAGGAGTTGTGAAGTAATCTTATAAACTTTGATTCGTTATGATTTGTTGTTGTTGGTTAGGCTACTAGTATTGAGTATTTCCTCTCCCGAGAAAAAGTTTTAGGTGTCATTCAGGGATGAATGTTCCAAAGGGGGGATATGAGTTCATTGAGTTATATCTTGTCAAGTCAATTTTTAACATATATTTGGCCTTACAAAAAACATCCTAATTTATATTAGCCATGTAAGAATGGTATGATTTAGTCATTAGCCAACTTTATATCATATTTAGGAAATAATTTTGTAAGCCAATTTATTGATATAAGCCCAAATTTCACTAAACATTGTCATTATATTATCATGGAAGCATTCTTCAATTAACTTCATGTATATACTGTAATAATGTAATCATTTTAAGCAAGCCAACTTTTAACATTTGTTTTTATTAGATCATAAGAATAATTCAGTGCTTAGTTTGGCTAAGCTAATAAGTTAATTTGGCATTGAAGATTCATTAATTAGCTTAGATTCACATCTTTTTTCTTCTTGGAAACATTGAATTCCAAATACTTACAACATATCAATTATAAACTCAACCAGTAAAGTCAAAAATTTCAATATTTTTAACAACAAACTAAATTTCATAAACGACTTATAACAATTTCATATTCTCGATTGCAATTAGACAGTAATCATACGGATCTAACCTATAGGTATCATTCGACATTATTAAATCATAGAAACCTACACATAATGATAACTTAGCACCAAATACAAACAACATGCTCGAGCTTTGCATTACACATACTAGTAGAATCGGAAATAGGGAGAACTAGGAAGCTGAACATTTGTTTCACTGGGAACAAACATAATTTTGATTTCTTGAGTTCATACGTTTGAAAAGCCTGTTGGGGAAAGGAATCCAAGAGAGAAAATCCATACCTTACTGTAGAATTGATTCTATGAAGATCACCTTGTACATTGCGCGAAAAATCTTGAAGAATAGCCTTGAAATCGCATAAGAGATTTTCTATTTTTCTCCCTCTTGTTCACAATTTTTAGTCGTAGGTTTTCTAGTGATTGAATGTGAGTCTAAGTCTTAGGAAATGATATTGACTAATTCAACATAGGTTAATTAAGTTAATTAAATAAATTTATTGGCTAATTACAAAAATTCCCCTCCTAAATTGACTAAAAATAGGAGAACATTTGACTTAGCCAAATCTGGCATTGTTTTAAGGGTTTCAGCTAAGACCATGATTTTTAATTAATTAATTCAGTTGCTAATTTAATTAATTAAGTTACTTATGAGAACTAATAAAGTACCCCAAAGTAATTAGAACCATAATCAACCCCTTTGGACCATCCTAGGTTAGGTACTAGGATGTTTCTTGAGTTAGTTACTACGCTAATGTCACCCGGTAAGGTCTTAGGTTGTCGGGTGAACTAGTTAGTTAATTTGGGTTAGTAATAGGTTAGTTATCTATTTAGGTAAGTTAGTTAGAGCCCAGAGTTGGTTAGGAAGCTAGGCCTCACATGGCTTGAGTTGAACGCGTGCCTGCCCCCCAACCGCCCTAACCGAATTTGGCTGGGCTTGTCCCTTGTCCGGTTAGCAGATGTGTTGCTGCTCATTTCTTGTTGTCCCAAGGATCCTCACTATATACTTGGTCACTGCTTACTCTTCATGATCATTTTAAATGATCATGTTCTATGTTACCTAGGCTTTACAATTCGATGCCTCGTACTAAATTTGTGAGTTAAGGAATTAAGCATTTTAGTTTAGGGTCTTCATTGTAAGTACAATTCCTAAACACACTTGAATTGGGGCATTTGAAAATCAAAGTATATTTTAATACATTGAAATAGGCTAACACCCTTAAGCCAATATTCTCTAATATGCCCAATATTACTCAAAATTGGGCATTGGAATGCCTATGTACCCCATTACCTATTCTTAAACTTAATAGACTCTTCACTAGACGAGTACATTTTCTGGAATGTTACACTTGGCAAGTAGAACACCCTCATCGGAGTAGGTTACAACTCCGGATTCCAAGTTTATCTATCATGGTCTATCTCAGTTATTGCAGATTCTGATCATATGGGATACCTACTAGAATTAGAGAAGTTTTATGAAGTTTAGGTGGTGGTATGGGACGCTATCTAGACATTGCACAATAGTCTTTGAATGTGTTAGTTAGAGTCCTTAGGTGTTCTCCAAGTCCATTACTTGAATATCCTTATGTTATGAATGAGTCTTAAATGAACTAATTAATGTAATGAAATAAGTTAAGAAAGCACGTTAACAGAATAAGTACTTATATAGAGTAGTTAAGGTGCTAAGTTAAAGTCCCTTTTTGAAATGTCATTAAGTCAATATTTAACAATCATAGCATAATATAAGTCATAGAAACTACCCCTTATATAGAATATCTTTTATCTCATTAGGAACAGGATGAGAACTTCCTTTCATCACACAACCATCACTAGTAAGATCATATATCATAGTCATTATCACATAGGGCACACAAGAGGACCATCTTCAACCTTTCACCCTCACTACCTCACCATGATCTCACATTCAATACAATCACATATCATGCCATCAATATTCATCACATCATATTTTCCTAAATCTAATCACATGTAATACTTAAATTTCACAAAATCGTCACCAAATACAATCCATCATTATTGAAATAAAGAGTTAAATATCACAAAGTCTTACCAATTAGCCTCCATGGACTTCATAAAGAATGTCACCCTCAATTTATTACAATTATCAAATAATCCAACTAATCTTCATCATAATATAGTGAATTAAGAAATAACATAACCAATTCTAACAACCTAATCATCTGCAAGTCCAATTCATAACTAAGGTTAAGGTAAGGGATTCAATTATGGATTCTAATACAGATTTAGGTTAAGGACTAAAATCTACCACAATTAACTCATAAACAATCATAATCGATCATTTATAACCAAAGGAAATCAACATTATATCAATTGAAAGACAAATCAAGAAAGTTTAAAGAAACCCATGTTTTTTACATCTTTAGAAATCAATTTGAAGGAGCCTCTTCGGGAAAGAGATCCTAACAGTGAAGTGCTTCCATACATTACCAATCCTTGAATATTGATGGATATAAAGTTGAAATCTTGTATCTCTAGTGACCTTGAATCTTGATATTCAATGGAGTTATTTGAATAGAAAGAGAAAGCAGAGAGAAGTTGGAGACATTTGAGTTTGGGAAATAAGGGGTGTTGGGTTAGGTTAATTAGGTTATGTATTATATAGTACCTAAAATAACTTAATTAAACCTAACTTTACTCTTAATTATTACTAACTAAAATACTTGGCAGTGGTACTCGACCATCAAACGACGGTTGCCTGTCGATGGGGCGTCGAACAAACGACAACAATGTATTGCCAAGCCGTCGTTTAATTCATATACTATTCTTTTTAGAAATTTTGGAAAATTACTAAGTTTCTTCCAACGGAACCATCGACGGCTCGTCGATTGGCTTCGTGGATGCACACTGTCAAGTTGACAACTTTGGGGTCAAATTGAAGGGTCCTCCTTAAGGACCCCTAGGGTTGTTCTTGGGGAGTCGTAACCGGACGTTTCAACCATAAACACAAACTTCTATATATTTACCTCCTTCTTACAAACTTTCATTATCTTTGAACTCCTACAACCCAATGATACATGCCAAGGCACACTAGTGCATATTTCACTATTCACTAGACGTCATGGACGTTCTCTGATATTTTGACTGCAACACTTCTTAAATGTTTTAAATACATTATTTTAGGCGTATAAAAAGTGTTACAAGTAATAGTTCATCATGTGAGGCTCTAGATTAGGTCTTGGACTTCCAGAATGTGACATTATCCCCCACACCCTTTAGGAACATTCGTCCCGGAATGACACTAAAATCTTTTTATAGTAAGAGGATGAATCAAGACTAATAACCCAATCAACAACAACATAAACAACATAATTCACATGATTTACAACTCAAATCAACACATAATCATGACCTTTACCCATTGGAACTCCAAACACCATTTACCACATATAAGAGCTCCACTTCTAAACATGAGGAACGACCTTCTTTCAAAACATATTAACATGCTCAATACTTATTTCATTAAGGAGACAATACACAAAACACAATAAGTGTAAGTTAACCAAAGAGCATTTTGAAATGAAAACTCAGTTTAGCATGAACCCTTTTTACCATAATTGTGCATATTTTAGTAAAACAAGAAAAAGTCATATTTACTCGTTAGTTGATTTTAGGAGGATTACTAACCTCAACTTTGGAAAGAATTTTGAAGAAAAAGATGAGGATAACGGGACTTCATGTCGTCCTCGGCCTCCCATGTTGATCCCTCAACAAGGTGGTTTCTCCATAGGACTTTTACAGAGGACACCTCTTGGTTCCTCAACTTCTTGACTTTCTGATCTAGAATTTCCACCAGAACCTCTTCATAGCAAAGACTCTCATTTACACCTAACCCTTCAATATAGAGAATTGACACGGGATAACTAATACACTTATTAAACATAGAGACATGAATAGACAGATGAACTGAAGATAATTCACTAGCTAATTTAAACTCATATACAACCTTTCCAACTCCTTGAAAACCTCTCATCACCCCTTTCATAGGTGAAATCTTCAAATACACCATATCACCTACTTTGATTTCAAGATCTCTTCTTCTATTAACGGCATAGGATTTTTGTTAACTATAGGTTGTTTTCAACCTATTCCTTATCAGTTGAACCTTATTATAAAGCTTCATTGATTATATTAGGACCAAAGACTGAAGACTCACCCACCTCAAACTACCCAACCGGAGACCTACATTTTCTACCATAGAGTTCTATAAGTGGATCCATTGAAATGCTCGAATTGTAACTATTAATATATGAGAACTCAATCAACGGTAGGTGATTCTCCTAATTTCCTTTGAAATCAATCAGACACGCCCTTAACATATCCTCTAGGGATTTAATGGTACACTCTGCTTGACCATCTGTTTGAGGATGAAAAGCAGTGCTAAGTTTCACGTGACTACCCAACCCTTTTTGGAAAGATCACCAAAAATAAGAGGTGAATTATGCACCTTTATACGATATGATAGATAAAGTGATCCCATTAAGACTTACAATATCATAAATTTATATTCTTTCATAATCCTCCGCTAAATAGGTAGACTTGACACGGAGAATGTAAGCAAAATTGAGTCATTTTGCCTCCGAGTTTGAGGCAACCCAAAAACAAAGTCCGTATTAATTTCTTCCCACTTCCATGTAGGAACACCCATTTCTTGTATTACACTACTAGTCTTTAAATGCTGGGTTTTAACTTGTCGTCATTTTGGACACTTGGATACAAAATCCGCTATGTCCCTTTCCAAACCATCCCACCAATATATTTCTGTAAGATCACGATACATTTTGGTGACACCCAGATGAATAGAATATCACGAACCATGATCTTCTTCTAAAACATATCTCCTAAAATGATCAACATTCGGTACACACAATCTACCTTGATATCTAAGCACGCCATCACCCCTTGAAAGAATGATTGTTTGAACATGCTAAGTACTGATTTCTTCAACTCCCTCAAGACCGGATCAGGATGTTGCTTAGACTTCACCTCAACAACTAAAGATGACTCAGATTTATTGTGAACCATAAAACCACCATTAAGAGAATCTTCCAATCGAACACCTAAGCGGGCCAAGCTTTGAACATCATTCACCTGGTCTTTCTTACCTTCTTCTACATGAGACACATTACCTATGTTTGTATGGCATAGAGCATCCACAACCACATTGGCCTTGGCAAGGTGATAGAGAACGCTAATGTCGTAATCTTTCATTATTCCAACCATCTTCTGTATCATAGATTGAAATTATTTTGAGTGAACACACATTAAAGACTCTTATGGTCAGTATGCAAATACGCATGGACACCATACAAGTAATGCCTTCATATTTTTAAAGCAAACACTACGACGCTAATTTAAGATCGTGAGTTGAATAATTCTTCGCGTGCAGCTTGTGTTGTCTAAAGGAATAGGCTACTACCTTCCCATGTTGCATAAATACACAACCCAAACCCACTCGAGAAGCATCACAATATACCATAAAATCCTTGGTACCCTCTGGTAAGGTCAATATTGGAGCGGAGGTAACCCTACTTTTTGAAATTTTGAAGCTTCTTTAACATGCCTCTGACTACTCAAATTTAACAGTCATTTGGGTCAAGGTAGTCATAGGAGAAGCAATGGACGCAAATCTATCCACAAACCTCCTATAGTAACCCTAGTAAAGCCAAGAAACTTCTAATTTCATTTGGAGTCAATGATCTAGACCAATTCTTAACCACCACTGTTTTCTTTTTATTGACATCTATATCTTCACTTGAGATAATCTGACCAAGAAACTCCACAAGCCTCAACAAAAATTTACACTTACTATACTTGGTAAAAAGTTGGTGTTTCTTAAGGATTTGTAATACCACTCCCAAATGGTCCATATGTTCACCCTAATTCTTCGAATATACCAATATATTGTCAATGAAGACAATCACATAGGAATCTAGGTAATTCCATAACACCCTATTCATAAGGTCCATAAAAGTCGTCGGGGTATTCATGAGACAAAAGGACATTACTAGGAACTCATAGTGACCATACCTAGTTTGAAAAGACATTTTAGGCCCATCCTCACCTCTAAACCTATGTTGGTGATACCTCGACCTTAAGTCAATCTAAGAAAAATAGCTTGCCCCTTGGAGTTGATCAAACAAGTCGCCAATTCGAGAGAGGGGATACTTGTTCTTAATGGTGACCTTATTAAGTTGACGATAGTCAATACACATCCTAAGGGACCCATCTTTCTTCTTAACAAACAACAGCGGAGCTCCCCATGGTGAAATAGAAGGTTGAATGAAAATTTTGTCTAATAAGTCCTCGAGATAAAGCTTTTGCTCTTTCAACTCTGTCGAAGCCATCCGGTAAGGAGGGATTCAAATTGGATACGTATCCGGTAATAAGTCAATACCAAAATCTATTTCCCACTCGAGAGGGATTTTGGGGAAGTCATTGGGAAAGATTTCCTAAAAGTCCTTCAATACGGGGATCGACTCTATAGGAGAAATATCGGACTCATGATCTTTGACTCTTAAAATATGGTAAAGGCACCCCTTAGAGATCATTTTACAATATTTTAATCAAGAAATGATACGACCTATAGGAATTGGGTTATCCTCTTCCACTCTAAAATGGGTTCATTAAGAAAATTGAATTTAACCACTCTTGTTCGATAATCTATTGAAACAACACAAGGATGCAACAAATCCATTCCCAAAATAAAAGAAAAATCAACCATATCAAGCTCTACCGAATCCACCCATGTAAATCTATAGGTAAAAGGTATAGGAGAACTCCTAAAGACTCTTCTAGCCACAATGGAGTCACCCATCGGGGTTGTAACCAAAAATGGTTCAATCAACACATGGGGTAGAACATCAAACTTTTTAGCTACCTAGAAAAGTTACGAATGATAAAATAGCACCGGGGTCAAGTAAAGCATACACATCAATAGAAAAGACTTGTAACATACCAGTGACCACACCGGGATATTCCTCTTGCTCACCCCTAGAGTGGAGAGCATAAAGCGGTTCCTTTTTGTATCATCCGAACTAGGTTTTCTTTCTTGAGCTTGAACACTCCCCTTATATTGGGCTTGTATCTTGACTTCTCTCATTACGAAAATCCCTTACCTTATGTCCACTCTTGCTAGGTGAATTGCCATATCTTTACTTTTGGTATCTAGGGTTAGACACCCTATCCTTTTTGCGTTAGGGAAATTGGAAGGAACTTGGTTGGAAACCCCTTTCTTGAACCTAGGCTTGTCTTGAATCTCAAGACTAACCTTGGAAGTACCTCCTCATATGACTTGGCCCTCTTAAACTCCCTATTATTCCTATTAAGTCCAATCTCCTCAACTTGTTGTTCATGAACCATCAACTGAGAGATATCCATATTGTCGTTGAGCATCACCAATCGACACTCTTCAACTAGATCATCAGACACTCCCGTCACGAAGCGAATCATCACATCCCTAGGATTTGATACCAAAGAATGAGCATACTAGGATAACTTAGAGAATTTCAAAGAGTACTCTTGCACACTCATACCTCCTTGACGAAGGTTGATGGACTCTTCCACTTTCGCATCCTTTTTCTCCCTATGAAAGAACGTTCAAGGAAATCCCTTCTAAACACCTCCAAAGTGATAGGTACCACTCTGAAGGACCTATATCTTTCCATTATATGTATGATGTTTGAGTTGCATCATTGAGTTAATAGGAGGCTAGCTCGACCTTCTCATTTGAACTCACCCCCATAGCATATAGGATCTTATAGACTTTATCTAGAAAGTCTTGGGGTCTTCGTTCACCTTTGACCCATAAATAATCGGAGGTTTCGTCCTCATGAAATCCCTAAAGCAGGAAGCCATGGTACTAATATTTGGTTGAACACGAGGTCCAACCTCCGGATTAGCTTGAGTCATCATGGCTTGATCTTGAGTGGGTACCGCTTGAGCTTAGGTAGTAATGTCTTGAGTGGAAATCACAAATGACGACCTTATCTCTCCATATGTCATAGGTGGAGGAATGACCGGAGCTTGGTCTTGTGGAGGGACTTTATTGTCTTGTGTATGGCCTTGGTTACCTTTGGGAGGAACTCCCACATTGGTAATATCTTCCTCATCATATCTTGCAGTTGTTCATCTCATATTCATTTTCTATACCCATAAGAAAAGGATTATAAAATCAAGGGACACATAGAGTTACCACTCATAAGGCACGACTTTCAAGACTACCAATAAGTGAGAATTCATAAGCATCGAATAGCCTCTTATTCATATGTGTGGTGCTCTTAACACACATGAACAAGACTATGCATAGACGTGGTTTAGTGAAAAATCAATACTAATATTACTTCAACGTGATGTTGTTACCATGTTTTTCACGACTCAGTTGCACCCCCTAAACGTAACTGATACGCTCAAACTTACTTCTCAAATAAGAAGTAAAGAGGTTGTGTCAAGTAAATAACCCAACTAGTGAGGTTGGGATCGTTCCCACGAGGAAAATAGTCTAGACTTAACTTCAACCTGTTATTACTAAATAAGTGAAAATAAATAACGAACTTGAAAGAGACACTTAACAACATTGACAGTTGGATTTTAATCAATTAATCAAAGTAACTAGGGTTTACGTGTTCCCCACAAGTTCATAACTTGATAATTCTAACTACAACAATTCTTTCCTAGTATCTTGCATGCAAAGTGATAAGTTATGTATTTTTAACTCCTTAGTCCGGCATCTAGAAAATCTCACTCCGCACCTTGGTCTGGCTACGTGTGTTGCTATCCTAACCCTTATCCTTACCTCATATTAAGCATCGTATTCGATATTTGACTAAGTTATTACCTCGTACCAATCAATACTAGCATATTAGATAGTATACACTAAATCTATGTTAATAATTCTTTTCCTATTATCTACCTCTTTGGTCCGGTAAGTAGCATTAAGGATAGTTCTAACGTTGGCCATCCATTAAAAAGACTTCTAACTGAAAGAATTATTGATACATTCAAGACACTATTCTAGAATTGTTATTTTAGTTAGGGTTTATATCATTATTTTCCTATGGTTCCCACAACCCTAGTTATAGTGTTTAGTTACTCATTGCCATAAACACAATATTCAAATATATTAAATAAGAGTTCATGTACTTACTTCAATGAAAAAGAGTAAAATCCAAAAGTTTGCTTGATTAATCACCAAAAATCACTTGCAAAAATCTTCCAATCTAACACTAATACACAAAGTCTAATAATATGATGTCTAACAATAAGGAGTCTAACCTCAAAAATGAAGTTTTTCAAACTATTTATAAAAAAAAAAAAAAAACTAATTAAACAAGGACTCTATTTGCTTGAAATCTGCCAAAACGCGGTTGGGTCGACGGTCCTCGCGATGGATCGTCGTGGTCACGACGGAACGTCATGTACTCCATCGTCCCATACTTATGCAATTTCTTCTACTGCTCTTCTTCATTACCCTCGACGGCAAGTATGACGGACCGTCATAGGCACAACGGTCCGTCGAGGGCCTTCCTTTCAAAACACTTCAACTCTTGGAATATGGGTACTGGGATAACTTCTTTGAACTTCATGACGAACCTGCAGGACGGACCGTCACAAGCTTCGTAACCCCACACTTGGTCATACTTACCCATCTTCCTTCAGCAGCTTCACTATGCTGCCACCTACGGACCGTCACAAGCACGACGGACCGTCATAATCTCCGTAGGTGGTTTCTTCTACATTTCTTCGCTCAAAATCTCTGCATTCAGCTTTGGACAGATTTCCTGCAAAACAAAGAGAAACATATATAAAAATTAGCATAAAAAAGGCTTTTGGACACACTAAACTTAAGGAAAAAGTATTAATTATACCGTGAAACCATGGTATATCAATTCCCTCAACTTAAATTCGTTTTTTGTCCATAAGTGACGCACTATGACTCACTACACAATCTTTGTACAATAGTATCCATGTTTTATCCTTTGCAATCATTTGGCTATCAATCCCGATTAATCTCATCAAATCTATGCATGCTATCACTATTAGGCTTGAATTTTGTGGGATCAGAACATGACACAGACTCACCATGCACTAACACCTATCCTCTTCAATTTCTCACCGAGGTGCTACCAATTCCGGTATTTCAACTAGTGTCCTCACTTTAAAACAAAATCCTCATTTTTCACACAATGATTTTAGTTTGAGTATAAGGATTACTTTTTCAACACTCACTCTCAGAACAAAGTCACACTCATTCATACCTAATGCCATAAGCTTGCCCTTATTTTCACTGCCTTAAGTTCGCTATACAACCCTTAGGATCACGATAGGACTTTCTTAGCTAGTAACATAGGCTCAGGGTCAAGTAGGGTATATTTGGGTATACTTTAATGACTTTTTTCCCTCCTTGACATATCGGCTAAACCTTCCACTTTCTATCATTTTATCTCGCCCAGTTTCTCATATACTTTCACCTTTCTATTTTCTCTTCTTTCTTCATTTGTGTAAGTGACTCTCTTCTTTTCTTTCTTGTATTTCTTCTGTATTTTTCTTTTTCTGTACTTTTCTTTCAACTAATTCTTGAGTCACTTTACTTTTTTTCTCTCTCTCTCTTTGTTCTTTCAACCCCACTTTCCAGAGCATTCCTCATAATAGCCACCCTCAACTCATGGCTTTGACATGAGTCAAGGTACACAATACCCAAAATTGGGTCAGGGCCATAATGAAGGTTGTTTACTGCATTAGCCACCCTCAACTTATGCTTTTGGCATAAGCTGAGGTGCACATGTCCAACGAGTGACCAGGGCCAACACACTGTTCCCAGAAAAGATCAGTTGGGGTGAAAAAGAAAGGTCTAATTTTAAGCTCAGATTATTTGGATAAAAGAAGGATAAATTTCATTTGGTTTCTTTTATTTGGGCTAGAAATAGGCTATATTGAACAAGATCCTATGATCCTTTCCTAGTTGTCTATTACAGCTTACTTTTAGCCGGACTAACCAGGCAAGTTCTATATCATTACCAATAGTGGACTATTCAAATTTTCCTCACACTCACTTGACATCTCATCACTATACAAGATTATCAGACACCTAGTTCGAATTTAATACTTAGGGTAATGCAATTGTGTAACTCTATTTCATGCTTAGAGCCACACAATTATCAGTTACTATGCCTAGTCATGCATTATTTTCCAGTTCATCAGGATATCATTTTAGCCATCATGCTTCAAAATTAAACTATGTACAAAAGATATAAACATGTAGGTTCAACAGAAAAAGTAATCATTCTTTTGGGGAAAAAGAACACAGGCAAGAAAACCCTAAAAGAGGATAGTGAGTTGGGCTACTCAGACTTCACCCTAATGCCAAAATTTGATACGCTCAAACTTACTTCTCAAATAATAAGCAAAGCGGTCGTGTCATGTAAATAACCCAACTAGTGAGATTGAGATCGTTCCCACGAGGAAAATAGTCTAGACTTAACTTCAACCTGTTATTACTATTGTTTGGTCAATGACTTCCTTGGAAAGTAAAAACATAAAAAGGGGGTTTCTATTTCTAAATGAGTGAAAATAAATAACGAACTTGAAAGAGACACTTAACAGCTTTGACAGTTGGATTTTTATCAATTAATCAAAGTAACTAGGGTTTATGTGTTCCCCACAGGTTCATAACTTTATAATTCTAACTATAACAATTCTTTCCTAGTATCTTTCATGCAAATGGATAAGTTATGTATTTCTAAATCCTTGGTCCGGCATCTAGAAAATATCACTCCGCACATTGGTCCGGATAGGTGTGTTTCTATCCTAACCCTCATCCTTACCTCATATTAAGCATCGTATTCGATATTTGACTAAGTTATTACCTCGTACCAATCAATACTAGCCTATTAGATAGTATACACTAAATCTATGTTAATAATTCTTTTCCTATTATCTAACCCCTTGGTCCGACAAGTAGCATTAAGGCGAGTTCTAATGTTGTCCATCCGTTAAAAAGACTTCTAAGTGAATTAATACATGTAAGACACTTTTCTAGAATTGTTATTTTAGTTAGAGTTTATCTCATTATTTGCCTACGGTTCCCAAAACCCTAGTTATGGAGTTTATTTACTCATGGCCAAAAACACAGTATTCAAATATATTAAATATGAGTTCATGTACTTACTTCAATGAGAATGAGTAAAATCCAAAAGTTTTGTTGATTAATCACAAAAAATCACTTGCAAGAATCTCCCAATCTAACACTAATACACAAACTCTAATAATATGATGTCTAACAATACGGAGTCAAACCTCAAAAACGAGGTTTTTCGAATTATTTATAAAAAAAAACTAATTAAACAAGGACTCTAATTGCTGGAAATCTGCCAAAATGCGGCTGGGTCGACGGACCTCGCGACGGATCGTCATCGTCACGACAGACCGTCATGGACTCCGTCATCCCATACTTATGGAATTTATTCTGCTGCTCTTCTTCATTACCCTCGACGACAAGTATGACGGACCGAAATAGGCACAACGGTCCGTCGAGGGCCTTCGTTTCAAAACACTTCAACTCTTGGAATATGGATACTAGGATCACTTCTCTGAACTTCATGACAAACCTGCAGGACGGACCGGCATAGCCACGACGGACCGTCAGAAGCTTCGTAACCCCACACTTGGTCATACTTCCCCATCTTTCTTCAGCAGCATCACTATGCTGCCACCTACGGACCATCACAAGCACGACGGACCGTCATAAGATCCGTAGGTGGTCTCTTCTACATTTCTTCGCTCAAAATCTCCGCATTCAGCTTTGGACAGATTTACTGCAAAACAAAGAGAAACTTATATAAAAATTAGCACAAAAAAGTCTTTTGGACACACTAAACTTAAGGAAAAAGTATTAATTATACCGTGAAACCACGGTATATCGACACCCGCAACTTAAATTCTTTGTTTGTCCTCAAGCGACGCACTATGACTCACTACACAGTCTTTGTACAATAGTATCCATGTTTTATCCTTTGCAATCATTTGGCTATCAATCCCGATTAATCTCATCAAATCTATGCATTCTATCACTATTAGGATTTAATTTTGTGGGATTAGAACATGACACAGACTCACCATGCACTAACACCTATCCTCTTCAATTTCTCACCGAGGTGCTAACAATTCCGGTATTGCAACTAGTGTCCTCACTTTAAAAAAAATCCTCATTTTTCACACAATGATTTTAGTTTGAGAATAAGGATTACTTTTTCAACACTCACTCTCAGAACAAAGTCACACTCATTCATACCTATTGCCATAAGCTTGCCTTTATTTTAACTGCCTTAAGTTCGCTATACAACCCTTAGGATCACGATAGGACTTTCTTAGCTAGTAACATAGGCTCAGGGTCAGGTAGTGTATATTTAGGTATACTTTAGTGACTTTTTGCCCTCCTTGACATATCGGCTAAACCTTCCACTTTCTATCATTTTATCTCGCCTAGTTTCTCATATTCTTTCACCTTGCTATTTTCTCTTCTTTCTTCATTTGTGTAAGCGACTCTCTTCTTTTCTTGCTCGTATTTCTTGTATATTTTTCTTTTTCTTTACTTTTCTTTCAACTAATTCTTGAGTCACTTTACTTTTGTTATTTCTCTCTCTTTGTTCTTTCAACCCCACTTTCCAGAGCATTCCTCATAATAGCCACCCTCAACTCATGGCTTTGCCATGAGTCAAGGTACACAATACCCAAAAATGGGCAGGGCCATATAGAAGGTTGTTTACTGAATTATCCACCCTCAACTTATGCTTTTGGCATAAGCTGAGGTGCACATGTCCAAGGAGGGACCAGGGCCAACACATTGTTCCCAGAAAAGATCAAATGTGGTGAAAAAGAAAGGTCTAATTTAAAGCTCAGATTATTTGGATTAAAGAAGGATAAATTTAATTTGGTTTCTTTTATTTAGGCTAGAAATGGGCTATATTGAACAATGGCCTATGATCATTTCCTAATTGTCTATTATAGCTTACTTTTAGCAGGATTAACCAGGCAAGTTCTAGCTCATTACCAATAGTGGACTATTCAAATTTTCCTCACACTCACTTGACATCTCATCACTATACCAGATTATCAGACACCTAGTTCGAATTTAAGACTTAGGGTAATGCAATGGTGTAACTCTATTTCATGCTTAGAGCCACACAATTATCAGTTACTATGATTAGTCATGCATTATTTTCCAGTTTATCAGGATATCATTTTAGCCATCATGCTTCAGAATTAAACTATGTACAAAAGATATAAATATGCCGGTTCAACAGAAAAAGTAATCAGTCTTTTGGGGAAGAGAACACAGGCAAGAAAACCCCAAAAGAGGATAGTGAGTTGGGCTACTAAGAATTCACCCTAATTCTCACTTTCCATTTACCCCACCCTCAACAAAAAAAAACATGCAATTGTCCCCAATGCATAAAAATTTAAATACTAGAGTTGTAGGTGAAGCAAACCTGTTGCGTAAAGCACCGTGGATCAGCAAGATGGTGGGTCCGGATCCCCCGAACCCACGTCCTCTGCAATCTAGACACCCTCAGTGGTGTCCTCAACAACAACTGCACCATCAGTAGTGTCTCCTTCTATATCCACAGTGCGGGATCTAGACGCCCCAGCCGCTAACTCTGATGCTCTCATTTGGTGCGCCTCCTCCTCAGCAAGTGAGTCTCTCCTCGCAGCCTCTATCTCTCGGAGCTCCTTCTTTCGTGCGCGCGCCTCGTCCTCTGCTCGACCCCTACGCCTCTTGGCACACTCTCGAGGGAGAGGTGGTGTAATTTCTGAAGTAGCAAAAAGGGCCGCCAATATTGTGTCCTTAGGAGGCTCGACAGAAGGGGCCTCAGACTTCGGCACCCTAGCCTCTAAGAACGTGTCGATGTCTGCACGAAGAATATCGACTGCAGCCTGAAGAGTCGACACATCCACCGGAGGGGTTGGTCGGGATAGCACCCTCAGCTCAATGGTGTCCAAGCGCTGGTTAACCTCAGCGATCTTCTGCTCTGTAAACTGGACCATTTTCCTCTCTAGGCGCTCTTCTGACTAAGTAATAGACTTCTGCATCCACGGCTGGATATGATGTAGAAGTGTGGCCATTTGCGCCTCTAGTTTTTGAACCCTAGCAAGCGGGACCAGTGGCGGTAGAGGGGATGTGGGAGAGGAGCTCGGGGCAGTGCTACTACCCGGGATAGACTCGACAAGGGTAGTGTCAGTGGACGCCGCCTGTGTAGCCGTGTAGGCCTGGGCTACCGTATCAGGAAGATCATCAACAAGTGGGATAAACTCTGGACGGGGCCCTCTGCGTGGAGCCAACTCATTGGCCTCATCTCTGATGAGGCCGACGTCAACAGTGCCCTGCGGGGTCTTAAGCTGATCTACGTGCCATATGGTCACACCTGCGGACCTGCAGAGAACAAAGATCATGCACGGGAAAGGGTAGGTAGTAGTGACCTTGAATGCCCTCTCGTGCATGACTGCCTGTAGAAGCAATGCGAAGTTCACCTCGAACCCGGCTATCATCGCCGCCATCAACACTACTCTATCCCAGGTAACGATATTATCTGCACCTTTTGGGGAAAGGTAGTTACGAACAAGCAGCCACAAGAACTTCGCCGTGAAAGTGAGGTTGTCCTTCTTGATGGCCCCCTTCGGCTCAGTCACCCAATCGGCACCCTCTCCATCTACTGACAGGTGCAGGGCAATCCACCGCTTGGTGTTCTCTCTGAGTAATGGTTCGCGCAGGAACTGGCCATCTTTAACTATCTGCCAGCGGTAGTAAAACTCGGCAGTGAGAGGGGTCCGAGTAGCATCGACACCCTCGCCGTATAGAAATCGGCGGATGGAAGGCAGTGAAATGTCAACATGTACGCCCCGTAATCGGACCTGCTACAGTGGGGCTTGTTTAGCGGGGGCAGTCCACCTATCTATCTGTGATAGGATAGTGGCTACGTAGGATGCGTAGAACTCTAGGACAATTTCTTCACTGTAACGTCCCAACGGACGTGCTGTCCACTCCAAGCGATGCCTGGTGAAGAGATTGTGGATCTCAGGCATCACCGGGAGACTCCCTATAAGGACCCGCCATTCAATGGTGAGTGTTCGAGTCATCACTCCTTTATCAGTTAGGAACTTGGCGTCGGAGTAGACTTGAAATTTCCCGTCGACACACCACCGGTTGGGCTGGTCAGTGGCTGGGGTGGTACCGGAACTGGTGAGCCTGATGTAGATTCTGAACTGTCAGCCTCATTAGACGAGGCCGACGCTGCAGCGGTGGCGGGTGCGGGAACCTCAGCAGAACCAGAGGCTTCCTCGGACCATGATACTCCTAAGGAGCCAGACGCTCCTTCTTAATTTGTGGCTGACCTAGAGGATGTGCCGCTCAGTGTGCGCTCCTCATCAGACTTGGAGGCAGTGACTACGCCGGACGCCACCTTTTTGGGTGTGGCTCTGGGAGCACGTGCAGCACGGGAAGGTGTGGAAGTGCCTGGGGGCACATAATCAGAGTCACACTCATCATCGGAGCCGATGACCATGCGGGCAGATGGGGCGACAGACTTTGATCGCCCGCGTGCGTATATTCGGTCTTGCTTGGGTGCCATAATAGATAGTACCTGTAAAGGATAAATATTAGTACGAGTAGTGGCAAACAAGACAAGAAAAACCATACAAAAATAAAACATTGAAAATAGTATGTCATTGCTATAGAAACAGTGATACACGACAGGCCTGGTGACGGCTCGTCGTGACTATGAAGGACCGTCATGAGGTCTGTCGTGTTTTACTTAGACTATGTATATATAGAGAACCCTGAAGGATAGTCTCTGAGTAGCATGACGGTATGTGTAGGATGGACCGTCACAGGTATGACGATCCGTCGTAAGTGTCCGTTCGAGGATACTTAAAAAAATATAGAGACCCTTAGCAGAGGGGTCTCTGACCGTCATAACGGTCGTGCAGGACGGACCGTCGTGGATATGACGGTCCGTCACATGTGTCCGTTGAAGGACACTTAGAAAAAGTGAGAGACCCTTAGAAACAGGGTCTATGACAACCAGAACGGTTGTGCAGGACGGACCGTCGTGAAGACGACGGTCCGTCACATGTGTCCGTTGGGAAACACTTGGGATAAAATGAAAGACCCTTAGAAATAGGGTCTCTGACAACCAGAACGGTTGTGCAGGACGGATCGTTGTGAAGACGACGGTCCGTCACATGTTTACGTTGGGGAACACTTAGGAAAAAATGAAAGACCCTTAGAAACAGGGTCTCTAACAACCGGAACAGTTGTGCAGGACGGACCCTACGACGGTCCATCGTGGGTACGAAGGTCCGTCATCGGGGTCTCGTTCTGAATAACAGTGACAGAACTGAGGGTACCCCATGCATCCCCGATGAACCCACATTAAACTTGTACCGTTTTGGACCTACATTTGTATATCCCAACTACCTAGGAAACTAGCAATGCAAAAGCACCTATGTCTAGGGTTGTCAACATGGCAATTTCAAACATTTTAAACCTAGATTAGATATAATCATATAAAGGAAACAACATACGACGAAGAATTAAGCTAATACTAACTAATAAACAAAAATGCAAGATAAATGAGTAGAAATTAGAGAAACATACCTTAGAAATGGAGAAAAACAAATAGACAAGTACTCGGTGGCCAGGAAGACACCCACATCACAAGTAGATGAACACTTTTAAGGCTTTGGAGAATTGTGGGGGGAAATGATCGGTGGTTGATAGAGGAATAGATTGTGGAAGTTGAGAAAGAAAGAGTAATGGGAGAAATAATGAAGTAATGGGGGTGAAATGAGGGGTTTGGGGGTTTAAATGGTCAAATTTTATATTAAACTCCAACCGGGTCGGGTCGGGTATGCCTCATTAATCACGCGATGATTCCCCGACGACGATCCATCGCAGTTGTGACGACCCGTCATTGGTTCCGTCGTGTGTGCCCTAGTTTGAAACTAACAATAAAAAAACTTACATGGCATGACGGATGCATAGGACGGTCCGTCGCGGGCGCAACGGTCCGTCGATGTATTCGTCAGTGACTGCTGCAGAGTAATTTTCTGCAGAATTTCCTGGTAATGTGCCTGCAAATTTAAAAACCCATTAGTAGAAAAATTCTACCATTACTAAAAAAAATGACAAGTATTAGGTTGCCTCCCAACAAGCGCCTGATTTAATGTTGCGGCACGACTGGGGACACTTGATTACTCAAACTTCATCAAGATGGTATACCTCGATCACTTCATTTGCTGATTTTTATGTGCTGTCCATTCACCTTGAACCGCACACCCTCCTTAGTTTCCAACTCAACTGCTCCATGAGGGAATAGCTGGGTAACCAAGTAAGGACCAGTCCATTTGGACTTGAGCTTGCCCGGAAACAAGCGCAACCTGGAATTGAATAAAAGCACCAAATCCCCGACCATAAACTCTCGTTTTTCAATTTTGTTGTCATGGTACTTCTTCATCTTTTCTTTGTATAGGGCTGAGCTTTCATAGGCTTTAAGGCGAAATTCTTCGAGTTCATTCAACCCATTTTACCGTTACTCTGCAGCTTCGCTCCAATCCATTTTTAACTTCTTCATAGCCCACATGGCTTTATGCTCTAACTCAACCGGAAGATGACAAGATTTCCCATACACAAGTTGGTATGGAGACATACCTATGGGAGTCTAATATGCTGTCTGGTAGGCCCAAAGAGCATCATCAAGCCTCCTTGACCAATCCGTTCTACTAGCGTTCACTGTTTTGGACAATATCTGTTTTATCTCCCGATTCGAAACTTCAACTTGCCCACTAGTTTGAGGGTGGTAAGGAGTGGACACATTATGGAGAACCCCGTATTTCTCCAATAACTCCTTGAAAAATCTGTTGCAGAAGTGGGAGCCCCCATCACTAATAATGGCCCTTGGGGTGCCAAAACGAGAGAATATATTCTTTTTCAAGAATGCAGTGACACTCTTCCCTTCATTGTTTGCGAGGGCTATGGCTTCGACCCATTTAGATACATAATCAACTGCTACTAGAATGTACTTCATTCCATTAGAACTCACGAAAGGGCCCATAAAGTCAATACCCCAAACATCAAATAACTCAATCACAAGAATGCGGTTTAGAGGGAGCTCTTGCTATCTTGAAATACCGCCATCTCGTTGGCATCTGTCACATGCTTTAGTAAACCCATGAGCATCTTGATGAAGAGTTGTCCAATAGTAACCACATTGTAATATCTTATGAGCGGTTCAGAAACCAATGTGATGTCCACCAACGGGTGAGGAATGGCATGCCTCCAACACACTCAACATCTCATATTCAGGCACACAACGCCTAATAAGCCCGTCGGCACAACTCCTATACAAGTATGGTTCATCCCAAAAGAACTTCTTCACATCGTACATGAACTTTTTTCTTTGATGAAAGGACAAGTCTGGTGGAACAATATCTCTAGCCAGATAGTTTGCAAAATCTGTGAACCATGAGATCAAGTCTTGTGAAGCAGCCAATACATGTTCATCGGGGAAAGTATCATCAATGTCAGTCTTATCCCCTAACTCTCTCATTGCTTCATCCTCTAGACGAGACAAGTGATCAGCAACTTGATTTTCAGTTCCTTTTCTATCCGTCACTTCAAAGTCAAATTCTTGTAGCAGTAATACCCAACAAATCAGCCTAGGTTTTGCATCCTTCTTGGCCATCAAATATCTCAAGGTTGAGTTGTCATTATGCACTATAACACTAGTACCTAGCAAATAGGAGCGAAATTTCTCAAAAGCAAAAACTACTCCAAGGATTTCTTGCTCAGTCACTATGTAGTTCTTCTGAGCTTCATTTAGGGCTTTACTAGCATAGTAAATGGGTTGAAGGATTTTGTTTTTTCTCTGTCCCAATACTACATCAAGAGCCACCCCACTAGCATTGCACATCACCTCGAATGGGCTGTTCCAATCCAGAGAAATAATGATAGGCGCAGACACCAATTATTCTTTTAGCTCACCGAATGCTTTAAGACAGGATTCATCAAAACAAAATTTACAATCTTTCTCCAACAGTTTGAAAAATGGGTGTGCAATCTTTTAAAAGTCTTTTATGAATCCCTTGTAAAAACCTGCATGCCAAAGAAAGCTTCTCACACCTTTCACAGAGATCGGCGGGGGAAGTCTCTCTATTACCTCGACTTTAGCTCGATCGACCTCTATCCCCTTTTCTGAAATGCGATGACCCAACACAATACCCTCTTTCACCATGAAATGACACTTTTCCCAGTTTAGTACTAAATTGCAGTCTTCACATCTCTTAAGGACCTCAGATAAATTGGTCAAACACCGCTTGAATGAATCACCAACCACTGGAAAATTATCCATAAAAACTTCTACAGTATCCTCCACCATGTAAGAAAATATCTACATCATACATCTCTAAAATGTTGCGGGTGCATTGCACAACCCAAACAACATTCTTTTGAACGCAAAGGTCCCATATGGACAAGTGAAAGTGGTTTTCTCTTGATCTTCTGGTGCAATAGAAATCTTATTATACCCCAAATATCCATCAAGAAAAAAGTACCACCCTTTTCCGGCAAGTCTATCCAACATCTGATCCATGAAGGGCATAGGAAAATGGTCTTTTTCAGTCCATGAGTTTAGTTTACGGTAATCCATACACACCCTCCATCCAGTAACCATTCTCATTGGAACAAGTTCATTTTTTTCGTTGGGGACCACAGTCATTCCCCCTTTCTTAGGTACACACTGAACCAGGCATACCCAACTACTATCGGCGATTGGGTAGATTACTCCGGCATCCAACCACTTAATGATTTTCTTCTTCACGACCTCTTGCATAGGAGGATTTAAGCGTCTCTGGTGCTCAATACTCGGCTTATGATCTGGCATGAGTTGGATTTTATGAGAGCAAATACCAGGAGGGATCCCAATAATGTCCGCAATAGTCCACCTAATAGCTCTTTTGAACCTTTTTAGTACCTTCACAAAACACTGAACTTGTTGTTCATCCAGGTCTGATGCAATGTCACCATTTCCTAAGAATTCATAACTGAGATGAGGTGGGAGAGCTTTTAGTTCTAATTTTGGAGCCTCCTCTATAGATGGTTTCGCGGGTGGGGACTCGCAGTTCTTCATATCAAGCTAAAATTTCTTCGATTTAAACCGAACATCACCTCGGTCAAGAGCCGCGACTAATGACTCATACTCTTCAATGCAATCTCTATTAAAGTTCATTATCACTGCTGCTAATGCTTCTACACCTAGACGTTCTTCTATTTGTGTCTCAGATGTCTTACCCATGTTGTAGGATATAGCAGATGCCGATTGGAGATCATCACTCTGCCTCATGGACCTACAAATATTAAAGGTCACTTCCACATTGTTCAACCGAAATTTCATAAACCCCTTTTCCATGTCTACTAAGGCTCTTCCCATAGCAAGGAATGGCCTCCTAAGAATAATGGGCACTTAAAAATTGACTTCGCAATCAATAATAACAAAATCTGATGGAAATATGAATGACTCCACTTTTACTAGCACATCGTGGAGTATCTCTATAGGTCGTTTTACTGTTCGATCAGCCATCAGTAGACGCATCGCAGTGGGCTTTGGGTCACCCAAACCCAACTTCTTGTTAATCGAGAGGGGCATGAGATTTATACTTGCCCCCAGATCACATAATGCTTTCGCAAGATGTAATAGACCGATTGTACAAGGAATAGTGAACGTACCCAGATCTTCTTTCTTTTGGACCATAGATCTTGTAGCAATAGCACTACAATGCTGCATTCTATCATCATCCTCAAAAGTAACCGATCTTTTCTTTGTGAACAAATTTTTCATAAACTTGGCGTAACTGGGCATTTGTTCTAAAGCTTCTAGCAAAGGTAAATTTATAGAAACTTGCTTCAACATTGTTATAAAAAGCAGATATTTGCTATCCTCGGTCTTTTTCAATAATCTTTGAGGAAATAGGGGTGGTGGCCTAGGAATAGGAGTTACCTTTTTAGGCACTTCAGCATCTTTTACAGTGTTATCCTCTAATTCAGCATCAACATCTACCACTTTATCAGTATCTTTTGTCCACCTTTTTCTCATTAGATGGCATAGGTGGGTCAATGGTTTGCTTGTCACCGCGAGTATTAATTGCCATACAATGTCCATCATTTTTTGGATTTTGGACAGTGTTGCTAGGAAGAGTGCCCGGTCTCCGTGTGTTCACAGTTGCAGATAATTGGGCCAATTGTAACTAAAGTTGCTTAATCGATATTGCATGTGTATCAAATTTTTGCCCAATACCCGCTAAATAATTCCTCAACTATTTATTGTGCTCATCACTAGCATCGAACCTCCTCATCATTTTATGCAACATATCCTCAACTCGCGACATACTACCTCCACCATCCCTAGGATTAACTTCACAATTTTGAGGAGGAACATAGGATCCATTCCTGTCGTTTCTATTACCATAGTTACCCCTGTTGAAGTTGTTGTCGCAACTGTAGTTTCCATCTCGGACATAATGACTCTCACGATTATAGTTACCATAGTTCCGACCTTGGTTACCTTGACCTTGGCGCCAATTCTCCTGATTAGATCCTTGGGCACTCGGTCGGAAACCCCCCATCTGTTCATTTACTGCATAGGAATCCTCCTCATAATAACACTCATCGTTTTGTGGCGGTGGTTTCGACAAGAAGTTGACTGCATTTATCTTTTATGCACCCCAGTGACATGTTTTAGTACCAACCCAAGCTCGGTTCTCATCTGAGCCATTTCTTCCCGAATCTTATATGTGGCTGGGTTGTGAGTGGACTGCACTGCGAAGGTGTTTCTCCATGTATCAGACTTTCTAGTACTCCAAGCTTTGTTATTCCGGGAGATTTTTTCTAATTTTTCAGCAATCTCAGCATAAGGGCATTCTCCATAAGATCCACCTGCTGTAGTGTCCAACACAATTTTGTTGTTATCATCCTGTCCCCGATAGAAGTATTCCTTCAGTGACTAATCACCTATACAGTGATTAAGAACACTTCTCAAGAATGAGGTGAATCTATCCCAAGAACTACTAACTGACTCTCCTGGTAGTTCCACAAAGTTGTTCACTCTGTCTTTGTGGTTTAGTTTCTTGGAGACCGGATAGTAGCGTGCTAAGAAAACATCCCTTAATTGGTTCCAAGTGAATATTGAGTTGTATGGGAGCTCAGTGAACCATATAGCAGCCTTTACTGTCAGTGAGAGAGGAACCACTCTGAGCCCTATTACATCTCTATCAAAATCACGCCTCCCTACACAACTTTTACACAGTGCCCTTACCTTTGCTATATGGGCATGTGGATCCCCAGAAGGTAGCCCTGAAAACAAACCTCTGGCAGTGAGCATTTGCATCAGGCTACTAGTTACCACAAAGGTGTGGCCTGTGGGTAGAGGGGGCAAGACAAGTGGCCCATCCGAGTCTGCTATGTTATCATACCCTCTGTAGTATGCTTGGGTCCGTGGAGCGGGATTTTGTCCCCTCTGTTGGTGTTCACCTGGAGCATCGGGTAACATCTGACCATGAATATCAACTGGAGTTGGGATGTTCTATTTTGGATCATAATCATTTATTCCCAAGTTTCGATTCATATTGCACAGTGTTCGCTCTAGCTCGTGATCGTGGGGAAACAAGGGTTCTCTTCCTCTCCGTGTATTTGGCATACAAGGAGGATAGTTCTAAAAAAAATCAAAAACAATAAAACAAAGTTAAATCAAGAAAATATCAACTAAACTATAGTTATAAGTTCAAGTTAATCTAAATCTCTAATACCCGGCAACGGCGCCAAAATTTGATACGCTCAAACATACTTCTCAATTAAGAAGTAAAGCGGTCGTGTCAAGTAAATAACCCAACTAGTGAGGTTGGGATCGTTCCCACGAGGAAAATAGTCTAGACTTAACTTCAACTTGTTATTACTATTGTTTGGTCAATGACTTCCTTGGAAAGTAAAAACATAAAAAGGGGGGTTTCTAATTCTAAATGAGTGAAAATAAATAACGAACTTGAAAGAGACACTTAACAGCTTTGACATTTGGGATTTAATCAATTAATCAAAGTAACTAGGGTTTACGTGTTCCCCACAGGTTCATAACTTGATAATTCTAACTATAACAATTCTCTCCTAGTATCTTGCATGCAAAGTGATAAGTTATGTATTTCTAAATCCTTGGTCCGACATCTAGAAAATCTCACTCCGCACCTTGGTCCGGCTACGTGTGTTGCTATCCTAACCCTTATCCTTACCTTATATTAAGCATCGTATTCGATATTTGACTAATTTATTACCTCGTACCAATCAATACTAGCCTATTAGATAGTATACACTAAATCTATGTTAATAATTCTTTTCTATTATCTACCTCCTTGGTCCGGCAAGTAGCATTAAGGCGAGTTCTAACGTTGGCCATCCGTTAAAAAGACTTCTAAGGGAAAGATTATTAATACATGCAAGACACTATTCTAGAATTGTTATTTTAGTTAGGATTTATCTCATTATTTGCCTATGGTTCCCACAACCCTAGTTATGGAGTTTAGTTACTCATGGCCATAAACACAATATTCAAATATATTAAATAAGAGTTCATGTACTTACTTCAATGAGAAAGAGTAAAATCCAAAAGTTTGCTTGATTAATCACCAAAAATCACTTGCAAGAATCTCCCAATCTAACACTAATACACAAAGTCTAATAATATGATATCTAATAATACGGAGTCTAACCTCAAAAACGAGGTTTTTCGTACTATTTATATAAAATTAAAAAACTAATTAAACAAGGACTCTATTTGCTGGAAATCTGCCAAAACGCGGCTTGGTCGACGGACCTCGCGACGGATCATCGTGGTCACGACTAAACGTCATGGACTCCGTCGTCCCATAGATATACAATTTCTTCTGCTTCTCTTCTTCATTACCCTCGACGGCAAGTATGACGGACCGTCATAGGCACAACGATCCGTCGAGGGCCTTCATTTCAAAACACTTCAACTCTAAGAATATGGGTACTGGGATCACTACTCTGAACTTCATGACGAACATGTAGGACGGACCGTCATAGCCACAACGGACCTTCACAAGCTTCGTAACCCCACACTTGGTCAGCAATCCCCATCTTCCTTCAGCAGCTTCACTACGCTGCCACCTACGGACCGTCACAAGCACGATGGACCGTCATAAGCTCCGTAGGTGGTCTCTTCTGCATTTCTTCGCTCAAAATCTCCGCATTCAGCTTTGGACAGATTTCCTGCAAAACAAAGAGAAACTTATATAAAAATTAGCACAAAAAAGGCTTTCGGAGACACTAAACTTAAGGAAAAAGTATTAATTATACCGTGAAACCACGGTATATCAGTAACCGACGTCGTTGTCCTCGGAAAGAACTAAGACTAGCCTCTTAGAATTTTTTATAACATTTCATAGGTTAATATGCAGAAAAATTAAAGCTTTCTACATATTGAGGTTTACATAAACCTCTCACATACTACTTAGGTTGTTCACTTAGAGCTGTTGAATCGGAAGCTTAAATAGGCTTCTCGTTTAGACAATATAACCAACATACAAGAATTTGATCAAATAATATTGTCTTACAATAAACCCTTTAAAACAAAGTAGAACATGTAGTCATAGCCCTTAATACAAATTCATAATTGCCCCATAGGTCTTACAACAATATCTTCCACAATAAGAGAGATATGAATGTCTTTAGACTATAGCAATACTACTAATGTAGAGTACGTGGCACCATTCTCGAACTAAAGGACCTACAAAAACTTGGACAAAAGTCCAAGTCTTCTTGCAAGCGACCTTGATACCTCAATGGCCAAAACCTACATTGTTTGGGTAAAAGGGAAAGAATATGGGTTAGTACATCCACTTTTACTAAGTATGGAATCATATGTATATATAATCTTTAAAATCATGCTTAAAGGGACATTTTGTTCAAAGTCATGCTAAGTCACATTCAAAAGCCTTAATGCACAATTTGGAAACCATAGAAGCCAATAATCACATATTCGTTTAAGAAAAATCCATATTGAACCCAAGACCAATATCATCACTAAAGTTAAGTCAACATGGATATTATCAACATAAGGTCATATCAGCATAAAATAGCATATCAAGATCATATAACAAAAGCAACTCCAACATAATGTCACATCAATAAAACATGTACAAGAGTTCATATCATCATAACTTATAAGACCCTTACCAACAATCCCATCCCAAGCATACAAGTGCAATACTCAGGTAAAGTCCCATAACCCCACATAATCAAGTAAACAAAGAAAGAGATAATAAGTAATGCCTCACTGTATATAACATAGCATCATGAGTAGTCATCATCATATATAGCAATATAGATCAATAACATGTTTCATAAGTGAAACTAACATCATATAGGATCATCAACGTGTAAAGTCGGCATATGCATATAATATACTTTATAAGAGCATAAGAACAACCTCATACGACTTCCCTAAAGGAAAACTAGTGCAATGTATAGGTAGAGTCTTATACCCCTACCTACACTAAGAAGAACCTCTTAAGTAACGCTAGTTAAAGTTCACTTCATTACTTCCAGCTTACTTTCGGGAACAATATCCTTAACTAACAATAGACCATGTGAGATAAACATGGAATTTGGTATAATGAAACCCTACACTAAAGAAGGTGGTCCACTTTTCAAGGTAGGACCAAAACATGAACATAGAATTCTAAGTGGATCCACTAGATAGTATTCCTATGGGGGCAACATAATTAAAGAACTAGTAGATATGTGTTCGTCACTCTTTATTCACGATTTCATTATAATCACTATCTCGTGATAACCCTTGGTGAATTTCCCTTTTAGGGGTAGTCAACACCTCCTATTGTCAAGTTCACTCGGTGCTAAGCTAAAGTCCCTTTTTAAAATGCCCTTAACTTAATCTTTAACAGTCATAGCTTAATAGAAGTCATGGAGACTACCCCTTATATATCACATCATTTAACTCATTAGACATAAGATGAGAACTTCCTTTCATCAAACAACCATCACTCATAAGATCACATATCATAGTCATTATCACATAAGGCACATAAGAGGATCATCTTCAACCTTTCACCCTGACCACCTTACCATGATATTACATTCAATACAATCATATCATGCCATCATATTCATCACATCATATCTTCCTAAATCTAATCACATGTAATACTTAAATTTCACAACATCATCACCAAATACAATCCATCATTATTAAAATAAAGAGTTCAAGATCACAAAGTCTTACCAATGATGTTCTATGGCCTTCATCAAGAATATCACCCATATATCATTACAATTATAAAATAATCCCACTAATCGTCATCATAATATAGTAAATTAAGAAAAAACATAACCAATTCAAACAACGTAATCATCAACAAGTCAAATTCATATCTAGGGTTAGGGTAAGGGATTAAATTTATGGATTCTAGCACAGATTTAGGTTAAGGAAAAAGAACTACCACAATTTAACTCATAAAAATCATTATCAATCATTAATAATCATAATAAACCAACATTATAACCAATAGAAAGACAAATCAAGAAATTGGAAAGAAACCCTTGTTTTTGACATCTTTTGTAATCAATTTGAAGGAGCCTCTTGGGGAAAGAGATCCCAAGAGTGAAGAGTTTCCATACCTTAACAATCCTTGAATATTTAAGGAGAGAAATTTGAAATCTTAGAGTTCGAGTGACCTTGAAGCTTGGTCTTCAATGGAGTTCTTTGAACAGAGAGAGAAAGTAGAGAGAAGTTGGAGAGATTTGAGTTTGGGAAATAAGAGGTGTTTGGTTAGGTTAATTAGGTTTATATATTATACAGACCCTAAACTAACCTAATTAACCCTTCCTTAACACTAAATTAACCAAATTACTATCTAACTAATTAAGACACTTACTTAAATACATAGAAGTGAAATTCGACCCTCAAACGACAGTTGCCCGTCGACCAAGCGATGATCAAATGATGACATTATACTGGCAAGTCATTGTTTTGTTCAGAGGGTATGCTTTTTGGCAATTTTGGGGAATTACGAAGTGTCCACTAATGGAGCAATAGACATAGAATCGATCAATCGAGGGCTTGTCGATTGGCTTCATGGATTCACGCTGTCAAGTTGACAGATTGGGGGTCAAATTGAAGGGTCTTCCTTAAGGACCCTTAGGGTGGTCCTTGGGAATTCATACCCAAATATTTCAACCCTAATATACATCTCTATATATTTACCTCTTTTTAACCAACTTTCATTAAACTTCGACTCCTAGAACCTAATGAAACATGCCAAGGCACACTAGTGTACATTTCATAATTCAGTGGACGTCACGGACGTTCTTCGACGTTTTGACTTTAACACTTCCTAAATGTTTTAAATACATTATTGTAGGCCTATAAACAGTGTTAGAAGTATTATTTCATCATGTGAGTCTTAGATTTTGTCTTGGCCTACTGAAGTGTTACAATAATTATGACATGCAGCATAAGAGAAGACACTACTCTGAAGGACCATTGTCTTAGACACTAAATAAAGTTATTAACATGAAATTAGACTCATTTTTCATTCGATGGTACTGAGGATATAGTAGAATAGTCTTTCGTTTAAGTTTTGTGTTAGTTTTTTGTGTTTCAGAGCATATATTATTTGATAGGTTCATTTTCACCAAAATTTTAGGTAGATGGCCTCAAAGTAAAATTTTAACATTCTCGTTAGCTCCAGAACAGTAAATTTAGTCTATGAAGACCTTCGTGTGGATCATGACACTCTTTGACTTATTTTGAGTCTCGCTTTATAAATTAGCTTACAATGAAGCTTTGTGTGGGACTTACTTTTTATCGAGATGGACTAAATTAGAAGTTCCGACAAAGCCATTTAATTCAAAAGCAGAAATTTGTGAGGTAGCATATCTATTTCCATGCTAAGGTTTCGAATAAATTCTCAACACCCCTTTAGGTATTTTCAAGTTGGGTTTAACCAAATGATGTGCATCTGTTGGTGCAGAACCAAATTCTTCATCGTCGTCATGCACCTAGGGTTGTGATTGTGGTGTATAATGAGCTTGGCCTATGTTTTTTGGAGCCTGAGGTAACATTCGCAAAGGCTTTAGCTTGCTTGTTTTTAGATTGTGGGACTAGCATTGTATTTGTGAAGTTCAAATGACTGAACTACTAAATTTGTGGTCCTAGTTCCGAGTTTGGAAGCTTCATTTTACTGGTGCTTTAAAAGACCAGTCATGATTCAGCCTTCTTAGCATTTTTCAAGCATCACCGAAATTGGAGTGCTATACTTCAAAAATTGATATTAAATATATTGTCCTGGATTTTGTGTGGGTTAATGTTGGAGTGTTTAGGGAAGTGCAGGGATCATGTATTTGAGGTAAGTCTCATCTCGAATCGACTAACCTAGTGGTTTAATAGTGATCCCGGCATGTTGTTTTTTACGTCTTTCTAAGCCTCAAATTATTTCCTATTTTGGACACAAGCTCGGAAAGGTAAATAGGACCTATTGATGGAGTGACTTTTGCGATTCCCAATGTGGGTTCCACATTCGTATTTTGAATCAATTTTTTGTCTATCTTTCACAACTGTGATATTTATCTATAAACATTTGTTATGACATTATGACCAATATTTTGATAGCATGATGTTTGATTAGAGGGGTTTTGCGAGTGGAAAAATCTAGTTCAGTAGATTGGGAGCATCCGTGGTTGGGTTATAGGTAGGCTACAATTTAGTTTTCTTGATTATGCTCAACGATTTTGTATGAATTATATTTGAACTAGGATTTTTTTATGTCGACTTTAGAAATCCCTTCCTTATTTTCCTTCAATTGATTCCCATAGATCCTTTGACCTATATTTGATGGTCGAATCTTTCACTTAGGCTAGTAGCCTTGATCATAATGTAATTGGTTCACTTATCTTCATTAAGATCAATAATAATGTAATTGGTTCACATATCTTCATTAAGATCGATACTTCAGGCCTTAGTCTAGGTGAAATCATACATGATTTAGTGTGCTTTAGTGATTCTTATAGTTATATGTTTTCTCCATAAAACTTATTACAGTTATGGTACCTTCTATCATTACTTGGGCCTAAGTTGTTTTTCATAGATGTAGGCTGGCTTTATTTAGGCATAGCTATCGTTGGGTAGTTGTTTAGGGTAACGCATCGATCTTTGAGTAATTCCCCGTTGACCATTTAAATTCCTCATTATTTCCTACATGTCATAAGTACACGTGAGCTTGTTATTTTATTCCTATTGAGGATGTTGGTATATTTTTGGGCATGATGCCTTATTTGAGGACCAACTATAGTTCAAGCTAGTTTTCTTTATTCTAGGAGTATGCTAGTATTCTAGTTCGTGTTGGATCATAAATACTATTTCTTGAGAAAGTTATTTTCACACTATTGCCCTTTTAAAAGTAGTTTTTTATGGATTTCATATCGCTAAGATAACTTTGATAAATTGGTTTTTTAGATATTAGAGGCATCTAGGATGTGCTCGCCTTTTTACTTGGTTATCAAATGTGTCGCCGCCTTTTTTCTGTATTGATTTTGCTACTTGTACCTCTGGTACAATGACTAGGGAGTGTATAATGTTTCTTCAAATTGCACACGAAAATGCATGTGGTCTCATAAATAATAAAGTGGCTTTAAAAGAGTTACATCATCGAACCCAATATTCTTGTTGATTAATTATTTTCACTAAGTTATATTGGTCTTATTATTTATTCAAGAGTGCCTACAGAATCTGATTTATAAAGAAAAAAATGCTAGAATTAAATACTTAGATTACCTTACTATGATTGGAGAAAAATTCTAGCTTTCCAGCATACTTAGAATTAATGCATGGTATCTTCTTCTATGAACTTTAATTGGTTATCTAATCGCTGATTTACAAGATTGAATATTTGATCAGCGTCTCCCAATCTCTAGTTGCAAAAAACAATTGGCAGTCTAACTATATATTAGAGTTAGGATAGACTAAACCAAGTGTGGAGCATTAAGTTTTCATCTTGTTTGGTAACCAACCAAGTTCTCTAGGTATATCCCTATCCTAAATACAAATAAACCCTACTTTCTAGGGAAGATCATGTTTCTCTTGTCCCGTGTTCTATCCTCTTATTTCTCTATCGAGTTTAGTTTGGACAATGCTTTTATTTAAATGGTCGTCAATCACAAAATAATAAATTAAGAACAAAAGCAAAATTTATGTGATAGTTAACTTCAATCCATAAAATTCAATATAAATAATTGAAGTCACAACCCTAGAATAAGGATCTTTAATTACTAATGTCTAAGAAAAGAAAAAAGAAGAAAATAACCTGAAAAGTATAATGAATTTTCTCTCTGAATTATATCCTTAAATAATTATTATTATGGACTTTTATAGATGTAGAAAACCCTAAATAAAATAATTGAGTTTAAAATAAATTAGGAACCCAAAACTCAAAAGAATTTTGTATTTACATTTAACATTACCGCCACTTAACAATTTGCTTTCTTGCCTTCACTTGCTGCCACATGGCAACAAGGTGATGAAACACAATTTGATCTCCTTTTTTTTTTGGCCAACTTCTACATGTATATAAATATTTAGATAATATTAAATTTAATCTATTAAGTTTTCTGCTTAATTTTCTTCTAAAATTTTCCATCATTAATTCATTTTAGATCCAAATTTATTCATCTTATTACCAATTTGATACTACAAATAAAATAAACTATTTAGCACAAACAATTAAATTCAAGCTAAAAACAAATAAAAGTACTAAATGTAAGACAAATAATAATTTAAAATATGTATTTTTTGCCTAACATCAACACCCACACTTAAAGTTTTGCTCGCGCTCGAATAACCATTAAAGTTCATCCCAAAAAACAAAATAAGGAATTCCACCACTTCGACTAATACAAATAATTAGGCCATACACAAATTTTAATATATCAAGTACATTTCTTAATCATTATGCAAGATATCAATTAAACAACAAATCTCTAACCTCCTAACCTCAAGGAAGGACTTTGAACTCATCAAATTTAAGCTTATTCAACTATTCTCATCAAACAAAGATAATAAAATCATATATTCATCGTAGCACAAGTTCCCTCACAACATGAAATAGTCCACACACTCAATTTTCAAAAGATTGAATATAAATTAACGACTTAGCATCAAAAAACATCTCTCACACTCATAAATAAAATTCACATATATACACAAAGAACCATAGGCTTGAGTCTTGACCATTATGTACATATCCTCTATTTAATTATCCTTGAATATACTCAAATAGTACTTTAATGGGTTGTAATGTAGGCTAGGTCAGGACCGGAATCTAAACCCTAGATGAGATCGGCGTCGTTGACCTCTCAGAGGTCACAGACAAGCCTACAAATATCATTCTTACTTCATCTAGGTTAATTTTAGCAAAAAATTTGAAACTTTTTGTTTCCTAACATGCTTACTAAACATTCTAGTATATATATAATTTTTTCACCATCAACCATATAACATTAAGATCATCAAATGAAGAAGCAATTGATTATAACGATAAAGATGTACTTGCCAAAATGGCACCAATACAATGTCTGAACAAAAACGGGAAAGAAACGCTAGTGGAACATACTCCACTAGCTCAATATGGCAAGCATCTTCGAAAGCATGAGGGCTACCAAGTCAGGATGAATGCTCGACGTCCTAATAGTTGCAACATTAATTCTGTAGCTCGCGCCCACCTGTTCCTTTACCTAAAATGGGTATATGCAAGCACACACCAAGGACGTGCATGAGTAAGAATAGCTCTTTCCTAGCAACATGATTATAGCATGTCAAGTCAGTGGACTTGTCAAATTGAGATTAAGAAATTGAGTGAAATTTCCAAATATGGATTAGGAAAGTTTATGAGCTTCCAATTTTGGATTCGGAAAGTTATGCCATGAGAGTAACATGCACCATCATACTTAACATTTTGCACACAGCACACAACAGCGTACACATAGCACATATCATAATTCATAAAACACATAACATTGTTCATATCATTTATTCGTATGCCATGAGATCTTGGAATCATGGACTTTACATTAAGACTTACCAAAATGAGGGCTCAACATATGGGACCTCAACTAGGGAGTCTGCTTTAGCAAACACAGAGTCTACTTCTTTCATTCATACGTACTTTAATTTCATTTCATTTCATTCATGCGCCAGTGTAAACATCAGCTATACCTAGGATGCTGTTTAAGACTTTCATCGGGTTCGTTGTGCAATGACCAAGAATAACCTAATTTCATTACTTGAGTCTAACTCATCTCTTGATTATCCTATCCTAACACCTCTGGTATCCTTCGTTTTATTATGTGCATCATTTGAGGTTGTCCTCGTTCATTCATTGGGAACTTTAACTTTAACCAACATAGATCATGTGAGCATCGTAAAATCAAGTGTCATGAAACCCCACACCGAAAAGAGGTGGAATCACCGATCTAAGAGACGCAAAACATGCTAGCGTACATGGGAATTGAACCCCGCCAGATCCCTATATTTGCAGTATAGGTTCGAAGACTAGGACATATAAGGAGACCCATAGCCGTTATGCCAGACAATCTCATCTCATGAGGGTTACGTGAACCTCCGCCTTTCCCGAAAGAAGGCATCACCACTCATAGCTAGTCTATCGGTGCTCAGTATAAAGTTCCATTACATTCAACTCATACGTCAGGGAAGCTTGCTTCTATTATGAGGACATCATAGCTAAATATATTATTTCTCATCGCATCATTAGTATTAAGTGTGTTAATCTCAATACTTTCATTAGAGTGTTCATAGAGACTGATCTCTTCATTAACTTTACACTCTCATAGGTGAGTACGTTTTGGTAACATTTACTTCTGCTCATTTGAGATTGCTCTCATCTTTTACATTAGCCTCATATCATGTTATCACCACATTCATCAACATTAGCACATTTGCTCTTCATAATTACTCACCCCTTTTTACGTGAACATTCATTTCATCATATGTCAATGCAATTGGCCATTTGTGTGTTTCACACTCTTACTTAACCCTTATTGGGTTTCAACATTTCACTACATAATAATCATTTCATCGTATGCCAATGCACTTGGCCATTTAGTGTGTTTTACATTCGTATTTAACCTTTCTAGGGTAACATCATTTCATTACATACATCTTAGGTTTACTTAATTTTAAACGTATGCTAGACTTATGGGTCTATACATACAAGCCATGAGGCTTCCTTCATATTTCTTTTAAGCGATTCATATCTTTCTAAGATTATGTATTACAAGACTTATGCATCTTTTATGTATGCCAAGATCTCGATTTCAATCTAAGTGGGCAGCATTGTTCTTGAAGATTTAACTCACGTGTGACTTATGCATCTATACGGAATTTGGTCAATGGAACCCGGTTTTTAAATCTCTTGAACAATACTTTCATTTTTTTATTCATTTAGTTTGATCCATACGGCTTGGGGATCCAAGTTTGAGCCCTAATGCCTTCATTTTATTTTCCCCTTAATTTCTCTCTTCATTTTTCGCTTAATGGAACTAAGAGGTTGTGGGTTTGATCCCCCAAAACCTCATTTAATTTTTATTTTCATTGTCTTTAAATTTCCCTCCTTTAGCCAAAGGGTTGTGGGTTCGAACCCCAACAACCTCATTTACTTTTTATTTTCATTGCCTTTAAATTTCTCTCCTTTGGCCGAGGGGTTGTGGGTTCGAACCCCCACAACCCCTCTTTAATTTATTTTAATTTTCTCCTTGAATCTTCCTAGGAGGTCGTGGGTTCGATTCCCATGCCTCACATCTCTTTTCTCAAATTTCCATTTACTCTCCTTCACTGCCTAGAGGTCGTGGGTTCAATTCCCATGCCTCACATTTCTTTTCTTTCATTTTCTTTACTCTCCTTCACTGCCTAGAGGTCGTGGGTTCGATTCGCACGCGTCACATATTGTTATCTTTTACTCTTCCTTAATTCTGATTGAGAGGTGGTGGGTTCGAATCCCACGCCTCTCTTTTCTTTTTTTTCTTTTTACATTTTCCAGCAAATACCATGGTTCGAATCCCCTTCACCACATTTCTTTTTACTTTTTTATTATCGTGGTTTTTAACGTAGTGAGGTCAGGGGTTCAATCTTCCATGACCTCACTTGTTTTAATTTATCTTTTCAACATTTTGAACCCTCTTTGCCGACCGAAATTCATCAGTAGGAGCTGGAAATGTTCTTTTAATTTTTCAGCATCCTTTCATCAAGTTACACCTTAGTTCTTAGGGGTATTTCGTGGTGCATTTAGATCGTTTTAGGTGTGTTTTCATGGATTCATTTAGTCAAGAGATTATACCTCAAATCAGACACATTTAAACTCATATGGACATCACATTTACATCAACATGTGTACATGAAATATAAAGAACTATCATGTCATTTCAAGTCGTAAACCATGAATAATAGCCACGGCAACCCACACATGCACACGTAGTTACATTTTTGGAAATATCAATATAAGTCACATAATTCCAAACATACATATAAACACATAATCATCACGAAAACACGTTTCATCTCTAATTTTCTACCAGAAAACATAACCAACCTATGATTCAATGGGAGCTAGTGATAGGGATATGCAACGGGGAACAATCCTAGTTTCGAATGAATATTCTGACCCTGAAGGGGTCTCTTGGGAAAAGGACCAAGAGAGAAGAGAACCCATACCTTTTGACGTCCAAATGTCAACTTGCTTCCCAAAGAACCCCTCCAAACACACGTCCAAATCCAAGAGCTTCAACACCAACTTGACGAAAAAACCCTCTCTTTGTGTAACGTGTTTGATTAGTTGTTTGTTTATAATTTTCATTGTGAGTTCTTCAAGTGTGAAGAAAATTGGTTTACCTACTGTTTTTGTACGTTATTTGTCAGAAAAAACGTGAGTGAGAGTGATAGGGACGTGTGAGAGAGAGATGAGCGTGGGATAGTTTTCTAAGGCTTAGGAGTCTAGTTTAGGACTTAGTCGAATAAGGTTTTATTTAATTATTAAAAATATGATTTCCTTTAATTTTAAATCAGCGAATAACTAATAAATATAAATTAATTACATTAATTTACCAACTTAAATTAAAAACAATTTAATTCATTGCTTCCATCTAGACTCGAACACGGGTAGAGCAGGACTTCACTTCAAGAGCCCAATTTCGTCCCTCTCTCCCCAAAATTCCCCTCCACCTTATTAATTAAATAATTTATTATATATTAAGGGTAATTAAGATACTACCCTTAGCCTGGGAAAAAACCATTTTACCCCTAGACCTTCTAAACCTAAGATTTCCTCTTTTTAAGTTCGGAAAAGACTCATGCGAGTAAATCTTCATATTCAAGAGTCCTACATGGTTGGTCCCAACGTTTCCTAGATCAACTAACTCGACAAGTTAGTTGTTGCATATATGAAGGGTTTTAGGGTCTTGTTATACGCTTATCAATCCGTGTGAACCCATAGCACTCTAGACATATTAAGCATTACTTAGCATATTCATTTTTAGGGTTGTTACATTATTCCACCCTTAGGAACATTCATCCCCGAATGACACTACTCTTTACTAACAATAATAAGTCATCTATAGAATGTATGCATACATAGGTAATTCAATACTCCCCCGTAGGTGAATATCTTATTCACATATTAACATGATGGTGCACATCCTTGAAACCTACTAGTAGCTTCACATTAATAGATTAAAGAACTCTTTCCTAAACTAGTCTCATCAAATCATACAACATAAGTGAACATGTAATTAGTACAAATCAGCAACAAACATAATGACTCAAACATATTAACTTCATACTAGTGCATAAACACCATACATAGTCAAATACATGAAAGGCTAATTAAGGCTACACACCCGAGACTTCACCAGATGTGCCTTCCATTTTGCACCCCTAGACTTGAATGAGAAGAATCATTGCCTCCTTGGAGCCTCTTCACTTGGACCATTAGTTTGAACTCTCTCATTCCCTTGTTCTAGAATTCTCCTATTCGGAAAACCCTTCACCATGTGACTCGGTTTGCTACAAATCTAACAAGCATTAGAGCCCCTCATACACTCACCTCCATGAAGTTTGACACAGTTCCTACTCTTGACTCTGGGCTTGGAATCCCTATCATAGCGATCCTTGGACGAACTTGACTCCCCTTTGTGGGAGAGTCCCTTCTTAAACCTGGGCTTATCCTCGATTTCAGTACTACTCTTCCTTGGAAAATACTTCTCAGCTTGTCTTGACATGTTCCCTGCCCTAATATGCTTCCTATTCCCGTTTTCCTCCACTTGTTGGACATGGACCATAAGCCTGGAAAGGCCCATGTTGGAATGCAAAATAGATTCCCTACACTCCTCTTCGAGATTCTCTACAATCTTATATCCAGTGTAAACGAGAGGATTCATCCTCGTGAAGTCCCTTAACCTGCTAGCCATGGTGCTGGCAGGTGGGTTCGCCCTTAGAACACCTTGTTGCTCTGCCTTCATTTTTCCTTGTATTCATCTTTCTGAATCTCAATAATTGAAGTTAGATACGCTCTTAAACCCAAGAAACAGACAATAGATAAGACATGATAAAATTAGAAGAAGGGAAATTTTCCTATGCACCATGTAGTCTCTAATTCAGGATAGTGGTGCACTTCACTACCATGACTTAGAAACTACTCAATGCGGTTTATGTGAACTTATTATATTCAAAATTTAACCTAGTGCTCTTATACCAACTTTGTTTGGACTGTAATCTAAACCCGAGATGAGACCGGCGTCGTTGACCTCTCAGAGGTCGCAGACAAGCCTATATACGTCATTCTTACTTCATCTAGGTTAATTTTAGCAAAAAAATTTGAAAATTTTTGTTTCCTAACATGCTTACTAAACATTATATTATATATATAAATGTTCACCATCAGCCATCTAACATTAAGATCATCAAATGAAAGAAGCAGTTTAATATAACGATAAAGATGTACTTGCCAAAATGGCACTAATACAAAGTGTGAATAAAACCGAGAAATAAACACTAGTGGAATATACTCCACTAGCTCAATCCTACAACTAAGCTAGAATGTATATGGGCAAGCATTATTAAAAGAATGAGGGCCTACCAAGTCTGGATGAATGCTCGACGTGCAAATAGTTACAGTATTGATCCTGCAGCTCGAGTCCACCTGTGCCTGCACCTAAAAGTTTATAGTAGTATCGGGTTGGTACACACTTGTGCTAAGTATGGGTATATCCAAAGACACACCAAGGACATGCATGAGTAAGAATAGCTCTTTCATAGCAACATGATTATAGCAGGCCAAGTCAGAGGACTTGCCAAATTGAGATTAAGAAGGTGAGTGAACTTTCCAAATTTGTATTTGGAAAGTTTATGATCTTCCAAATTTGGATTAGGAAAATTATGCAATGAGAGTAACATTAACCATCATACTTAATATTTTGCACACAGCACACAACAGTGTACACATAGCACATATTATAAATAATATAACACATAACATTATTCATATCATTTATTCGTATGCCATGAGATCTTGGAATCATTGACTTGACATTAAGACTTCCCAAAATGAGGGCTCAACATATGGGACCTCAACTAGGGAGTCTGCTTTAGAAAACACAAAGTTTTCTTCTTTCATTCATACGTACTTTCATTTCATTTCATTAATGCACCAGTGTAAACACCAGTCATACCTAGGATGTAGTTTAAGACTTTCATTGGGTTTGTTGTGCAATGACCAAGAATGACCAAATGTCATTACTTGAGTCTAACTCACCTCTTGATTATCCTATCCTAACACCTTTGGTTTCATTCGTTTCATTATGTGCATCATTTGAGTTTTTCCTCGGTCATTCATTGGGAACTTTAACTTTAACCGATATAGATCATGTGAGCATCATGTTATCAAGTGTCATGAAACCCCACATCGAAAAGAGGTGGAATCACCGGTCAAAGTGGCGCAAAACATGCTAGCGTACATGGGAATTTAACACCGCCAAATCCCTATATTACCAGTATAGGTTCGAAGACTAGGAGATATAAGGAGATCCATACCTGGCATGCCAGACAATCTCATCTCATGAGAGTTATGTGAACCTCCGCCCTTCCCGAAAGAAGGCATCACCGCTCATAGCTAGTCTATCGGTGCTCAGTAAAGTTCCATTACATTCAACTCATACATCATGGAAGCTTGCTTCTAGTATGAGGATATCATATCTCAATAGATTATTTCTCATCTCATCATTAGTATTAAGTGTGTTAATCTCAATACTTTCATTAGAGTGTTCATAGAGACTGATCTCTTCATTAACTTTACACTCTCATAGGTGAGTACGTTTTGGTAACATTTACTTAGGCTCATTTGAGATTGCTCTCATCTTTTACATTAGCCTCATATCATGTTATCACCACATTCATAAACATTAGCACATTTGCTCTTCATAATTACTCACCCCTTTTTACGTGAATATTCATTTCATCATATGTCAATGCAATTGGTCATTTGTGTGTTTCACACTCTTGCTTAACCCTTCTAGGGTTTCATCATTTCATTACATAATAATTATTTCATCGTATGCCAATTCACATGGCGGATTTAGTGTGTTTTACACTCGTGCTTAACCTTTATAGGGTTACATCATTTCTTTACATACATCTTAGGCCCACATATTTTTGAACGTATGCTAGACTTATGGGTCTATACATACAAGCCATGAGGCTTCATTCATAATTCATTTAAGTGATTCATATCTTCCTAAGATTATGTATTACAAGACTTATGCATCTTTTATGTATGCCAAAATCTCGATTTTGATCTATGTGGGCAGCATTATTCTTGAAGATTAAACTCACGTATGATTTATGCATCTATACGGAATTTGGGAAAGGGAACCCGGTTTTCAAATCTCTTGAACAAGACATACATTTTTTTTTAATTTTGGTTTGATCCATACGGCTTGGGGACCTAAGTTTGTGCCCCAATGCCTTCATTTTATTTTTCCCTTAATTTCTCTCTTCATTCTTCTCTTAATGAAACTAAGAGGATGTGGAATCGAACCCCCACAACGTAATTTAATTCTTATTTTCATTGCCTTTAAATTTCTCTTCTTTAGCCGAAGGTTTGTGGGTTCGAACCCCCACAGCCCCTCTTTAATTTATTTTAGTTTTCTCCTTGAATTTTCCTAGGAGGTCGTGGATTCTATTCCCACGCCTCACATCTATTTTCTTTATTTTCCTTTTACTCTCCTTCACTTCCTAGAGGTCGTGGATTCCATTCAAAGGCCTCACTTTTCTTTTTCTTTCATTTTCTTTACACTCCTTCACTGCCTAGAGGTCATTGATTCGATTCTCACGCCTAACTTTTTTTTTCTTTTACTCTTCCTTAAGTCTGATTGAGAGGTGGTGGGTTCGAATTCCACTACTCTCATTTCTTTTTTTTTTATTCTAAGTTACATTTTCCAGCCAATACCATGGTTCGAATCCCCTTCACCACATTTCTTTTTACTTCTTTATTTTCATGGTTGTTAACATGGTGAGATCACAGGTTCAATCATCTATGACCGCACTTTTTTTAAATTCATTTTTTCAACATTTTGAACCCTCTTTGCGGACCGAAATTCATCAATAGAATATGAAAATTTTTGTTTAATTTTTAACCATAAATTCATCAAGTTACACCTTAGTTCTTAAGGGAATTTGTAGTGCATTAAGATCGTTTTAGGTGCATTTTCATGGATTCGTTTAGACAAGAGATTATCCCTCAAATAATCCACATTTAAACTCATATGAACATCACGTTTACATCAACATGTGTACATGAAATATAAAGAACTATCATGTCATTACAAGTCCTAAACCATGAACAATAGCCACGGCAACACACACATACACACGTAATTACATTTTTGAAAACATCAACATAAGTCACATAATTCCAAACATACATATAAACACATAATCATTACGAAAATACGTTTCATCCCTAGTTTTCTGTCATCAAACATAACCAACCTATGATTCAATGGGATATGCAATGGGGAACAATCCTAGTTTTTGGAATGAATATTCCGAACCTTAAGGGGTCTCTTGGGAAAGAGACTAAGAGAGAAGATAAACTATACCTTTTTGACGCTCAAACATCAACTTTATTCCCAAACAACCCCTCCAAACACACGTCCAAATCCAACAGCTTCAACACCAACTTGACGGAAAAACCCTCTCTTTGCCTAACTTGTTTGATTAGTTGTTCGTTTATAATATTCGTTGTGAGTTCTTCAAGACTGAAGAACTTTTGTTTAACTACTGTTTTTCTATGTTATTTGGTAGAGAAAAACGTGAGTGAGAGTGATAGAGACGTCAGAGAGAGAGATGAGCGTGGGAGAGAAGAATTTTCTTCGGCTTAGGAGTCTAGTTTAGGACTTAGTCAAATAAGGTTTTATTTAACTATTAAAAATCTGATTTCCTTTTATTTTAAAACAGCGAAAAACTAATAAATTTAAATTAATTACATTAAATTACCAACTTAAATTAAAAACAATTTAATTCATTGCTTTCACCTAGGTTCGAATCCGGGTGCAGCAAAACTTCACTTCAAGAGACCAATTTCGGCCCTCTCTCCCAAAAATACCCCTCCACCTTATTAATTAAATAATTAATTAAATATTTAGGTTAATTTAGATTCTACCCTTACCCTGGAAAAAGACCATTTTACCCCTAGACCCTCCAAACCAAAATTTCCTCTTTTTAAGTCCGGTAAAGACTCTTTCGAGTAAATCTTCGTATTCGAGAGTCCTACATGATTGGACACAACCTTTCCTAGATCAACTAACTCCCCAAGTTAGTTGGCTTGGATGTAGCAAGAATTATGAGGTCTTGTTCTACGCGCATCAATCCCTGTGAACCTAGTCTAATTGTTGGCATTCTAGACACATTAAGCATTACTTAGCATATCCATTTTTAGGGTTGTTACACTAGGGGACGGGTAGGAAGACTATAAAATAGTGACTTACACTTCCATAAGAACTTTGTACTTTTAGATTTCATTGCCCATTATTTACTTCTTTTTATTTTTGGTACTCTACAATTATTTCACAAGTAACTCACATTATCTAAAAATTGCTTCAATCATTTTTATTCTCAAAGAACTTTTTTGTTTTTTCTTTTCTTATTTTTTTCATGTCACATTCTTTCAAAAGGGCTTTTTAATCCCTTTGTAAATATTATTGATTACAATTTTCACTCAACCATCCTTTTTGAGATTTCATAATTTAAAAAGTTTATGCTACAGTGCTTAAGGAATCAAGGTCAAAAATCTCGAGATTCAAGAAAAGAGTCGATGTAAATATAGGGCTACAAACAAAACACTACAGGCTCAAAGGGGCTACTAGTAGAATAATATCTAAAAACGGCTAAAACTCAAAATGTAAATCAAAGAAAGCGTAATATCATCTCCTAAGCAAAGCAACACTTTTAATTTGCTTCAATAATATGCAGGGCAAGTTATAGACTAAGATGCAAATATGAAATATGGAATATGCAAATTCTCACCACACATGACACAAGTATATATAAATAAACATTGATCAATTCCACTTCTAAGAGAGATATGGTCATAACAAACAATAAAATAAAATAAGTTAGGTCTAAATAGCATGTATCACACAACTCAAAAGGGTCATTTATTTTCTCTCAAAAAAAAAAATTACTACCAAAAATTTAAAAATAATCGGTTCAATGGGACTATCCTCGGGAAATGAACCAAAAATAAGAGACAAGGAACTCATCCTAAAAGAATAATCGATAAAATATTTAAAGTTAGGAATTCGTTCCCCCCATCCCACACTTGAAATATGACATTGTCCTTCGTTCAACAAGTGAATATATAAGCTCTAAGTGAAAAAAATAAATTCATTTTTAAAAAAAACATTTTCATACCTGGGTTTGCCAACCTGGATACTGACTTTATTGTTGGAATTCCTCTTTTTTGCCCACTAGTTGATCATCATTCATAATAATTGGTATCATTCATAATAATTGGTGATTGGGAATCATACACCTCGACCTTTTTTTCTTAAGTGAGCCTCCAAGTCCAAAACGTCTAGGCCAAATTGATCTATCTCTTATGTGAGCTGAACTCTCCCATCTATTAATTGGGTTGTCATGTATATCAGACCATCATAGATAGACTATTGAAACTTTTGAAATTGAGCTTGTTCTTGTAACCATGATTGGATCACTATTTCTTTTTCTTCGTAACTTTGTTCTTGTATCCATTCCTATAATGGAGTATCATCCAAGTCTATAACTTACAATGGATCAGCGTCAACCTTAGCTTCCATGAATTTTTCTTGTAGTTCCATTGTTTTGCTTGTTGTTCTATCAGTGTAGGTTCAAAATTTATAAGTGTTAAATTATTTTGGTCAAGCATGTCCATGAATAGCTAGAAAAAAAAAATTGTGCGCCTCTTGTTAAACATTATCCAAATTATCAACCCTGCCAACATTAGAATTAATTAAAGAATTATAATAGGGGTTTGGGAAGAGGTGTATGATGATTCCACGATTTGGACTCATTTAGGTCTATATTTTGATATATTTAGTATCCTCAAATGCATATTTTGTCTCAGTAACTGATGAAATACCTTGATTTTCAGGTATTTAGACTTGGAGACAAAATGGACACCTTTGAGCAAAAATAAAGAAGGCAGCTGAAAATAACAAAGAGAAGAAGGCCTGAAGATCACCTAACCCATTAGATGAGTCCCCGGATCATCTTTATCTCGCCTAATGTTCCAAAGTACTGAACCCTGAAGGAAAAAGAAGAGTTGGCGTGTTGTCGAACAATTCCGCGAGGCAGTACTTCATCGCCAAAAGTTACAGAACACAAAGATGTTAAAACAAAAAGCAAGATGGTAATGAAATATACCCAAGGGTGCATCGCCTAGATGATCGGCTATCCCGAATAACTACGCCTAGTGGTCCTTCGCATCATAAATTTTTGAAAACTATAAATACTAATTAATATTTTCTAGCTTAGTATCAATTTTTTAGCTTTTAACAGTAGTATTTTAGACATTTCTTTTATTTTATGAGTTCATAGGGTTTTGGGAGACTTTTTTCCTGAACCTTGAACATTTGAAGGTTCCCAACCTCAAGAAATTGGAAGTGGATCTTGAACAATCTTCATCCTTAGCTCGTATACATACATCTTTTATCATATGCATTTGATGGAAACTCATTTTTGTACCGATTTCTATCTTTTTACTATGTGTAGCTAAAACGCTAATTCTTGGGGTGTGATTATGTGAATATGAGTTGAATTTACTGCAGCATTTTGCTAAATAATACCTATTTTGTTGTTTCTATGTGATTTCATACAATAGTTGTGTTTGAACATAAGAAATTGTAGTTTTAAATGTGATTTAATCTTTAGTGCCTTGGGCTTGGTCGAGAAACAAGTCTTTAGAACAAAATTACTGAATTGATAGTTGGTGGTTATTGGTTTATCGTGGGTTCATCTCGAGAGAGTAAATCCTAAATCCTCTCCCACTCTCTCAGCTCAAGAGAATGAAAAGTATAAGGCAAAGAATGGGCATAAAAGTGGCTTCTTGGTGTTCGAGAAAAATTGAGTTGATTCGGGGTAAGGTTCTCGAGAGAGAATTTTCCCCACTAAAGTCAATCCTAGTCACTAATTTGCAGCAATTTACTAGTAATAGCATGTACCCGATCGATTTTTTAAACTGATAATCCTATCTCATTCCAAGAATCTTGTCTCCCTATTCGTATCTCATTTATTTTTATTGTTTTAGTTACTTAATTTTTTACAAGCCCCTCATTATTAATTAACACTTGTGTCACCCCCTTTGATTTATTATGTTTTTAATTGATAATTCCTTTTAGCTATGAGTAGCATGAGCTAACATATACTTGGCTATTAATTCTCGAAGAATCACTCCCTTAGAACTCAACCCCAACCCTTGGTTGGATTATATACTTCTTAAGGACCGTCGACGCTTAGAAGTGGATGAAGTGTGTTTGACGAAGTTAAAAAGTAATTCATCAATAAATGGCGCCGCTGTCGGGGAGTGGTGTTGCTTGACAAATTTTAGCTAAGTGGATGGTGTTGCTTAACTTACTTAATTTTTAGTTTTGTATTTTTCTTATTTGTGTTTTGAGGAAAAAATTCAGTACAAGGGGTGAAAAAATAACAAGATCACCTATTGTTGAGGTTTTTGAATCTTAGAGATAACCTTCTAACATCTACCAATTAGAAGGAGAGCCTATCCATGATATGTGGTCAAGGTTCAAAGCATTATTGCAACAATGCTTGAATCATGGAATGCCAAACAAAGTGTTGCTTTAATGCTTTTATAGAGGTTTAAACCTGAAAGTAAAAGAGTAGTTGATCAATTGTTTGCACGGTGTTCGACAAGACGACCCTATAGAGTGGTGGTCAATCATCTTGATGGCTTGGTTAAAGTCAGCTAGAAAACTGAGAAATGCCAAGGATGGGCTGACTTGTTGACCCAATTGGACGATCTATACAAGAAAGTAATGAAGTTGGAGGAAAGTTCCAACAAGAAGATAAGGTACCTTTCCCCTCTCAAGTACATAAGGATGAAGTTGCTGAAGGGTGGAAAAAGTGGAGAGGCCCTCTCTCATTCTCCATGAAATTGAGGAACAAGATAGAGTGTAGAATAATATAAAATAGAATATCAAAATGTTCAATTAAGACGACCTCGCGTTCCATGATCATTCAACTGCAAGATGCCCAACTAGGACAAATGATATCATGTCTCTACTCACTGGACAAGGAAGGGACACCTAGTGATACTATGGTGACCTCTTATAATTAGGTTTGAAGGGTGACTTGCGTTGTGCCACAGTGTTAAGCTTTGGGAGGCAACCCAAGACCATTTTACGATAGTATTTTTGTTTTGGCAAATAATGTTGTGTTGATTGTGCCGGTTTAAGTGCAGAAAGTGTTTGAGAAATGCATATTGACTAGCAAATGGTCCTGTTGGAAAAACGCAAAAACAGTTGGTGTGTCTGACTTAATCTGCCGTTTTGCTCAACACAAGTTTACTTTGGAGGCTTTAAAACCTGCTGATCCTAGGATATCAGTAGCTAGTTGGCGACCCCGACAAAGACCATTATATGGACTTCAATCACTTTGAGGCCCTGTAGAACTTAGCAAGAGAAGTAACCACTCGGCATGTCACCTAGGGGATCGGTGAATGAAACTAACGTTTCCGAATAGGCGCGAACTGGACGTTTTAAATGGAAAAAGGTTTTAAAGTTCAAAATTTTCCTCACTATTAAATGTAACAAACTTTCACCAAGTTAGAATTTTCTACATTTCTGTATTTCATAAGTATTTTGGTTGATTGGTTATTGCTTGGTATCGGGATCATTGTTGCCTAACGATTCTATCTTAGATTAGTTAGCGCAAAAGGTTGGTTTCCGAACCTTGAATTTTTTCTATCAAATTTTGTACTCAGATGCGATAATGTTATCTCCATTGGTGTGTGTTGGTCCTCTCTGGTACGATAAGATTATTAATTGCCTATTTTTATTTGATAATCATGCCCTTACTGTGTTAAATTTTTGATTCCTGACATTTATACCTAAATGGGTGAAATTATATGGGCTTGTGCATGAGGACATTGGGTCTAAGCTTAATTTGAATTTTGCATGATCTGATTTTTGTAGGGGGCGAAGGGTTGAGTTGAAGAAGATGGGTTGAAAATAGGCATGTTGAGTTATTTGGCGACCTAGGCAGCGCTCGCCAAACCACTCGGCGATTTTCCTAATGTCATTATCTCGCCTTTTAATTCATGCTTAATTTGATATAAGAGTCTACAACTTTTGACGAAGATTTAAAACTGACCAATAGCACTCGCGACTCGCCATAGTTTTCTTGATTCATCCTTTGTCTACACCCTTGTATCCTTTGTGTACCGCACTTGGCGACTCATTTTCGTAGTTATGTGGGTCACCAACTGGTTCAATATGTTTTGTCTGTAGGTGAGCTTCTGTGCTTTTCGTTGAATACTTTCTAACACTTTCTCGAAGCTTTGCAGATATGGCTAGACCAAAGGTAGTTGTATGAAGCAAGCAACCCCGACACATAAGGGAAAAACAATTGAGTAAAACATACAAGTGGAACTAAAACCTCCAAGACAGATAGTGAGGGCAAAAGGACCAATCCGCGAGACTACATTCTTCTCTCGTGGACTCTACACAATTATCCGCACTTTCATGGCGGCTCATGAATTGGATAATTTAGAAAGTCAATTGTCGATGAATTTTCTAAAGTACCTCTAAGAACAATTAACCAAGTCATGGATGATGTACCGAGAATTGATGCCTACACAGATGGAGCGAATGCTTAGATAGGACCCCCTCTTAACCTCCCTCTGACTTACTTTTTGAATATTTTTATTTCATTTGCATTTGAATACAAATATTTTTGTGTTGGTGGGGTAAGGCTCACCTTTTGTGTGAATATTGTTTCTCGTGTTTTGTGTATATATTTGGGGTTGTTAGGCTTTAAAATTGTGTTAAATACTGCCTTTTGTGGATGTTTGAATTTATGGCTCCTTTTGCTTTAATTGCAAATGATTTTGACCAGTTCAAAAAAATTTCACCACCTCTTGTATGTTAATGTTGTTGTTCCTTGGAAAATTTGAGTCTCGATTTTGATCGATACGGATGACTTAAAGAGTGCTTGCAATCGAATGAACATTAATTTGCAGCTATGACAAGGAAAATTGAAGTTGCATAGACAATATTAGAACTTTTTGCATTTCGTTCTAATTAGCCAAATATCAAACTGATTTTCTTGTGATTAACATTGCACAGTAGCAAAATTTTAAAGTCTTGTTTAACATTGGTGTTGATGTCTTGTATGATGATCTTACCATGAACCATGCATGATGACACCTAAATTTTGCCTCGTTTGTCCGGTTAACTTAGTGATGTGATCTCATGATATGAACTTAGTCATCTTTGAAAGAGTGTGACCAATTTGACATATACCTCTTTGTGGCCTACGTTGTGAGTGCCTGAACGTAGGCCTATGTTGAAAGATTGTGAACCATTAAAATGTAGCTCTAAAAGTTTAAGATGGGGGTGTTCATGTTTCCACGATTTAGACTCATTTAGGGCTATATTTTGATAGATTTAGTGTCTACAAATATATATATTGTCTCAATAACTGATGAAATACCTTGAGTTTCAAGTATTTAGACTTGGATACAAAGCATGGACACCTTTAAGCAAAAAGGAACAAGACAGCTAAAAAGAACGAATAAAAGAAGGCCTGAAGATTGCCTAACCCATTAGGTGAGTCGCCGAATGGCCTTAATCTCAACTAATGTTCAGATAACTTTTTGAAAACAATAAATACTCATTAATATTTTCTAGACTAGTTTCAAATTTTTAGATTTGATAACTAGTTTTTTAGACTTCATTTATATTTTTGAGTTATTAGGGTATAGGGAGACTTTGTTCTTAAGCCTTGAAGATTTGAAGGTTCCCAACTTCAAGAAATTGGAAGTAGTTCTTGAAGAATCTTCATCCTAAGCTCGTGTAAAGACATTTTCTATCATACCCATTTGATGGTAACACCTCATGGTATCGATTTCTATCTTTTTACTATGCGTAGATTAAACCCCAATTCTTTGGGTGTGATTATGTGAAGATGATTTGAATTTACTGCTCTGTCTTGCAGATTAGTAGTTATTTTGTTGTTTAAATATGATATCACTTAGTACTTATGTTTGAACTTAATGAAATTGTAGTTGCAAATATGATTTTATCTTTGTGTCTTGGGCTTGCTTAAGAGAGATGTCTCTAGACCAAAACTAATCAATCGATAGCTGGTGATTACTAGGTTGTCGTGGGTTCATCTCGAGAGATTAAATCCTAAATCCTCTCCCATACTTTAAACTCGAGAGAGTGAATGGGCTAAAGCGAAGGCTGGGCATAATAGAAGTTTCTCCGTGTTTGAGAGAAACCGAGTTGATTTGGGGTAAGGTTCTCGAGAGAGAATTTACCCCCTCTAAAGTCTCATTTAGTCACAAATTTGTAGAAATTTACTAGTAATAGCATGTATCCGGTTGTTTATTTAATATCATATTCCTATCACATCCCAAGAACCTCGTCTCCATATTCGTATCTCTCTTACTTTTTTCTATTTTTAGTTGCTAACTTGTCCACAAACCCCTACATTGTTAATTGACACTGCTGTCACCCTCTTTGATTTATAATACTTTTTAATCGATAATTCCTTTTAGCTATGACTAGCATGAGCTAATTTATACTTGGCTGTTAATTCTCGAAGAACTGCTCCCTTGGGACTTAACCTCAACCCTTGGTTGGGTTATATACTGCTTAACTACCGTCAAAGCTTTTAATCAGATGAAGTCTCTTTGACGGCGTTAAAAGCTAATTCATCTGTGTCACACCCTGATCCTATATCATGGATGGGATTGGCACTCAAGAACTATTGTTGGCCCTAAGTGAACCTGTTTCCTTGCTTACTACTAAGCAGATGACTTAAATCAACAAAATTAGCTCATGAAATTACTTAGAATGTTATAAAGGAACATTCACTGGCCAATAAGGCAACTCAAATCTTATAACAAAACGTCTGAAATGAATAAGACTAATGAACTAATAATATCTAACTGTATATGAAGCCTCTAATACTATGAGGACTGTAGAGAAAAGACCCTTGATCATCCTAACAACTGAAATAACAAAGAAATAAAAAGGGATCCTCCGGAAAGCAAGGAGGCTCACCAAATGACTCTTAAATGCTCAACTGGATCAACGAAGCATTGGATGTTGATCTTGGTTACTTGTATCTGCATTATAAAATGATGCAGGCCAAATGGTATCAATGTATTGAATTTATGATCATGTGAGGGGAAATTGAAACAACACATAATCTTAAACTGGAATCTCAAAGAAACGCTTACATCTGCTTTACTCAACTCATGGATACTTAACTCAATGCAGAACTAAACAACAATAGAGAGACAGTTTATAAAGCATTTAGTGCAGTATATAACATCTCAAGGTATTGGAAAATGCAATAATATCTCAATTATATATAAGAATACAAAAATAAACTCTATTTGGGATATTCTCTAATCGGCAACCATCACATGAGCAATGTAATGATACAACATCTTGCCCACACGCTGCTACAACTGACCTATAACTTATCGGGATATAGAATGCCTCAATTAAGTGAATCCACCAAGCTATGCTTAAAATCATTAAGGAATCGTCTAAAAAGTATGATACTTTCTACCTACGTTGGCTACATAATTTATAGAGACTTGAGTTATTATTAACTCATCCTCATATCGGTGCTCAATACTACTCCCAAATTATACTCATTTCATATGTTTATAAACGTAAATATTTCTCAATGGTTTTAGATTATTACTGAAAAACTAGATCAAAATCACACTTTGTCTCTTCTTAAATTGTGAAAACATTTACTCTTTTGGATTACTTAGTTCCATATAATATTTTAAAGAAAATTAACTTCACGCTTACTTTTTCTCAACTTAATACTCATGTCTTAAATTAATTTAAAAACATTTGTTAGAGGCTTTTGAAACGACTCTATGAACTCTCTAGACTTACTCTTACCTATACTTTAATTTAAATTAATGGATTCAAGGTTATGATTCATAATTATGGATGATTTCTAGATGTTTAGAAGTCATTTATAGTAGTTAGAACCGATAGGAAGTGTTAATACACTTTAGAAGGACTCACACGGGCTAAACGGTGAAACACGGGTGACGGCAAACATCCCAGGCACACAACTAATGCGCGCCACCCCAAACCTTCTGGCGTATTGGGGGGCGCGTCACCCAGCCCTTCTTCAGAATATTCCAACGAAGTTTTTTTCTAATTTTCTAACCTCAATTCGATTAAATTTGATTATTTTTATCAATTTCTCTTTACATTCACGTATTCAATGCATGTACACAAGAATATATTCAAACACAACTCTAAAATCTACACTATTTACTCGAGAACTCATCAATCTCATCTTAACTGAAGAACGAATGTCAATTTCACGAACACAATTCAAGAAGATCAAACCTTCAGCTTTCTATAATGAATTTGACGCAGAAATTAACATGATTGGTATGTGGATGAACAAACTCAATGTTATGTGAACCACATACCTATTAGGATCGAATCCATGGCAAAATTTGTAACCAAAACCGCAAGAACTTGATGAATCTTGACCTTTTCTCCTCTTTAGTTCTTTATCTAAAAACCATAGCGTGAAATTTGAGTTCTTAAGCTGAATCAAATAATTTTATACCCCTAATTAATTAATAAAGGCGAAATAACTTAATTAGATAAGAAAAAGACCAAAAGATCCCTCATAAAATCGGGTAACTTTTCTTATCTAGACAGCTCAACTTCAAAAAAATGGGCATATCTCCCACATACAAACTCAAAAATTAGCAAACTCGATGATTTTGAAAAGATAATTCAACCAAATTCAATTTTATATCTCGTATTCCAACTAAATCAGCCTCTACTAAGAGTTATGGTCGTTTGAAGTTGTCCCCAAACTCATACTTAACATAACTTTCCAAATTTTAGATTTTTGTTACCAAATTTGATTCTTTCAACTTTTACCTCTTACAAATAGCGAGGTATTACAAGGAGAATAAGAATTAGGAAAACCATTCCAATGACCATTGTAACGACCCAGAAGCACCCCCAATCGCCACACAACCTACTCAACCTCTCGGAGGTCTTGTACAAGCCCTTAGACATTTTTCATCGCATATATATATATACACACACACACACACACACACACACACAAGTAGTGTAGAATTAAAACTTTTCATCATCAAAGTCTAACTCTTTTATTAAATCATAAGGAAGAACTAAGTCTCGTCATAGCCATCTTAGAAAAATATAATATCATAGGGTCACAACTCTCACATCAATTGAATGTAAACAATAGCCTATTACAAAGGCTTTTAGAAAAGAAAGCTAAGCATAAGCCATGTCCTCAAACATATGTAGACATATCAATCTTGAGAGAATGTACTTTCCAAGCTTCAACTTCTAAGAGAATCCTCACTTGTCACCTACACTTGTACAAATATAGAAACACATGAAATTATAACATTGAATGCAGTAAGTATGGTGAACATGCAAGAAAACCATGATAAAACGGACATTTACTTTGAAACATACTTTTCATGCTCTTTTGGTAAATCCTCATGAACAAGTATAAGAACCTCATTCATATCAATATTCACATGTAAGACATATTCAAGTAATCCATAATATATAACCATCATCATTAAGAAACCATATCAACATATAGACCTCCTACCAAAGGTCATCGTAAAACTCACCTATGTAAGATATGAAGTGGCCGCACATACAACCTCTTTACATGCCTAAGTGATTCTCAAGACTTACCAAAGTAATATTCTTCCCTTTTCATAATTTAAACTCTCCACCTAAGTTTACTCTAAGACTCACCTAAGTGAGACATGAAGAGACTGCCCATACACTCTCTTCAACCTACCTAAGCAATCCTCAAACCTACCATAGATAAGAACATTTCTATTCAACATGCATTAACTAAAGTCAACATTATTCATTGATCCATTTAAGAGAAAAATAAGAATTTAGAGGACTTGACTTAATGGTCTTGGAGGACCTAGGGAACTCATTGTAGCACTTCAAATATATATTGTAGAAGTTACATAGTGTACTTGACCTCGGAGAGGTCTTATATAAGCCCCTTAGTTTCATTACATAACATCATATAAAAATTGAGGGAATTTAAAAACTTTTGTTCAAACAAAGTACGAAAATCTTTTCATAATAGCGGAATTCTTTCTAACATGTGTCTAAAAACCATTTATCATTACAAGAGTAACAATGTCTTGGAACTTAGCCCACAAAATCTAAAATATAATAAAAATACATAGACGAAACATATTGGTATTGTCCTCAAATTCTATGAGGACTCACCAATCTTCAATCTTCTTCAACTTAGGAACCTAGCCTCCAACTAGTCAATCTCTCAAAATCCCCTACATTTGGTTAGAAATGTAGTCAATATAAGTTAGTACAAAATGTACCAAGTATGAAACCTAACATACAAAATATAAGATATGTCAAAGGGTTAGTCAATAATAGACATAATCATAACATAAGCCTCATATAATAACAAGTCTACATAAGTCATACATAGATTCATACTGCAACCATAAGTCCTTCATACTCAAGTGAACTACTTCCCAATCCACCTCCAAGTATACATGTGCAAGGCAAAAGTAGCATCCCATTCTACTAACAAATCTAAGTAGATCTATTTGGCCATCCTTGGTCATATCCCACTCTCATATTTAAGACCTAGTTTTTCATAACATAAGAGCACTATACCCCTAGATCACCTCAAGGCATACTTGTGAAATGCATGTGGGGCATCCCATTCTACCTCACACACTAACCATATCTTTAGGTCAACCTATTCTTGTCTTACCCCTTTCTAAGTGTCACTATGGACCTACTTTCATATTTGACAAGGAACTATCACCTTAAGTCAATCACATCATGGAAGGCAACAAAAGAAACTACCCAAGCTAAGCATACATCACATAGGAGGTAATTTCATAGGTAGCTTCAACTTATACTTGTTCCATGTATAAAAGACATCCCATTCTACCCTTCATACTAAGTACTTCTTTAGGCCGACCTAATCCAAGCTAACTTATCTTTCATTCTAGTATATTAAATTTAGCATACTAACCTAATAGACATACTACCATGGAAACATCATAATATACAATCTAAGATAACAAAGGGAGGATATAATAATACCAACCTAGCAACCATGCAACCGTTCATGTAGATGCAAGCTATCCATGGGAGAGCCTAAATCCTTAACCCTAAGTAAATCTTAGGAGCGCCACATATCTCAAACCCAAGCTACCATAAATTGGTTTTTTCCTAACCAGTCAAGATTCCATGAAGGCACTCTAGTCATGCTACTCCAAGCTAACCCTAGGAGAGTATCGATTCTCCATCCTAGGTTGTCATGCTTATGCTAATGCAAGCTACCTTGAAAAACATTCTACGAATGCATGATTAAGCTAACCATGGAAGATCTTAAATCCTCCAACCCAAGATACCATGATACACACCATCCCAAGCTACCATGAGATACCATCCCAAGCTACATAATTCAACTATCCATGAGAATCTATAAGTTCAACCCCAAGCTATTTTATTCTAACAAGCATGCTTCATTTTAGGTGATTAGCCTTTCACATTATACATATATACAAACTACTCATCATATTAGACTCATTGTATAAGCCCTAGTGACCAACATTATGAATTCAAGCCCTACATTCAATCTTTACTTCATTATTTTCATATTATTCTAGATTTAAAAACACATTAGTTCTAATCCTTAGTCACAAGACAATCCTTAGCTCATATTATCATAAAGTCCCAATTCTAATAAATTCAATTAACTTTCTATAAAACATGCATAGATATAGGTTAGTTCATGATTTTATGATTCCATTCTTGATTAAGGCCTACACCTATTAACAACTCAAGAGAATCTAACAAGAGTCATCAATTTCTTATTCAAAGCCTAAACCCACAAAATCTAGAAATTAGGGTTAAACATGAACTCAACATAAATCCTTCATAATCACATAATAAACATCAATTTAGCCATATATTGGCAAAATCCAACCTTTTGGAACCATACCCACCTAATTCCCATACATTGGAACCAACCCTACCTTCATTGGGGGTTTTCTTCACAAAATTGGGAAATCTTGGGGACTCTAAGGGTGGAAGAACCCATAAATAAAGATATTTACATAACTTTAGTCAAAGCCTTAAACTAATCTTGAAACCTTGGTGAAACTTGACCTAGATGCTGCCTCCTTCTCTTCTTCTTCAATGGTGGTTCTTCTTAGAGAGAGAAACTTTTGGAAGAGAGAAGGGATTTGAAAAAAGGATTTCTAATTGGGTAATGGTGTTTTAGATTGAAAAATGTTTTATGCATGACTAAAACCCGTGTCTAACTATTCCCCAAAGTACCCAAAATACCCCTACACTTTTGGACTTCAAACTAAGGGTCCAACTTGACTTTAAAATGATGCGACCAAATCTGGGACTTGGTTGCGCGTCGCGGGGTCACCTCCAGATCTTGATTCTATGATTTAGTTTGAGGAAGAATGGTTTGTGTTGGTCCCACGTCGCAGGACAACTTTTGTCCATTCAGTGTTAACAGTGTGACGTGCCAAGGACCTCAAATCTTGCAGTATGCACGCTGTTTTGGCAGCTTCCTTGTCCAACATATGGGTCCTCCTTGGGGACCAATAGAATGGTCTTCGGGGATTCTTACTCAAATGTTTTGACCCTATACATGTAATATTATGTGTAGGAACCCTTGATACTCAATTTCACCTTCTTACCATACTCCAAAACGCAACCACAAAACCCTTCGTTACCCTAGTCCAACTTGGCTAGTTTCCGGATGTTTTGGTCGTCCTTTGAATTTTGACCTCCAAACTCTTGAAAACTGATTTTAAAATTTATTCCTCATTATTTTAACCAGTTATTAACTCACGTGAAACTCTATTTCACCCTATTTCATTTTGAGGGTCATTACAAAGCCTACTCGTGCCATGTATAGATAGCGTCTCGTTCCACTACCTACATGTTGTAGAACTTCTTCAATACTAGAATGCACATACCATATGATGATAATAGGCACTAATGGACATATACCATACTAGCTAGGTATGAAATCCGGAGTCATAAGGACCCCACACCGTGAAAGGTGTCCTACTTGCCAATGGTCGAACTAGTAATCATCCCAAGGAATATCAAAGGCTTTTTTGTACTCTAGTCTCCTACTCAAGTAGAGCTACTACCAAAAGCATATTCTCTTGGCGCTTTGACTTTTTTCTCATACAGTAAATCATTCCCTAGGTGTATTAAAAAAGGTACCATAATTATGCCTTACCAACTCATAAAACCCTTTTTATCCCAGGGATGGGTCATATTTGGATAGCTCTTATGAATTCCTCAGATAAGGTTTCATGTCGTTCCAGCCACCCTACTCCTAAGTTTATCATTCCACTCAAGAAGGATACCGTTACGGTCTTTCACTTCAAGGATTCATATTAACCTTCTTTTTCTATTCAAGGTTCACATTATTAGCCTTCTTTTCATTATTCAAGGGTCTACATTCTTTAACCTTTTTTACATATTCAAGGCTTTACTTTCATTTAGGGTTCTAGACTTATCAAGAAAGGGCACCATTCTTAGGTCTACCGGTTCAAGCCATGCTCTAGAATACCACATTTAATCATTCAAGGATGGATAACAACATAGTTCTACCGATCTTAGACTTTCATTCTTTCATTCAATTCAATATCATTCAAGTACCAAGTCGGGACAACTAGTCTACCATACAAGATACCACATCATTCTCTAAAGGCTCTCCCTAGTCCTTCACATCATATGTATTCAACTAGAGAGGCAACATATCAAATCATAGAATTATAGACTCATACAAGATCATATAGACATCACACTTCACTTCATACCATTTCCTATACATTATCATGATCATATTATATTTCATAATATAATGTTGACAAGGCCATGTTTATAACGATTATATAAAGTAATATACGACATCATAAGTGTATGATACTAAAAAAACAATTAAATATCAATTCACTGCTAAACAAACGAATTAGGTCAATTCACCACCTTCCCACAACCATAATCATCATCCTTTAGCCTTTCCAATAAAAAATCACATAATAGAGATATTACTCATCACAATATACATAATACTAAGCCTATAATTTAACCTAATCAATGATCCATCAATAATCAATATAGATATCAACATTATAAGGCAGCCACAATCCTAACATTAATCAATACATAATTCAATAGTCCAATACGATCTACACATGAATTCAATATAATTAAGTCATGATCAATTCACCCATATTAGAGCCACCATAGGAATTAATGTAATGCATGGTTCATGGAGTTTTTTATATTAAAACATTCGAATAACATTTATCAATCAATAAAACATCACTTAAAACTTTTTATGCAAGAACCGATGCATAGAATTCAAAATAGGATTTCATAGTTTTGAAAGATCTTTGAAAATCCTTTGGAATTGGATACTTGAATGGAGAAAGATGAAACAACATACCTTAATTGATGAAATCCAACGAAATTGATGGAGAAAATCTTGGAGAATTTGACCTTCTTGCTTGGAGATTTAAAGCTTCATCAATGGAGGTTTTGGAGAAAGAGAATTGAGAGTTTTTGTTTTGGTTTGAGGGTTTGGTTTTATTGGTGAAATTTGGGGTTTAAAAAGAATCAATAATCAACAATAACTAATCCCCAAAGTACCCAAATACTCGTTCACTTATTGGACCTTTTAACCAAGTCTAATTTGACTTAAAAATGACGCGACCAAATCTGGGACATGGATGCGCGTCGCGGGGACACTTCCGATTCTTGGTTTTGGAAAATTATGAGACAGAATGGTTCGTGTTGATCCCACTTGAAAGTTGTGTGATGCACCATGGCCTCCAAGAATGGGCATCCTCGGCAGCTTCCTTGGCCCATGTTTAGGTCCTCTTTAAGGACCCATTGGTTGGTCATTAGGGAGTCGCGCCCAGAAGTTTTGACCCTATACATTTAATTCTAGGTACTATGATAACCCCCACTGATTTTAGACTCCAAATAATACCTTAAAACATTCACAACATACAAGGACACACTAGCGCACACACAAGACTAGTTTCTGAACGTCTTGGTCGTTCTTCGATGTTTCAATTCCAAACTCTTCAAACTGACTTCTAATGCTATTATTCATCATTGTAACATCATATTAAATCGTAACATACATGATAGGCATTAGTTTAAACTATTTCATTATTAGGGTTGTTACAACCATATTAACCACCACATATATGACATATATGAAGCTCAATATCTAAGTGGAGTCCATAATTATAGTTACAAGGATATCATCACCTAACCACTATTTATATCAATCATCTATATCAACAATAGTTCCAAATTATTCAAAGAGAAAAATTTGTTTAGAAAAAGAATGAAAAAAAAACTTAAATAAGAAAGAAAAAGTATAACCTAGAAGAATAATTAACTTATAAGTCCCATCCAGTGGTTCTAAAAACTTGTTGTTTCCAATTGTACACGCAAGTATACGTGCTAGCACAAGTAATATAGTGTCTCTAAGAGAGAAATAACATCGAACCAAAAGGAATTGTTCATTATTTTTTTTTACTAAACTATACAAGTCTAATTATATATTCAAGAGTTCTAAAAGAATTTGATTTATAAATAAAATAATGCAAGAATTATGTACTAAGATTACTTTACTATGATTTGCGAAAATTCTAGGGTTGCAACTTACTTAGAATTCATGGATAGTATCTTCTTCTATGGACTTCAACTGGATATTAAATTGATTATTTACAAGGTTGAATGTATGATCATGGTCTCCCGACCTCTGATTGTCTACCACAATTTGTAGTCTAACTACATCATTTAGGGGGATAGGCTGAACAAAGTGCAGAGCATTAACTTTTCAGCTTGTTTACTAACCAAGAAAGGTCTCTATGTATATCCCTATCATTATAAAAGTCAACCTTAATTTCTAGAGAAGTTCATGCTCCTTTTTCCCATGTTATACCTCTTATTCCTCTCCGAGTTCAATTTGAACAATGATTTTATTCCAATAATGGTAATCCCAACATACTAAATCAAGAACAAAAGAGAAATTTATGTGAAAATCAACTTTTATCCATAAAATTCAATACTAAACAATCATTTGTAGCCACAACCCATAGTAAGGGTCTTTAACTATTGATGTCTAAGAAAAGAAAAAAGGAGAAATAAACCTAAAAAGTATCATGATTATCTCTCTAAAGTATGTCTTTTAATAATTATTCTTATGGACTATTTATGGATCTAGGAAACTCTAAATAAAATAATTGATTCCAAAACAAATAAGAAACCCAAAACTCAAAATAAGGTTACCCGTATAACAGTATTGTCTCTCAACAGTTTGTTTTCTTGTCTTCACTTGCTACCACGTAAAAGCAAGGCAATGAACCACAATTTGCTCTCCTTTGATTTCTGCCTAAATTCTGCACGTATATAAATATTACTAAAACATTTAACTTAATCCATTAAGTTACCTGCTTGATATTCTACTCTTTAATTTGTTTTAGCTCCAAAATAAATTCTTCATCAACATACCAATTTGATCCTACAAAAAAAATCAAATATTTATCACAATCCATAAAATTTATGTTCAAAAAGAAAAGATAAAAATGCTAAATATGACACAACTGATTATTTAAAATATGTATTTTTGGCCTAACGTCATACATAGACTTCTCAAGTAGCCTATGGATCTCTCTGGTCGGGTGTCACATTGAATTGGATAAGGGTATCTTCAGAGGTCCTACCTAGATGCAGGGACAAGAGGCAGGTGTATATACTTGGTGGTGTGTATCTTTGTTTTGAATGCTCATTCGGTTTCTACTGTATTATCTGCATTCAGATGCATTGCCTATTACCAGTATAATAAATTGTTATTTGCACCAAGCGATGGGTTATTTTTGTTATTTGAACCTTTCAATATTATAGTGTATGATTATATTATTGTTTGACTATAATTATGTATAATATATTGGATAGGTTGCTAGTTTCATAAGGGGTTGGCTTTGCCCCTATATTTGTAAGCTATTATTCGTTTCTAATTATGTTGAGTAGCGGTGTTACCATGGGTCATGCCTTGGCTAATTGAATCTTGTGGTAGGATATTATTTTGATTAGTTTGTTGGGCTCACGCCTTTAGGTATGTTCCTTTGACTTAGTCTAATATTCATTCTATTATATTCCTTCATTTTTGTTACAAGCAGTATCGTGTTACATCTCCTCACTATTTACTTGTGATGTGCTTTCGCTATTTAGCCATTGGTTTTACTTGTTTTGTCTTTGGATCTTATTCAATCTATGCGTATTGAGTACCATTTTTGTATACGCACATTATACTTCTTCATCATGTGGATCATAGTACGAGTTCTCATTATTGATTTTGATCTTGTGCGGAGAAACTTTTGGGATTCAAAGTGTAACACCCAAAAAAAATTTGAACTAAGTTCAAACCTATATTCTTAGTGAGTGAGATTTTTACCAACGAATTAAATTTCTTGAGTGTCAAGGTCACTAGGTGTAGCACCTTGAGTTCCAAGAAGAACTACAGAGAACTCATTGAGGTCATTCCTAATCTCTTCTATGTTATAGGTCAACTTCAAATGTTCATAACTTCCAGTACATGATGAGTTAGGTGTGCTAAAAGATACCATAGGAAATATCATTGAATTATATTTCCAACACCACCAAGTTTTCTCATTCTCAAGTTCGTATGAGGGAGATATGCCCATTGAAAGTCGAGAAGTCGATATAACGAAAGTCAGACCGGAATTTGTAAAGGGTATTTTGGTCTTTTCATTATCAAATCAATTTTTATTTCATTTTTAGTAATGTTTTATGGGTCTAAAATTATTGGGTTAGGTTTTATAATCCTAATATACGCTTAGGGTTTTAGTTACGAGTTTAAGAAGAAAAAATACGAGAAAAAATGAGAGGATCAAATCATTCGCCGAGAGTCTTGTGCTTTGCTGTGGTTTTTAACCATGGATTTAATACCTAAGAGGTATGTAAGATTCCATAGAGTTGGGTTAGTTCACCCACACGCCAATCATCAGTGAAATTTCATTCTTGAAGTTGATAGAATAGAGTTCCTGATGAGTTCTTGTTAGGTGCTCTTGAAGTTCATTTTACATCTTGTTGTGTTGGGGTTTTGATGATTTTTTGAGATGAAATTTAGTGATTTCAGTGTTCTTTTGAGTATACTATAGTTTAATTATTTTAAGTAATCAAATCCAAATAATTAGGGAAGAAACAGTTCGATTCTAGGCGAGATAGGGTGACAAACAAGCAAAGAAAGTCGTCGAAGTTTTCTGGGTTGGGTCCTAGCGCCCCAACCCGCTCTCTTAATGTTAGGGTATGGGCCCCCTGCCAATCAATGCGCCCTCCCCCACGCATTCATCATTGCTTCATCTGTTAGAGTTCTTTCAAAGGGTACCTTTACTCCCCTTTGATTGTAAACACTCTAAACTACTTCTAAACATCTAGCAATCATTCATAACATGAATCATAACCTGGAATTCATAATTCAAAATCAATGTAGATCTAAGAGTTAAGTTTTGAGGATTATTTCAAACATTCTAAGAAAGACCCCTTGACCCCTTTTTGAGGAGTCTTCTACAACTTCTAGTAACTTATTTCAAGACTCGAGTAAATGAATATGAGGATAATGTATTCATGAGTCTACCTTGTATTCATGGGATCCTCCATATCATGAACCAAACTCTTGAATTCATAATTCACATTCAAAAGAGCGTTAAGAGTAGAGTTCAAGAAATCATTTGGGTTCAATTGTGAATTCTTTGAGATCCATCATTAATTTTAACTAAGTTTTGAGGAGTAAGTAATAGAATTCGAAGATTCATATACATGAGTTCCATGTAGTTATTTAGACCTTCGAGTTGATTCATTCATACCCATGGATTCTGCATGGACTCCATAATTGAGTATCATTGAGAGTACTGGTAACTTCAAGTTCTAAGTCTTGAGTATTGAGTTCCTAATTCCCTTTTAGATTATATTTCTAATCATGGGACTATTACATGTTACCCATAAAGTGCTTGAGTTTAGTAGTCCATGCTCACAATTCCGCATGAACCCTCTGAGTTGAGCATTCTTGAAATGGTTACTATCATTGAAGTTCTTGGCTTCCAAATATTGAGTTCTATTTATGGTTATTGAAAACCTTGCATTGATTCGTTCACGAAAATAATTCGGCATGAACAATATTTTAAGAAGTAATTTACAAACGTTTTAACTTTGTTTTAAAACATAAGGTTTGAGTTGACCAAAGAGTAAGACTAAAGTTCATATCTTCAAATATTATATGGGAACTAAGTATTCCCAAAAGTAAATGTTTCTTTTTTCATTTAAAATGTGAGGAAATTGAAATTTTCAAAAGAGTTTTGAGCAAGAAAGGAACATTGACTCCAATAGAGTTTTTAATTGACTTTTCAAGTAATTATCTCAAACCAAAGAAAAATTTATGTTTTTAAATATATGAGCTGAGTATTTTGGTAGTATTGAGCACCGATATCTGGACGAGTTTGAGTTGACATAACTCAAATCTCCATATACCATATAGCCATCATGGGTAGTTAAGGATCATACTTTTTAGATGACTCCTTAGTACATTTTAGCATAGACTAGTGGATCCACTTAGTGAAGGCATTCTATTTGACGGCAAAGTATAGGACAGTTATGGAAGCATGGGTAAAATGATGTATCATAACTTAGGATTATAGTAGTGGCTTTCGGTTAGAGAAACTCCCAAAAAGTTATATTGTATTTTTATATACAGATTGAGTATTATTGTCTTTTTCAATACATTAAGTTGTTATCCATAGTTTTATAGCTTTTGATATATATATATATTGCTTCTTTCAATATTAATTTATCCTTGAGTATCATGAATTGAGTCTTTCGAGTTGAGTATCTTGAGTTGAGTATCCTGAGTTGAGAACCTTATTACTTATTTGAGTATTTTATCCTTAAGTACATCTGAGTTGAGTAGGTTTTAGTGTTCTTGAGTATTTCATGAGTTGAGCAAGTTGAAAAGAGGTAAGTATGTTTCCTTTTTATCAAGTTCAAGCTTCTGTTTAATCATTAGAATTTTCCTTACGTGCTCGTACATTCCACAAATTGAGTCATTTAGACTGCATATTTTCATGATGCGAACACAGGTATCCAGTATCATCAACTGGAGCTTCTTTGATACATTTGGGAGTTTGAGTTAGCTATGGTGAGTCTCCTTCATTTCGAGGATTTTATTTACTTTTCAATTTAGTCAGGATGTTGTGGGTCTTAATCCGACTTCCATATTTGTCACTTAGAGGTTTCATAGATAGTCTATATAGTAGAGAAGTTTGTATCATTTATTTATTAAATTCTTTAAAGACTTAAGTTGCCTAATTTATGGCGAGTTGAATAAATTATTTATTTAGAGTTTTCTTTTGAGTTAAAGCTTGCTATTAAAGTTTCATGAATATTTATTCATTTTTTAAGCATTGTATGATTGAGTTATTCTTCCACTTGAAGTCAGCAAGGATGAGAATTCACTTGGTGACCAACAATAGTTCTCGAGTGTCAGCCACGTCCAGGGTGTAAGCTTAGGTCGTGACATGAAGACATGGTGATCTCTCAACATTTAGAGTTGTCAATCTCCTTTTATATTTTCCAGGGTTAGTATTTTTTTTTCCTTTTGGAGACATTTCTTTAGTTATTGTATTTGTAAAGTCTTTTACTCCATTTCGATTAAAAGCTTGAATGAATACCGACTGATGTTAGGTCTTCGGACTTTTTTATTATGTATACACATATTTTATATTTGTATCTTCTTTTTGTTATTGTTCCCTATTTCATTGTGTTCTTTTTCATGATAGCCCATTGATTCTAGTTTTGAGATAGTCGTTACGCATACCTAATAGTGGGACGTAGTAGGTGTCATCATGACTTGAGAAATTGGATATTGGCATATTGATATCAAAGCTCTAATTTGACCAGTATCGTTGGTATGAGAGAGAGTTATTAGTAGAATCATATGGATCCTATATTACAGAGGCTATATGTCATTTTTTGGAAATTTCATTATTGACCCCTTTTCATGTACTTTCACTTCGATTAACCTTTAAAATTTCTTCTTTTTTTTGTAATTCACTCTATTTTAGATAGATAGCACAAGGTTACTAATGGATGCGGTTGGAGCACCAACACATACTACCAAAGTTTTGGCGTGTGGTCAGGATAGAGAGACTTAGTTAGGCATAGAACTTGAGGTCGGAGACATTCTGATAGAAAGTATCGGGATGGACCAGGCTCCGATAGGGTTTTTGACTACCTTAAATCCTCAAGATCCTATGTTCAAAGGATTGAGTCTCTTCAAGGGTACAACAAATTGATTGATCCCCCGTAGGATTCCTTGTCAATTTTTGAGTACGTGTTGAGATTTCTCAAGTGGGTCGGGCATACCCCCACATTATTTTCTATGTATCAAGATTTGAGTCAAGGGTTTGTTACGGGGTTATCTTTTCCACTTGGGTTGGATTTGGAACACTTGATAGAAGAATTATCTACCACTTCACAGGTTGTTAGTCATGTGAGGTTCATGGAAAAAGCATCCTTTGAGTTTTACAAAGGTTATGGTAAGAGGTCTTTCCATTAGTACAGTAGTGACAGCAACCCACCTCAAGGTGGATATCATCTAAGTGGAGGTTATCTTCCCTCGCGTTATATTGAATTGGTGGACTGGCACCTCATGATCCAGGGGTTCAAAGGAAGGTTATGGTGCGCGTGGCAGACAGAGATTAGGTCAAACTTCTCATTGCATGCATTTTGGTCCTTTAGTTATTAGAGCCAATTTTATTCCAACAAGGTCGTTTCAGTAGATTACTCTTAGTTATGGTTGGTTCTAGTGTAGTGAAGTCAGTTATAGGTGGTCCTTGGTATTGTAGAAGTAGCTAAGGCATTCCATTACAACGTCCACACTGGGGGGTCAGCCTATTGGGGATTCTATGATTGTGTGAAGGTTGACCACTTGTGTAAGAAGTTCCCTATGCGGGAGTTGATAGTCTAGACATGGTCGGCATATGTTAATTCTACACGTATGCGCGCCTAGGATTATCTACATATTTATATATGTTAAATTAATGCAATAGCCCCGACTTAAAATACTCAAAATTTAGTACCACCCTGTTTAGTACATCTTTTATATTTCATATTATAGACAATTTTTCACATTGAGTTGTGACTTTTTCAAGGGGTTTGATTTTTTCAAAAAATTATGACTTTTCTGAAGGGTTGTGACTTTTTCGATAAATTGTGATCTTTTACGGTTGTTACTTTTGTGATAAGGCACAATAAGTACATATTCATACTAACCTTTATTGGCTATAAATAGAGGGGTCCTTCATATTTTTAAGCTGTGAACATTTTAAGTTTTTTATCTCTTAAAACACCCAATTTAGTCCAATTTTATATTACATACTTTATTATTTATATTATAAACTATATTAAAATAAGACATACTTTCACATTAAAGGATTGTGAGTTGTGACTATTCCATAAGCACCTTTTTATATTACCCTTTATTGGTTATAAATAGAGAGGTTTCCTCACATTTTTTAAATATAATTTTTTTTAGTTTCTACTATCTTAAAATACTCAATTTACTTCATATTTTATATTTCATATTAAATTTATTTATATAATAAACTATATTAAAAAGAAAAAACATTTTCGCATCGAAGGATTGTAACTTTTTCAAAGGGTTGTAACTTTTCCAAAAGGTTGTGACTATAGTTGCAATTTTTTCAATGAGTTGCGATTTTTTTGAAAATTTGTTATTTATCAAAAGAGTTTTAACTTTTATGAAGCTAATTTATTTTCCCTAAGAGCTGTAATTTTTGTAGTGAGTTGTAACATTTTCAAAGGATTATGACTTTTCTAGTAAGACATTCTACGCGTATGTTCATATACTACCTTTTGTTGGTTATAAATAAAAAGTTTCTGTCACATTTTTAAGCTACAATTTTTTCTAATAACATGTGAATGATATATCATACTATTTTCTATGTCTTTCATCTTCAAGATTAACTCCTCCATCTCCAATTTTAGCTCAATTCATACACAAATCTTTCCTACAAAATAGCTAATCACATATGTTAGTTCATGAACAAAATCACTAATAAATCGTGAGAATACAATAGAATTCAATCTCGAACTTGGCTAAAACATGGGTATAAACTCATATTTGGACGTATGAATACACCCAAGATCCATATATGTAGACACACCTTAGCTTGCTAGTGTCATTCTAAAAACTTTAGCACATGCACTTCTCCATTGAAGTTCGCAATGGACAATGTCAGCTCAGGGTTTTTCAAAATTGAGTCAAAATCAATAACCTGAAGAGAAAATGTTATTAGTTTATTGATAATGGATTATTGATTTAATGGTTTGATAATGATTATTGATTCTTAACGGTTTGAGGTTTTTATTTAATGGGTTAAGTGATAACTCGATAGTAAATTAATAAATTATATTTATATCATTTTGGTATATAAAGTCATTGACTTAAAATTTAGTTTCATATTTTTATTTCTGACGGTCTCAAACTCTCGATTATTCTACAATGTGTTAGTGTTGTTTTTTTTTGTCATACAAAATTTATCAACTTATGTACATGATTTATTTGGTTTGTCACCATGTCTTTAAGTGATTTTCAACTTAAATCGATAACCAAACCAATAAAAATTAGTAACTAATATATCAATAATTAATAAATTAATATCTCAACAGTTCTTAACCATTCAGCATATCTACAAATTAATAACGAATTGAACAGATAAGTTTCAAAACCAATCCGACCAAAAAGCAGCCTTAGCTCCTTGGACCATATCATGATTAGTTGTCTGGATATCTTGTCATTGCGGTAATCTTTGTTGTATTGTATATAATATGTCACGTTTGAAGAATAGGTGAGACATACTCTCTTCCTCCAAACAATACAATTGACAAGTTGAATTAGTGCTTATTTTTTCAAATTCAATACTCTTATCATTAATGTAGGTTGTAGAGTATGTGGTAAGCAGCTAGTCTAAAAAAAAAATTAATTAGTCATAACACACTAATCTTCTATACAGAATATATATTGGTCAAATCATCTCTTAACTTTTGGTAAAGGCTCCTTATAGCCAGCATATCTAATTAAATTCTTAAACTCATGAGTCATAGTCATTCCAGCATGGGTAACATGTTTGCTTTAGATTTCTTCTTTAAACCCCAAAAAATCTAATTAAATTTGGCCTATAATATATACAATTTCAATATTTTGAATAATATATACGAACCCAAATGTCTATAGAATTGTATAATATTTAGAATTATAAAAGTAAATGGTTAGTTTGCGGTTCCAAAATACATTATTTGAAGTGTTTCGTGTTATGCACGTTCGAATCTCTCCGTAATCTTTTTTTAACTTCTCTTAGATTTTTCTTTTGGAAGGATATCAACTATTTCTTTTTTAAAATAAAAATAAAATATCGGCTGATGCAACTTTTTGCGGGTTTTCTAAAAAAACAAAATAAAATTATATCCGTCTGATTTTATGTGACATATGCCAAAGAAAAAAAAATTTACTAAAAATAATGTCATATAAAATAGAATGGAAGGAAGTACTTAGGAGAGTCGATTAAAAGAAACCAGTAAAAAAAAAGTACATTTCCTTAATAAAAAAAGTGAAGAGTGAAAATATAGGGTTTCTAAATATTGCACTTGAAACTGGAGACGAGTTGTCACGCCCCGAACTTACACGCTGGACGTGGTCGGCACTCAATGAACATTATTGGCCTTGAGCGGACCCTTGACCTGTCTTACTTGAACTCAGCGGAAGACTTAACTCAATAAAAGAAAATAATCTCATAATGTAACTTAAGTTAGTAACTTGGTCAAAATGACACTTAAGTTTCATAGAAAAATATCTCTAATACAAAGATAAGAGACACAATACTAATTGTCTGACAGTCTATGAAGCCTCTATAATATTAAGGTGGATGTTGGGACAGACCCCATAACATCCTATAAAAGAAAGACTGAAAAGCGAATAAATGTGTCCTCCAGAATGCAAGGAGGCTCACCACTGACTCTGAGTGCTCAGCTAGATCAACGAGGCACTGGATGATGCTGATCCTAGTTACCTGTGTCTGCATCATGATACAATGCAGGCCAACTAACATCAATACATTGAATATATGAGTATGCGAGTTGGAATGGTAATAACAACTTAAGCTTGAAAAGAGTAAGAAGGAATACTTACTTTGGCTATGCTCAACTCATGAATAACTTGGTTTTATATAAAGCAATTAGACATATACAATATATAAATCTTATAAATAAATGAAAAACACTCAGTTCAGTAAACAAAAAGCAATAATAAATTCAACTTTACTTATATATGAAGTAATATAGTTTTTGTCGGAGATTCTCTAACCAACAACCACCACTATGAGCCTAAGTGATGATACAGTGTCTTGCCCACGCTTCCAGATATGACCTATACTTTGTTATCCCATAGAAATACTTAACTTAGTGGATCCACTAGCTTTAATTAAGTGATCCTCTAAAAAGTATAACGCTTTTATACGCATGATGGTTACATATTTTATGAAGACTTGAGTTAATATGAACTCGCATCCCCATATTGGTATTCAATACTACTCCCAAAAATATACTTAGCTCATATGTTTTTAGAACAATTCCTTTCTTTAGTTTGAGGTAATTACTCAAGGCTTAGCCCAAAGGCTCCTTTGGAATTGGTGTTCCCTTTTCTTGATCAAATGTGAAAACATTTATAACTTCTTTGGGAATACTTAGTTCCCTGATAAATTTTTGAGAAGTAAACTCAAATCTTTACTCTTTGCTTAAGTTGAAACTTGAGCCTTAAAATGAAAATTAAAACATTTATCAAACACACTTGAAACTTTAAGAACATTTGTTTTGACTTACTTCTTAATTTCTAGACTTAACTGTTAACTTTTTTGACTTTGATATTAACTTTCCTTGAATTGAATTATTGATTCAAGGTTCATGATTTCATGTTTATGGATGATTGCATGATGTTTAGATGTACCTTACTTAGGAATTAGTACGAAAAAATGGGGGAAGAATGGGGAGAACTAGCGTCCCTGGCGCTCTGAAAGGCGCAGGGCTCAAGCCATCAAACTTAAGAGAAGTTTATGTGGCGTATTGGCTGGAGAAACACGCCAGAGGCCAAAGTACAGTGGAACTTTTGTGGCGCTCTGGCAGGCGCGACCCCCAAACCTTGCCCAGAAAACTTTCGACTTTTCTCCTTTGTTTTTCATCTCTAAACCTCTCTAATTCCATAGTTCTTTACCTAAACACTTAGTATCATTAGTACCCTCAATACCCAATAGATTTGACACAAAAAAACAACTTGAAAACACGAATAGAATCATAGGCATTCAACAACTCAATCAACAAAAATTCAACAATGTTCTTCAAGAACATCACTTTTTTGTCAGTCATACAATTCAAAAATAACTAATTAAAACAAGTTCGGTGTGTTGGTGAACTGACCCAACACTAAAAGATCTCTCATACCTTGATAGTGATCACCCCCAACAAATTTCACTCGCATATCTTGACATTCTTGACGAATTCTTGACTTTTCTCTCTTCTCCAAACTCTAAGCGTGATTTTGATTTTTCAAAGCTGAACTGAACTTAGTTTTTACCCCCAATAAACCCCTAAAACTAAATAGGAAATTACTCGGTGAAAAGACTAGTTTGCTCTTTCTTAAATTCAGATTGAAACTTTTCTCAATCCAATAGCTCAACTTCTGAAAGGCATAACTCACTCATACGATATCAAAATTGACGGGGATGGAAAGATCTCTTCAAGGGCTTTCAAACCATATTAAGAACTACCTCTAACTCATTCTGAGCTAGAACTTATGGCCACTTGAAAATGACCAGAACTCACTTTTCTTAACTTAAGCAATTTTCCAGATTTTTTCTTTCTTTCCAAAAATGAATATTTTTAGTCTCTTAGCTTATTCTTAGTTATTTCAAATTTGTGAGATGTTACATTAACATTTATACTCTACTAGTAAAATTATATGCGCCTCGAGCATGAATTTAATATCACAAAATTTATAAAACAATACTTAAAATTTATCAGTCATTAAAGCTAAAACACTATATACTTTACAAAGAAGATTATGTAGTACATTAATAATGTAAAGGAAAATGAAAATTATAACATCTTATCACTTATCCTTAATAACATAAACATGAATTAATGAATGTAAAAAATATACAAGGATCTGTAATAATAGAATAAAACAAAAGGAAAAATCTGAGCTAACTGAATGCACAATATCCCCTTATGAAAATTATTCATCTCTAGTACCCGATGTTTAAAGGAATAGATTCTCTTGGGATAGAACAAATCTATTCACTAGTGTAATGATACAAAAACATTGGTGTCAATGAGTCACTCAACATGAGAAAAGTATACAAATAATTAATTGTGGAGAAGAAGAAGAAGTAGTTTAGATTTTTCGTTGTTTTAAAATTAGAGGAAATCCCTCTATTTATAAATAGCAAAGGATAATGTGAACAAATATTTATTGTGCCTTATTAGAAAGGTCACAACTATTTGGAAAAGTTGTAATCTTTCGGAATGGTCACAACCTTTCATAAAATTCACAACTTTTCATAAAAGTTACAATTGCTCGTAAAAATCACAACTTTTTATGAAAGTCACAACTATTTGGAAAAGTTGCAACCTTTCGGAAAGGTCACAACTTTTCATAAAAGTCCCAACTGCTCATAAAAATCACAATTTTACATGTCATATTTTTCCGTGACAGTCACAATTTTACATATAAGTCGCAACTTTACATAAAAATCACAACTTTACAAGAAAGGGGAAAGATAGTATTGAAAATAAATAAATTAAAGGGAAATTCATGTTTGTGGCGACGCCACGTAGGCAGACTTAGGGTTCTGTTTTATATATACTAATATTCGTACCCAAGCATTGTGCGAATATTTTAAATGTCATAATTTTTTAATTAAAAATATATCAAATGTCATATTTTTAAATTAAAAATAATTTTAAAAATTTATCATTCACTTGTTAATATATTTTTCAAATAATTATGGTAATATATTATAACTATTTACATAATAACATTAATTAAATGCTTTAGCGTGCAATTTCATTTGTTATAATATTATTCTAATAACTATGATCAATTGTTTTTAGTTTGCGAAATATTACTAGTAATCTATTAATAAAGCCATTATTTTCTTTTAAAAATCAAATTCTAACTTTTCATATGAATTCTTGGAGACCATAAAAGTAAAAATAATTTTAAATATGTTATATTTGTATAATTCAAAAACCATAAATCTCAAAAATATTATTTACAAATTCTAAATATAACTAAGTGTTGATTATGCAATAATGAGAATTAGAAAGATATAAAGTAGAAAATTACAGACTTATACTAATTAAAATACTAAGAAAATAAATTTTAAATTATTGAATTATTTTTTAAAAAAAGAACTTCAAAAGTAATAAAAAAATATTAATATAGTACGACCTTACCATCAAAATGGATTCTTTCATAAATTTCATATCAATTTGAAACGGAAAAAAATGGCAACGGTAATAAAATAGTGGCTAATTTAAATAATAATTTTATGAAGTTGATATAATTCCTTTAAAACAATATCAAGAACCTAAACTTTTTTTAAAAGGAATAATATACACACTTTCAAATTTATATTAAATTAGTTTTATGTAAAAATACATTAAAATTTAAATTTCTAATACAAGAAGGCAAGCTTTCTTAAAAAATATATATATAACGTGTGTGATAATGCTTGAAAAAATTGAGAAATGAGATGTTATGTTGGAGATTCAAATATAGATTATATATATTCATTATAATTAGCATATGTAAACTATAAAAATTACTTCTTATTCTTTATTTATATAATCAGATATATCCTGCATTTGATACAAAATATGTATCATATATTATTTAAAAATTACAAAACATATTGTAGTTATATTACAATAGAAACATACTCTTCCTATTATATTTATGTTTATGTTGTGTTCTTAAACTCAATCTTCCTACATTGTTAGGGTAAGAACTTCATACATATAATTAGTATACCCAAACATTCAATTATTCAGAAAGACATTTAACTTTCACATATTATCTTATTGTGCTATGAAAATAATAATTTAATAAAAATATTTAAAAAGTTATTTACGATACGTACAATCCAAATCAAAAATATATTTGTATGATGATCAGCAAAATTCACTCCTTTCACTTGGTCTATTAGAATTGTTATTGATATATTTGTGTTCGATCTTCAATCTTCAAAGAATAGGTCCAGTTATCACCAGAAATTTGAGTTAAATTGAAAATATTCCTTAGCAATAATGCATAAAAACTTAAAATTAAATAAAATTTTAATAATTACTTAGTACTTCCGCATACACTTCAAACATGAAATCTCTTCCATAGCATAAAACGGATCAAGGATTCCTGAGTTTTTTAATATTCTTGGTTATATATATATACATATATATATATAGATACATATATATATATATATATATATACATATATATATATATATATAATATATATATATATATATATATATACATATATATATATATATATACATATATATATATATAATATATATATATATATATACATACATATATATATATATATATATATATTGTAACGACCTGTTTAGTCGTTTTGAGCAGCAGATTTTATTTCTGGAAAAATAGGCTGAGGCGACGGACCCCACGACGGACCGTCATGGGCACGACGGACCGTCGCAGGTTCTCGTTTCAAAACACTTGGAAAATCTGAAATTGGGTACTGAAAATCGACTCTCTGAACTTCGTAACGAAATGGCAGGACGGACCGTCACAGGTGTGACGAACCGTCACAGAGTCTTCAGTGGAAATCCACTCTCTGACGATTGCGACGACCTGCAGGACGGACCGTCGCAGGTTGCGTAATCCCAGTCTGGGTCGGATTTCTTTACACGTTTTAAGGGACGTTTTGGACTATTCCTACTTTAATTATAAAGTTAGAGGGTTAAGGTTAATAAGTCTAATTACTTGGGGGTTAAAAGAGGTAACCTTAAGTTAATTAGTGGGTTATTATTGCCATCTTTTACACTTAATTATATGTTAATTAGGGTAAAAGAAAGAGGGTTTGAATAAGAAAAATAGAAAGAACAAAGAGAGACAGAAAAAGAAGAAGAGAACGAGTAGAGAGAGAGAGAAACGAAGAGGATAGCAAGGATTTTGAGAAGATAGCTTGTTGATCGCAATTCTTCGGTGGAGGTAGGTTATGGTTTTTACACTATTCGTAGTAAACTCTTAATAGCGAATGATATGTGTTGGGTAGTATTATAGAGTCTTCTTTATGCTTAATTGTGTGTATGCATGATGTGATTTTATATATATGATTGTGATAAAGCAAGCATGATGAAGCTATTGAATCCCAAATCTTGATAAGAACCTAATCTCTTGTTAATGATGATGCCTTGATATAAAAGAAGGCTTGATGAACTAAAGTGATGAGATGATGACGCCTTGATATAAAAGAAGGCTTGATGAACTAAAGTGATGAGATGATGACGCCTTGGTATAAAAAAAGGCTTGATGAATTAATAGAATGAGATTAGTGGATCGGAGTGTCACGTACCGACACATAGAATTAGTGGGACGGATGTCACGAACCGACACGTAGATGTAGGGGATCGGAGTGTCACGTACCGACACATAGAATTAGTGGGACGGGTGTCACGTACCGACACATAGAATTAGTGGGACGGGTGTCACGAACCGACACGTAGATGTAGGGGATCGGAGTGTCACGTACCGACACATTGAATTAGGGGATCGGAGTGTCACGTACCGACACAAGAGGAGTAAAGATAATGAATCTTGAAAGATGCTAATATACTCAATCTAAAGAACATGTATCCCAAAAGAGTATGGTATGGAGGCTTGAGTCCTCATAGATATGATCGGTGATATTATAAATGATGTTTGTACTTGTTGCTATCACATGTTAAGAATATTAGTTGATTTTATGATATTATCTGAGATATATTGCTTTCTATTTTGAGTTGGCCGATGATATCTACTCAGTACTTGTGGTTGTACTGACCCCCTACTTTTATGTTTTCTTTTTGTATATTGTGGTATGCCGCAAACGTGCCGTCATCTTCGACTCAACAGTAATTCTAGCCAGTCTTCGTCACACCGGATCTTCAGGGTGAGCTAATGCTTCTAGCTTGGACTGGATCTCCTTCCTCATGTCTTGATGCCTTGAAGTTTCGGCATAGACTAGCTTTTATTTGTTTTAGCTTCTTAGAATACTCTTAGTTTAGTAAATTGATCATAGATGTTCTTGTGGTGATGACTTCCAGATTTTGGGGAAATAATAGATGTTGAATTTTAGAAATTATTGAATTGTCTTTTATTTATGAGTTTAAGTCTTCCGCATTGCTTTATGTTGATATTAAACTGAAATGATAAGGTTTAGATTGGTTGGTTCGCTCACATAGGAGGGTAAATGTGGGTGCCAGTCGCGGACCCGATTTGGATCGTGACATATATATATATATATATATATATATATATATATATATATATATATATATAATTGTTAATTTTCAATTTTCAATTTGTCATAAACAATTAGAACTAAATTTAAAAAATTCAAAAAGTTGGATAAGAATAGAGAAGAAAAAAATACGAGAAGGAATTATTCGGATGTTAAGAATCTTTCACTTTCAGATTAAAAGTAGCGACTTTGAGTCATCAACGGAGCGGAACAAAAGAGGCGAAAGCTTATAGAGAGAATAAAAAAAATAGAGAAGAAAAATAGGTCTTGCAGTTAGAAAATTTGGTTTGCTCAGTTTTCTATTTATTTTTTTAACTTTGATTTTAAAATTAACTTATTAAATTATTTAATTTTAATTATATCTTAGCTCTAAAAGTTTTAAAAAGATGCCCGTCCCTTTTCCTTTGGAATGACTGTGGAAGGATTGTATAATATCAATGTTGGATTATAAAGGTGGTCAGATATTTTGCGAAAGTTTATAATTTATAATTTATATGATTGATAAACCAGATGATAAATAAAAGTATACCAAAAATATATTATTATTATTATAGTTTGGTCAAGCGAACTACATGTTATAAAATTTATATTGAAAAACATAAATATGTTTAGGAGAAAATCTCTTCATAAACAAAACTCTCTAAATTAATATATTGTAGATGATATTGTGTTGTGCTACGAGAATAGGGATTTTCAATTTATAGATCTTCAAATTTTTGCTCTAAGAAAAGAATAAATCAAATATGGAAAAATATAATAATTTCCTTTCAGTAAATTTAAAAATATCAATGATAATGTTTTGTCTTTTCTTATAGGAAAAAAGAAACTTCAAATAAGATAAGAAAATCGGAGTAAAACCATAACAAATCTACCCTTTTAGCTGAATTTTCTGGGATAATAATTTGGATCCTCTTTCTTCACACAATCATCATGTATCACTGCTGCTTATCGTAATTTAAAAATTGATATGAGTTAAAAGTTGAAGCACTATGTTAAAAGTTATGATCAAGGTTGAAAGTAGAGTTATACATTAAAAGTAATATGTATGAGTTAAAAGTGGAGTTCATGTGTTAAAAGTAAGATGCATGAGTTGAAATTGTTGGAAATAATTTTGTTTTAAAGGATGGAGCAACGGGATATTATTGAAAACATATTTGAATTTTTTCTTCACATGAAGTAGTACAAAAATCTTCATTATCATCACGTTGATTACAAATTGATTTGAAACCATATTAGTCTGTCTTCAATCCTATGCAAACATTAGATCATTGAGTCATGTGCTCTAACATCACTTGATGGTGTTAGGTTGTGGAGCCTGATTAATATTTGATGTACGGTCATATATTACTGTTTACGCGGTTTAACCAAAAATAGGTTGTACTATTTATTCTTCATTTATTCTCTGTAATAAAAAATATTTTGATTTATTAATATATATATCCCACTGCCGTGGAAGTTACTCACGCGGTGTTACCACGAAATATTGATTTCTCTCTTTCTCTCTAGATCTCTCATCTCTTTCTCTTGAAAGTTCTTGTGTTCTTCATTCATCAAGTGTGTGCGTGGATTCGATCCTAGCAACTAGTATCAGAGCTAAGGTGATTCAACACGATCACTAAAGATTGATAGTTCAAAGCTTGGAATCGAGAAGTTTGATGGATCCGATTTCAGTTTCTGGAAGATGCAGATCGAAGATTATCTGTACCAGAAAGATCTTCACGAACCGTTGACCGGGATGAAACTGGAATCCATGACGGAGGATAAGTGGAAGCTCAAGGATCGTAGGCTCTAGGGTTGACTTTGTCAAGAAACGTGGCATTCAACATCATAAAGGAGAAGACTACGTCCGGTCTGTTGAAGGCACTGTCAAACATGTATGAAAAACCATCGGCGATGAAAGAGGTCTATTTGATGAGTGGATTGTTCAATTTATAGATGTCTGAGAATGGATCTGTTTCTGATCATATAAACGAGTTCAGTATGATTGTGAGTCAACTCAATTCTGTGGATATTAATTTCAAAGATGAAATTAAGGCGTTGATTTTGATGTCATCTCTGCCCTAGTCATGGGATACTGTTGTTGCTGCTTTTAGCAGTTCCCGTGGATCTGAGAAATTGAAGTTTGATGAAATCCGTGATGTTGTTCTTAGCGAAAGTATTCGCAAACGAGAAGTGGGAGATTCATCAGGCAGTGGTCTCAGTGTTGACCGAAGTGGGAGAAGTAAGACGAAAGGCCAAAATCAACATGGTCGATCAAAATCAAAGAATCGAAGAAAATCCCTGAACAGATCAAACGTGACTTGTTGGAACTGTGGAGAAAAAGGACACTTTCAAACGAGCTGTACAAAGCCAAAGAAGAAATAGAATTAGAAATTTGGAGATGACAATGATTCTTTAAATTCAGCAGAGGACATTGGGGATGCTCTAATCCTTAGTGTAAACAACCCGGTTGAATCATGGATTTTGGATTCTGGTGCATCTTTCCATTTGTCTCCAAACAAGGTATTGTTCCAAAACTTGAAATCTGGAAATTTTGAAAAGGTGTATCTTGCTGACAATAAAGCCTTAGAGATTGAAGGAAAGGGGATGTTTGCATAAAGACCACCTCGGGAAATCAGTGGACATTGGAGGATGTCAGATATATTCATGGGCTCAAGAAAAATCTGAACTTTATTGGTCAGTTGGATAGCACGGGATATGCAGCAGAGTTTGGAAAAGGTTCGTGGAAGATTGTGAAAGGTGTTATGGTAGTAGCTCGGGGCACCAAATCTGGAACCTTGTACACTACTGCAGGTTGTATTAACATGGACGCTGTTGCTGATGGTGCTTCCGGTTCATGTCTGTGGCACAACATACTTAGACAAATGAGTGCTAAAGAAATGAAGATGTTGGTTGCAAAAGGAACATTAGAGGGTCTGAAGTCTATTGATATCGGTCTTTGCGAGAGTTGTGTTATGGGCAAACAGAAAAGAGTAAGCTTCACAAAGACTTCTAGAGAGACAAAGAAAGTGCGGTTGGAAATGGTCCATACAGATGTTTCGGGACCATCTCCAGTATCATCACTTGGAGGATCCAGATTCTATGTTATCTTCATTGATGATTTCAGCAGGAAGGTATGGGTTTACTTCTTGAAGCATAAGTCAGATGTGTTTGCAACTTTCAAGAAGTGGTAAGCTGAAGTTGAGAATCAGACCGGTTTGAAAGTCCAATGTCTAAGGTCTGACAATGGAGGAGAGTATGACAAATCAGAGTTCAAGGCATTCTGTGCAGCTGATGGAATTAGATTTATGAGAACAGTTCCTGGTAAGGCAAGGCAGAACGGAATTGCTGAGAGGATGAACAGAACATTGAATGAGCGTGCAAGGAGTATGAGGATATACTGTGGGATGCCCAAAACATTTTGGGCGGATGCTGTGAGCACAGTTGCATACTTGATCAACAGGGGACCATCAGTTCCTTTAGGGTTTAAGATTCAAGAGGAGGTGTGGACACGAAAAGAACTCAAGTTCTCACACTTGAGGACCTTTGGTTGCACTGCTTATGTTCATGTTGATCCAGAAAAGAGAGACAAGTTTGATGCCAAGGCTATGAATTGTTACTTCATAGGGTATGGTTCTGATTTGTTTGGTTACAGGTTTTGGGATGACAAGAATAGAAAGATACCGAGACATTATGACGTGACATTTGATGAGTCTGTCCTGTACAAGGACAGAGAGCAGAAGGTTCTAGAGATTACAAAGCAAGTGGGAGTTGAGGTTGAGTTGTAGAAGAGTAACGCCAGAGATGTCGAAGTAGATACTCAACCAACTCCTACTGAAGAATCTGAAGTGGACCAAGTTACACCTGAGTAGGTGTTAAGGAGATCATCCAGAACCATCTGGGCACCAGATAGGTATTCACCTTTTTTACACTATCTATTGCTGACTGATGAGGGGGAACCAGAGTCTTTTGATGAGGCCCTACAGGTGGAGGATTCGATCAAGTGGGAGCAAGCCATGGATGATGAGTGATATACCATGGTTTCACGGTATTATTAATACTTTTTCCTTAAGTTTAATATGTCCAAGAGCCTTTTTGTGCTAATTTTTCTATAAGTTTCTCCTTATTTGCAGGAAATCTGTCCAAAGATGAATGCGGAGGTTTTGAGCGAAGAAATGCAGAAGAGACCACCTACGGAGCTTGTGACAATCCGTCATGCCTGTGACGGTCCGTAGGTGGCAGCGTAATGCAGTTGCTAAAAGAAGATGGGGAAGTCTGACCAAGTGTGGGGTTACGGAAAGCGTGACGGACCGACGTAGTCATGACGGTCCGTCCTGCAGGTTCGTCATGAAGATTAGAGAAGTAGCCCAGTACACATATTCCAAGAGTTCAAGTGTTTTGGAACGGAGACCCTCGACGGACCGTTGTGCTCGTAACGATCCGGCATACCTGTAGTTGAGGGTAATGAAGAGAGCAGCAGAAGAAACTTGCAAAGTATGGGACGACGGAGTCCACGACGGCCCGTCATGAACACGACGTCCCGTCGCAAGGTTCGTCGACCCAGCCGCGTTTTGACAGATTTTCGGCAAATAGAGTCCTTGTTTAATTAGGTTTTTATTTTTTATAAATAGTTCAAAAAACCTCGTTTTTGAGGTTAGACTCTGGATATTAGTTAGGCTTTTGAATATTGTGAGACTCTTGATTATTTTGTAGACTCTTTGAGAGATTATTGATTATCTTGAGACTTTTATCATTGATTGTTGGTGACTTTTGCTGATTAATCAAGTGAACTTTCGGATTTTTTCTTTCTCATCAAAGAAAGTACATGAATTCTTATATCACATATTTGAATATTGTAATTATGACTATGGGTAACTAAACTCCATAACTAGGGTTGTGGGAACCATTGTCTAACAATGAGGTAAAACCTAACTAAAATAATAATTCTAGAATTGTGTCTTGCATGTATTGATAATTCTTTCGTTTAGAAGTCTTTTTAACGGATGGTCAATGTTAGAACTCGCCTTAATGCTACTTGCCGGAACAAGGAGGTAGATAATAGGAAAAGAATTATCATCATAGATTTAGTGTATACTATCTAATAGGCTAGTATTGATTGGTACGAGGTAATAACTTAGTCAAATATCAAATACGATGCTTAATATGAGGTAAAGATGAGGGTTAGGATAGCAACACACGTAGCCGGACCAAGGTGCGGAGTGACATTTTCTAAATGCCGGACCAAGGATTTATAAATACATAACTTATCACTTTGCATGCAAGATACTAGGAAAGAATTGTTATAGTTAGACTTATCAAGTTATGAACCTGTGGGGAACACGTAAACCCTTGTTACTTTGATTAATTGATTAAACTCCAACGTTCGAAGCTGTTAGTTGTCTCCTTTTATTTTGCTAGTTATTTTCATTTATTTAGGAATAGAAACCCCCTTTTTTATCATTTTATGATTTTCAAGGAAGTAATTGAGTGAACAAAGTAGTAATAGATTGAAGTTAAGTCTAAACTATTTTCCACGTGGGAACTATCCCAACCTCACTAGTTGGGTTATTTACTTGACACGACCGCTTTACTTCTTATTTGAGAAGTAAGTTTGAGCGTATCAAATTTTGGTGTCGCTGCCGGGGAAAGTAGCTTTTAGATTAACTTAAACTTATTACTATAGTTTAGTTGATATTTTCTTGATTTTACTTTGTTTTATTATTTTTGATTCGTGCAGAACCACCCTCTCTGTATGCCAAATACACGGAGAGGAAGAGAATCCTTGTTTCCCTACGATCACGAATTAGAGCGTACACTACGCAACATGAATAGAAACTTGGGAATTAATTATGATGATCCAAACCAGAACATCCCAGCTCCGGTTGATGTTCATGGTCAGTTGTTACCCGATGCTCCAGGTGAACACCAACAGAGGGTACAGAATCCCGCTCCACAGCCCCAAGCATACTACAGAGGCTATGACAACATAGAAGACTCTGATGGGCCACTTGTCTTGCCTCCTCTACCACCAGGCCACACCTTCGTGGTAACTAGTATCCTGATGCAAATGCTCACTGCCAGAGGTTTGTTTTCAGGGCTACCTTCTGAGGATCCACATGCCCATTTAGCTAAGGTAAGGGCAGTGTGTAAAAGTTGTGTAGGGAGGCCTGACTTAGACTTGGATGTAATAGGGCTTAGAGTGTTTCCTCTCTCACTGACGGGAGAGGTTGATATATGGTTCACTGAGCTCCCTTACAACTCAATTGTCACTTGGAACCAACTAAGGGATATTTTCTTAGCACACTACTATCCGGTCTCTAAGAAACTAAACCACAAAGACAGAGTGAACAACTTTGTGGCACTACCAGGACAGTCAGTTAGTAGTTCTTGGGATAGATTCACCTTGTTCTTGATAAGCGCCCCAAATCACCGTATAGATGATGAGTCACTGAAGGAATACTTCTATTGGGTACAGGATGATAATAATAAAGCGTTGTTGGACACTATAGCAGGTGGATCTTATGGGGAGTGTCCTTATGCTGAGATTGCTGAAAATTTATAGAAAATCTCCCGAAATAATAAAGCTTGGAGTACTAGGAAGTTAGATACCGGGAGAAATACCTTCGCAGTACAGACCACTTACAACCCAGCCACAGATGAGATTCATAAAGAAATGGCTCAGATGAGAACTAAGCTTGGGTTGGTACTAAAACATGTCACGCGGGGTGCAGAAAAGATAAATGCAGTCAACTACTTGTCAAACCCACCGCCACAAAATGATGAGTGTTATTATGAGGAGGATTCCTATGCACTAAATGAGCAGACGGGGGGTTTCCGACCAAGTGCCCAAGGCTCTAATCAGGAGATTTGGCGCCAAGGTCAAGGGAACCAAGGTCGGAACTATGGTAACTACAACCGTGAGGGTCATTATGTCCGAGATGGAAACTACAACCGCGACAACAACTTCAACAGGGGTAACTATGGTAATAGAAATGACAGGAATGGGCCCTATGTTCCTCCTCAAAATCGTGAAGTTACTCCTAGGGATGGTGGAGGTAGTATGGCGCGAGTTGAGGATATGTTGCATAAAATGATGAGGAGGTTCGATGCTAGTGATGAGCACAATAAAGAGTTGAGGAATGATTTAGCGGGTATTGGGCAAAAAGTTGATACACATGCAATATCGATTAAGCAACTTGAGTTACAATTGGCCCAATTATCTGCGACTGTGAACATACGGAAACCGGGCACTCTTCCTAGCAACACTGTCCAAAATTCAAAAAATGATGGACATTGTATGGCAATCACCACTCGCGGTGGCAAGTAAACCATTGACCCACCTATGCCCACTAATAAGAAAAAGGTGACAAAAGATACTGATAATGTGGTAGATATTAATGGTGAAGTAGAGGATAACACTGCAAAAGATGTTGAAGTGCCTAAAAAGGTAACTCCCATGCCTAGGCCACCACCCCCATTTCCTCAAAAATTATTGAAAAAGATCGAGGATGGTAAATATCGGCGTTTTATAACAATGTTGAAACAACTTTATATAAATGTCCCTTTGGTAGAAGCTTTAGAACAAATGCTCGGTTACGTCATGTTTATGAAAGATCTGGTTACAAAGAAAAGATCGGTCACTTTTGAGGATAATGATAGAATGCAGCACTGTAGTGCTATTTCTACAAAATCTCTGGTACAAAAGAAAGAAGATCCGGGTGCGTTCACTATTCCTTGTACAATCGTGCTATTACATTTTGCGAAAGCATTATGTGATCTGGGGGCAAGCATAAATCTCATGCCCCTCTCGATTTACAAGAAGTTGGGTTCGGGTGACCCAAAGCCCACTGCGATGCGGCTACTGATGGCTGATCGAACAGTGAAAAGGCCTATAGGGATACTCCATGATGTGCTAGTTAAAGTGGATTCATTCATATTTCCTGCAGATTTTGTTATTCTTGATTGTGAAGTCGATTTTGAAGTGCCTATTATTCTGGGGAGGCCATTCCTTGATACAGGTAGAGCCTTAGTTGATATGGAAAAGGGGCAGATGAAATTTCGGTTGAACAATGAGGAAGTGACATTTAACATTTGTAGGTCCATGAGGTAGAGTGGTGAGCTCCAATCGGTATCTACTACATCCTATAACATTGGCGAGACATCTTAGACACAAATAGAAGAGTATGAGTCATTAGTCGCGGCTCTTAATCGAGGTGATGTTCGGTTTAAACCGAAGAAATATGAGTTAGATATGAAGAATCGCGAGTCCCCACCCATGAAACCATCTATAGAGGAGGCTCCAAAGTTAGAACTAAAAGCTCTCCCACCTCATCTCAGGTATGAATTCTTAGGAAATGGTGACACTTTGCCGGTAATCATTGCATCAGACCTGAATGAACAACAAGTTGAGAGTTTTGTGAAAGTGCTAAAAAGGTTCAAAAGAGCTATTGGGTGGACTATTGCAGACATTATTGGGATCCCTTCTGGTATTTGCTCTTATAAAATCCAACTCATGACTAATCATAATCCAATTATTGAGCACCAGAGACGCTTAAATCCTCCTATGCAAGAGGTCGCGAAGAAGGAAATCATTAAGTGGTTGGATGCAAGAGTAATCTATCCGATCGACGATAGTAGTTGGGTATGCCCCGTTCAGTATGTACTTAAAAAATGGGGAATGACTGCGGTCCCAAACAAAAAAAATGAACTTGTTCCAATGAGAACGGTTACTGAATGGAGGGTGTGTATGGATTACCGCAAATTAAATTCATGGACTGAAAAAGACCACTTTCCTATACCCTTCATGGATCAGATGTTGGATAGACTTGCCGGAAAAAGGTGGTACTGTTTTCTTGATGGATATTCGGGGTATAATCAGATTTCTATTGCACCAGAAGATCAAGATAAAACCACTTTTACTTGTCCATATGGGACCTTTGCGTTCAAAAGAATGTCGTTTGGGTTGTGTAATGCACCCGCCACATTTCAGAGATGTATGATGTCGATATTTTCCGACATGGTGGAAGATACTATAGAAGTTTTTATGGATGACTTTTCTGTGGTTGGTGATTCATTCGAGCGGTGTTTGAACAATTTATCTGAGGTCCTTAAGAGATGTGAAGACTGCAATTTAGTACTGAATTTGAAAAAATGTCATTTCATGGTGAAAGAAGGTATTGTTTTGGGTCATCGCATTTCAGAAAAGGGGATAGAGGTTGATCGAGCTAAAGTCGAGGTAATAGATAGACTTCCCTCACCGATCTCTGTGAAAGGTGTGAGAAGCTTTCTTGGGCATGCAGGTTTTTACCGGAGATTCATCAAAGACTTTTCAAAGATTGCACATCCATTGTGCAAACTGCTGGATAAAGATTGTAAATTTTGTTTTGATGAATCTTGTCTTAAATCATTCGGTGAGCTTAAAGAAAAATTGGTGTCTGCACCTATCATTATTTCTTCGGATTGGAATAGTCCATTTGAGGTGATGTGCAGTGCTAGTGGGGTTGCTCTTGGTGTAGTATTGGGAAAAAGAAAGAACAAAATCCTTCACCCCATTTACTATGCTAGTAAAGCCCTAAATGAAGCTCAGAAGAACTACACAGTGACTGAGAAAGAACTCCTTGCAGTAGTCTTTGCTTTTGAGAAATTCCGCTCCTATTTGCTAGGTACTAGAGTTATAGTGCATACTGACCACTCAGCATTGAGATATTTGATGTCAAAGAAGGATGTGAAACCTAGGTTGATTCGTTGGGTATTACTGCAAGAATTTGACTTTGAAGTGAGGGATAAAAAAGGAACTAAAAATCAAGTTGCTGATCATTTGTCCCGTCTAGAGGATGAAGCTATAAGAGGGTTGGGGGATAAGACTGACATTGATCATACTTTCCCTGATGAGCATGTATTGGCTGCTTCACAAGACTTGATTCCATGGTTCGCAGATTTTGCGAACTATCTGGCTAGTGATATTGTTCCATCGGACTTGTCCTTTCATCAAAGAAAAAAGTTCATGTACGATGTGAAGAAGTTCTTTTGGGATTAACCATATTTATATAAGAGTTGTGTCGACGGGCTTATTCGGCGTTGTGTGCCAGAATGTGAGATGTTGAGTGTGTTGGAAGCATGCCATTCCTCACCCGTCGGTGGACATCACAGCGGTATCCGAACTGCTCATAAGATATTACAATGTGGTTACTATTGGCCAACTCTTCATCAAGATGCTTATGATTTTGCTAAAGCATGTGATCGATGCCAACGATATGGTGGCATTTCAAGAAAGCAAGAGCTCCCGCTAAACCCTATTCTTGTGATTGAGTTATTTTATGTTTGGGGTATTGACTTTATGGGCCCTTTTGTGAGTTCTCATGGAATGAAGTACATTCTAATAGCGGTTGATTATGTATATAAATGAGTCGAAGCCATCGCCCTCGCAAACAATGAAGGGAAGAGTGTCACTTCATTCTTAAAAAAGAATATATTCTCTCGTTTTGGCACCCCAAGGGCAATTATTAGTGATGGGGGCTCCCACTTCTGCAACAGATTGTTGAAGGGGTTATTGGAGAAATATGGGGTTCGCCATAATGTGTCCACTCCTTACCACCCTCAAACTAGTGGGCAAGTAGAAGTGTCGAATTGGGAGATCAAACAGATATTGTCAAAAACAATGAACGCTAGTAGAACGGATTGGTCAAGGAGGCTTGATGATGACCTTTGGGCCTACCGGACAACGTATAAGACTTCCATAGGTATGTCTCCGTACCAATTTGTATATGGGAAAGCTTGTCATCTTCCGGTTGAGTCAGAGCATAAAGCCATGTGGGCTATGAATAAGTTGGAAATGGATTGGAGCGAAGCTGCTAAACAACGGTTAACTAGGTTGAATGAACTCGATGAATTTCGCCTGAAAGCTTATGAAAGCTCATCCCTATACAAAGAAAAGATGAAGAAGTACCATGACAAAAAAAATTGAAAAACGAGAGTTTATGGTCGGGGATTTTGGTGCTTTTATTCAATTCTAGGTTGCGCTTGTTTCCGGGAAATCTCAAGTCCAAATGAACTGGTCCTTACTTGGTTACCCAACTATTCCCTCATGGAGCAGTTGAGTTGGAAACTAAGGAGGGTGTGTGGTTCAAGGTGAATGGACAACGCATAAAAATTTATCTCGGGCATGCTGAATCGGCGAATGAAGTGATCGAGGCATACCATCTTGATGAAGTCTGAGTAATCAAGTGTCCTTAGTCGTGCCGCGACGTTAAATCAGCCGCTTGTTGGGAGGCAACCCAATAACTATAGTTTTTCTTTCTAGTAATGGTAGCATTTTCTAATAATGGGTTTTTAATTTGCAGGCATATCACCAGGAAATTCTGCAGAAAATTACTCTGCAGCAGTCACTGACGGATACAGCGACGGACCGTTTCAACTGTGACGGACCGTCGCATGAATCTGTCAAGCCAGGTAAGTCATTCTGTTATTCTCAAACTAGGGCACACGCAACGGAACCAACGACGGATCGTCTCATATGAGACGTACCATCATCGAGGAATCGTCGCGTCATTAATGAGGCATACCCGACCCGACCCGGCTAGGGGTTTTAAAAAATTTCAACATTTAAAAACCCCAACCCTTCATTTCACCCAATTCCTTCACTCTTCCTCCTATTTCCCTCCCTTTTCAACTTCCAAAATCATCTCCCTCTTCAATCATTTTCCCAAAATTCTCCGAAGTCCTAAAAGTCCTCATCTACAAGTCGGACCTGCTGCTGTGGGTGTCTTCTTGATCACCAAGTACCTTTTCCCTCTTGATTTTCTCAAATTCTTAGGTATGTGTCTCTAATTTCTACTCATTTATATTGCATATTTGTTTATCAATTAGAATTAGCATAGTTCTTGTTCATTCTTTATCAAATTTTGTCTGACCTAGGTTAAAAATCCTCCAAAATTGCCGTGTTAAAACCCTAGAAATAAGTGCCTTAGCATTGCTAGTTTACTAGGTATTTGGGTTAGACAAATGTAGGTCAAAACACTACCAATTTAATTTGGGTCATAGGGGATGAATGGGGAATCTCCAGTTCTGTCACTGAGTTACAGAACGAGACCCCGATGACAGACCATCATATTCACGACGGACCATCACTGGGTCCGTTCCAACCGCCCTAACACTCCACTATCCAATTCTTCTCCAAGTGTCCACCAACAGTCACATGCGACGGACCGTTATTCCCTCGACGGTCTATCCTGCACAACCGTTCTAGTTGTCAGAGACCCTTTTCCTAAGGGTCTCTCTCTATTTTTCTAAGTGTCCTCAAACGGACAACTACGACGGATCGTCGTACCCTCGACGATTCGTCCTGCATGACCGTCATGACGGTCAGAGACCCCTCTCCTAGGGTCTCCATATTTCTTTTAAGTGTCCTCTGACGGACACCTACGATGGACCGTCGTACCTGTGACGGTCCGTCCTGCATGACCGTTTCGATGGTCAGAGACCCCTCTCCTAAGGGTCTCCATATTTTTTTCAAGTGTCCTATGACAGACAACCACGACGGACCGTCACACCTGTGATGGTCCGTCCTGCACATACCGTCATACTTGTCAGAGACTCTCCTTTAAGGTTCTCCATATACACATAGTCTAAGTAAGACAAGACGGACCCCATGACGGTCCGTCGTACTCATGACGTACCGTCACCTGGTCCGTTGTGTTTCACTGATACTATAGAAATGTCATTTTATTTTAATTTTTTTTGTTGTTTTGCTTGTCTTGTTTGCTCCTTGTAGTACTAATATTGATCCTTTATAGGTACTATCTACTATAGCACCAAAACAAGATCGAGTCTATGCACGTAGGCGATCGAAGTCTGTCACCCCGTCTGCCCGCCTGGTCATTGGCTCTGATGATGAGCGTGACCCCGAGTACGTGCCTCCAGGCACTTCCACCCCATCCCGTGCTGCACGTGCTGCCAGAGCTAAACCCAAAAAGGTGGCATCTGGCGTAGTCACTGCCTCCCAGTCTAATGGGGAGCGCACACTGACCAGCACACCTTCTGGGTCAGCCACTAATGAAGAAGGAGCGTCTGGCTCCTTAGGAGTTTCGTGGTCGGAGGAAGACTCCGGATCTGTTGAGGTTCCCACACATGCCACCGTTGCAGCGTCGACCTCGTCTGATGAGGCTTACAGTTCGGAATCCACACCCGTTTCACCATCTCGTTCTCTCACCCCGGTCACCGACCAGCCCAACCGGTGGTGTTTCGAAGGGCAGTTTCAAGTCTACTCCGATGCAAAGTTCCTGAATGACAAAGGAGTTATGACTCGGACACTTACATTGGAGAGGAGGGTCCTCACGGGAAGTCTCCTAACGATGCCTGAGATCCACAATCTCTTCACCAGACATCGACTGGAGTGGACAACACGTCCGTTGGGATGTTATAGTGAAGAGTTGGTCCGAGAGTTCTACGCATCCTATGTAGTGACTCTATGATCGCAGATTGATAGGCGGGTTACCCCCGCCAAACAGGACCCACTGGAGTAGGTCCAAGTACGTGGCGTTCCGGTCGATATCTCTCTGCCTGCTATTCGCCGGTTTCTATTCGGCGAGACTGTTGATGCTAATCGGACCCCTCTCACTGCCGAGTTTGACTACCGATGACAGATTGTCAAAGATGGTCAATTTTTGCGTGAGCCATCACTGAGAGATACCACCAAGAGGTGGATGGCCCTGCACTTGTCCGTCGATGGAGAGGGTGCCGACTGGGTGACTGAGCCGAAGGGGTCCATCAAGAAGGCCAACCTGACTTTCACGACGAAGTTTTTGTGGTTGATTGTCCGCCACTACCTTTCCCCCACAGCCGCTGATAATATTGTCACATGGGATCGAGCAGTACTGATGGCGGCGATGATAGCCGGGTTCGAGGTGGATTTTGTGTGGATTCTACAGGCGGTCATGCACGAGAGGGATTTTAAAGTCACAACTATGTACCCTTTCCCGTGCATGATATTTTCTCTATGCAGGTTTGCCGGTGTGCCTATATGGCACGTTGATCAACTCAAGACCCCGCTGGGCACAATTGATATCGAACTCATTAGAGAAAAGGACAATGAGTTGGCTCAACGCAGAGGGCCCCATCCAGAGCTGCCTCCACTTGGTGACAATCTGACTGATTCGGTAGCACAGGCCCGCACGACTACGCAGGCGGCTTCCACTGACACTACCCCTGTCGAGTCTATCCCGGGTAGTAGCACCGCCCCAAGATCCTCTCGCTCAGCCCCTTTACGCGCTCTGGTCCGCTTGCTAGGGTCCAAAAGTTAGAGGCACAGATGGCCACACTTCTGCATCACATCCAGCCTTGGATGCAGAAGTCTATTGTTGAGACAGAAGAGCGCTTGGAGCGGAGAATGGTCCATCCATCCCCTCCGATGGATGTGTCGACCCTTTAGGTTGCGGTCGACAGTCTTCGGCGCAGATATTGATATGATTTTAGAGTCTAGGGTGCCTGAGTCTGAGGCCCCTTCTGTGGAACCTGCTGAAGACACAGTGATGGAGGCCCTATTCGCCACTTCAGAGATTCCACCACCTCCCCCTCGAGAGCATGCCAAGAGGCGTAGGGGTCGAGAGGAGGATGAGGCGCGAGCACGGAAGAAGGAGCGCCGTGATATAGAGGCTGCGAGGAGAGCCTCGCTTGCTAAGGAGGAGGCGCGTCAGAAGAGAGCAAGAGAGTTAGCTGCTGGGGCGTCTAGATCAAGAACTGTGGAGATGGCGGGAGGCACTACTGATAGTGTTGTTGATGCTGAGTTCACCACTGAGGGTGTCCAGATTACAGAAGTAGTGGGCTCCGGGGAACCGGACCCACCAGCTTGCTGATCGTCGGTGCTTTGCGCCCCATGGTTGCTTCACCTACCACCTCTGTATTTAAAAATTTTATGCATTGGGGACAATTGCATGTCTTTTTGTTGGGGGTGGGGTAAATGTAAAGTGAGTGCTAGGGTGAAGTCTGAGTAGCCCAATTCACTATCCTTTTTTGCGGTTTTCTTGCCTGTGTTCTTTTTCCCCAAAAGACTGATTATTTTTTATGTTGAACCGCCATGTCTATATCTTGTGTACATAGTTTAATTCTGGAGCATGATGGCTAAAATGATATCCTGATAAAATGGAAAATCATGCATGACTACGCATAGTAATTGATAAATGTGTGGCTCTAAGCATGACATAGAGGTACGCCACTGCATGACCCTAAGTCTAAAATTCAAACTAGGTGTCTGATAATCTGGTAGAGTGATGAGATGTCAAATGAGTGTGAGGAAGATTTGAATAGCCCACTATTTGTACTGAGCTAGAACTTGCCTGGTTAGTCCTACTAAAAGTAAGCTCTAATAGACAATTAGGAAAGGATCATAGGCCATTATTCAATATAGCCCATTTTTAGCCTAAATAAAAGAAAACCAAATGAAATTTATCCTTCTTTGATCCAAATGATTTGAGCTTAAATTAGACCTTTCTTTCTCACCCCAACTGATCTTTTCTGGGAATAATGTGTTAGCCCTGGTCCCTCCTTGGACATGTGCACCTCAGCTTATGCCAAAAGCATAAGTTGAGGGTGGATAATGTAGTAAACAACCTTTTTATGGCCCTGACCCAACTTTGGGTATTGTGTACTTCGACTCATGGCAAAGTCAGGAGTTGAGGGTGGCTATTATGAGGAATACTCTGGAAAGTGGGGTTGAAAGAACAAAGAGAGAGAAAGAACAAAAGTAAAGTGACTCAAGAATTAGTTGAAAGAAAGGTAAAAAAAAATATACAAGCAAGAAAAGAAGAGAGTCACTTAGACAAATGAAAAAAAAAAGAAGGGAAAATAGCAAGGTGAAAAAATGTGGGAAACTGGGCAAAATAAAATGATAGAAAATGGTATATTTAGCTGATATGTCAAGGAGGGAAAAAAGTCACTAAAGTATACCTAAATACACCCTACCTGACCCTGAGCCTATGTTACAAGCTAAGAAAGTCCTATCGTGATCCTAAGGGTTGTATAGCGAACTTAAAGCAGTGAAAATAAGGGCAAGCTTATGGCAATAGGTATGAATGAGTGTCAATTTGTTCTGAGAGTGAGTGTTGAAAAGTAATCCTTATACTCAAACTGAAATCATTGTGTGAAAAATGAGGATTTTGTTTTGAAGTGAGGACACTAGTTGCATTATCGGAAATATTAGCACCTCGGTGAGAAATTGAAGAGGATAGGTGTTAGTGCATGGTGAGTCTGTGTCATGGTCTGATTCCACATAATTCAAGCCTAATAGTGATAGCATGCATAAATATGATGAGATTAATCGTGATTGATAGCCAAATGATTGCAAAGGATGAAACATGGATACTATTGTACAAAGATTGTGTATTGAGTCATAGTGCGTCGCTTGAGGCAAACAATGAATTTAAGTTGAGGGTGTTGATATACCATGGTTTCACGGTATTATTCATACTTTTTCCTTAAGTTTTGTGTGTCCAAAAGATTTTTTGTGCTAATTTTTATATAAGTTTCTCCTTATTGCAGGAAATCTGTCCAAAGATGAATGTGGAGGTTTTTGAGCGAAGAAATGCAGAAGAGACCACCTACGGAGCTTGTGACGGTCCGTAGGTGGTAGCATAGTGCAGCTGCTGAATAAGATGGGGAAGTCTGACCAAGTGTGGGGTTACGGAAAGCGTGACGGACCGTTGTAGCCATGACGGTCCGTCCTGCAGGTTCGTCATGAAGATCAGAGAAGTAGCCCCAGTACCCATATTTCAAGAGTTCAAGTGTTTTGGAACGGAGACCCTCGACGGACCGTTGTGCTCGTAACGATCCTTCATACCTGTCGTCGAGGGTGAAGAGAGCACCAGAAGAAACTTGCAAAGTATGGGACGACGGAGTCCACGACGGCCCGTCATGACCACGACGTCCCGTCGCAAGGTCCGTCGACCTAGCCGCGTTTTGACAAATTTCCAGCAAATAGAGTCCTTGTTTAATTAGGTTTTTATTTTTTATTAATAGTTCGAAAAACCTCGTTTTTGAGGTTAGACTCTAGATTATTAGTAAGGCTTTTGAATATTGTGAGACTCTTGATTATTTTGTAGACTCTTTGAGAGATTATTGATTATCTTGAGACTTTTATCATTGATTGTTGGTGACTTTTGCTGATTAATCAAGTGAACTTTTGGATTTTACTCTTTCTCATCAAAGTAAGTGCATGAATTCTTATATCACATATCTGAATATTGTAATTATGATTATGGGTAACTAAACTCCATAACTAGGGTTGTGGGAACCATTGGCTAACAATGAGGTAAAACCTAGATTTAGTGTATACTATCTAAAAGAATTATCAACATAGATTTAGTGTATACTATCTAATAGGCTAGTATTGATTGGTACGAGGTAATAACTTAGTCAAATATCGAATACGATGCTTAATATGAGGTAAAGATAAGGGTTTGGATAGCAACACACGTAGCCGGACCAAGGTGCGGAGTGACATTTTCTAGATGCCGGACCAAGGATTTAGAAATACATAACTTATCACTTTGCATGCAAGATGCTAGGAAAGAATTGTTATAGTTAGACTTATCAAGTTATGAACCTATGGGGAACACGTAAACCCTAGTTACTTTGATTAATTGATTAAACTCCAACGTTCGAAGCTGTTAGTTGTCTCCTTTTATTTCGCTAGTTATTTTCATTTATTTAGGAATAGAAACCCCCCTTTTTATCATTTTATGCTTTCCAAGGAAGTAATTGACTGAACAATACTAGTAATAGATTGAAGTTAAGTCTAAACTATTTTCCTCGTGGGAACGATCCTAACCTCACTAGTTGGGTTATTTACTTGACACTACCGCTTTACTTCTTATTTGAGAAGTAAGTTTGAGTGTATCAATGAGATGGAACGACACATGGGTGTTGACTGAGTTACCTGCAGGAAAGAGAGCTTTGCTGAACAAGTGGGTGTTCAGAATCAAGACTGAACCAGATGGCAAAAGAATGTTCAAGTCTCGTTTAGTGGTTAAAGGATATTCACAAAGGAAAGGTATTGATTATGTTGAAATATTTTCTCTTGTTGTGAAGTTAACCTCTACTCGAATTCTGTTGAGTATTGTTGCATCGGAGAATTTGCATCTAGAGAAAATGGATGTAAAAACAAAGTTTTTACATGGAGATCTGGACAAAGAGATCTATATGCAACAACCGGAAGGATTTGTGGTTCCAGGTAAGGAACACATGGTGTGCAAGCTCACCAGAAGCTTGTATGGACTAAAGAAAGCACCAAGGCAGTGGTACAAGAAGTTTGACTCCTTCATGACCAAGAGTGGATTCTGCAAAGCTGAAAAGGATCCTTGTTGTTACTTCAAGAAATACACTGATTCATATGTCTTTCTACTCTTGTATGTGGATGATATTTTGATTGCAGGATCTAGTATGAGGGAGATTAATAATCTGAAGACAAGGTTGTCTGCAGCATTTGAGATGAAAGATTTGGGTCCAGTGAAGCAGATTTCTCGGGATAGATTTGCTTGCACTTTAAATCTATCTCAATAGTTGTACATTGAGAAGGTGCTGAGCAGATTCGGGGTTAATGATGCTAAACCCAGGACCACTCCATTGGAAAATCACTTTAAATTGTCAAAGGAGCAGTCACCCAAGACTGCCGAGGAGCGTGATCATATGACACTTGTTCCATATGCTTCAACAGTTGGGAGTTTGATGTATGTTATGGTCTGCACTAGACCTGATATAGCACATGCAGTGGGAGTATTTAGCAGGTACATGGCGAACCCTGGGAAAGAGGATTGGGAAGCTGTGAAGTGGTTTTTGATATATCTGAGAGGTACATCCAGTACTTCACTTTGTTTTGGTAAAGGCAAGGTTACTTTACAGGGTTTTGTGGATGTTGATCTTGGTGGGGATGTTGACTCGAGCAAGAGTACGTCCGGGTAAATTTACACCTTAGGTGGAATAGTAGTGAGTTGGATGTACAGGCTTCAGAAGTGTGTTTCTCTTTCATCTACTGAAGTTGAGTATGTGGCAATAGTTGAAGCTGGGAAAGAGATGATATGGATGGCAGATTATCTGGAGGAATTGGGCAAGAAGCAAAGCGAGAAGATTCTTTACTCAGATAGCCAGAGTGCCATACAGTTGGTGAAAAACCCGGTCTATCATTCGAAGACAAAGCACATCAGAAGGCGATACCATTTCACGCGCAGGGCAGTGGAGGATGGTGATATGTGTTTGGAGAAAATAGAGAGTGCAAAGAACCTGGCAGACATGTTGACGAAATGTGTTGATGTTGGGGAACTGGGGTTATGCAAAACCTCGGTTGGTCTTCTGTAGTTGTTGCTACAAATGTTTCGGTGCGGTAAAGATGTTGATGATGAAGAGATTTTTTTTTTGAGAATGTATTTTTTTGGATGACTGAATCAGTCTCCAAGTGGGAGAATTGTTAGGTTGTGGAGCCTTATTAATATTTGATGTAATGTCATATATTACTGTTTATGCGTTTTAACCTTCGCGTTGAGGTTGCTAGGGGGTTATGGGGGCGGGAGCCCCCCATCCGAAGGAGGGGTTTGGGGCAACGCCCCGACCTAAATTTTAGGTTGTACTATTTATTCGCCATTTATTCTTTGCAACCAAAAATACTCTGATTTATTAATATATATATCCCACCGCCATGGAAGTTTACTCACGGGGTGTTAGCATAAAATATTGGTTAATTATATGTGTATTGGTTAGATAATTGTATATTATACATATTTAATTGTATATATGGCAAGAAAGATTGGGGGAGGGATGAGAGAGACGGGCGAGACTGGGAGAGAGAGGAGATAGGCGAGCAAGATCGAGAAAGGGAGGAGAGAGGCGAGCGAGAGAGGGAAGACAGTGGGAGAGAGGTGAATTATATATGTATATAATTGTATATAACTGTATATTACACATATACATTTGTATAAATGGCAAACGAGATTGGGAGAGGGAGGACAGAGGCGAGCGAGATTGAGAGAGAAAGGGGAGAGGCGAGCGATAGAGGGCATAGAGTGGGAGAGAGTTGAATTGTATATGTATATAGGTTAAAAAATTGCATATTATACATATTTATTTGTATATCCTGGCGAATTCTACATATACAAATATGACTAATTATACAAAGTCAGCTCACGTAATTAATGTATAATGTTAGTCGCGAGTGGCAATTATAGCAAAGTATAGCTATGATGAGTAATTAAATAGTATAATTTTGCTTAGCCACGTAATTTTCCCAATTTTTAAATACATTTAAAATTAGGACTTATAAGTCTGACCCATATAAGTTATTGACCCCTGAGGCTTGATTGGTGTCTGGGCAGATCAGCCCAAGAGTCAAAACTTTTTATTTAGGGTAACTCAACTTTTTAATTATATACTCTAGTCAATTAAATACACACTGTGTTGTAATATTATGAATCTTATTAGATTTTGGTACATCCATATACATTTATCTCAGAATATATGGACTCAAAATTAGGTTAGTTTGTGCTTGATACACTCTATCCAATTAGATTTGCATGTATCTAGGATATATAGACAAATCATGCGCCCTCACTTCACTCACATCTTTCTTGTCACTCTCTTATATCGCTCGTGTATCTAGTATGCGAAACACATGCTAATTACATTAGATTTTTTGCTAGTGTTGAAACAACACCATTATTTGCCGTATTTGATTTGAATATCTTCTCTTTTTCTTGTTGTTATAGAGGTATAAGTTTGAAAAAGGATTAGCGCACCCAAGCTCTTGCCCTTCTAGAGTTGGGTTGGGTTGAGAACTTTTAGGGCCTTCTAATGAATGATCGATCCGTCCTAGCCCTTCAAATTTCATGAATTTTGAGACTTGGGCCGGATGGGGTGTGATCGGCCCTTTTTTACGGCTCTAATAACTGTGTAGAGAACACGTGTACGTGAGTAGGTAAATAATTTTAGGTAACCACTTTTTAAAAAAAAAATTAAAAAACCAACTTGACATGTTTCATACGTGGGAATTTGAATTCTCTATTTTACATTTTTTAAATTTTATATTTGAATTTAAATTTTTCTATTTACAATTTGGTCACCGACAATTATATATATATATATATATATATATTATATATATATATATATATATATATATATATATATATATATATATATAATATAACCGTACAAAAGATAGATTATTATTATTATTATTAACTCAAATTAAATATGTGTTAACTTTCCACAAAAAAGGAAACAAAGCACCTTTAGATCCTTATCATTCAAAACTAATTAACTTCTCAATTTTAAATTAAAATAATTTTATAAAAGACTTTAAAAAGAAGACAATTGTTTATTATTATTATGATAATTTTATTATTTATTATTATTATTATTATCAATCTTACGTTTACTTCGAGTAGATTCTTTGTACACTTACTTATTTATTTATTTATTATTATTATTATTATTATTATTATTATTATTATTATTATTATTATTATTATGATGATGATGATGATGATAAAGAAAAATTACCAATGCATCTCTTCCATCGTCCACATAAACGAAAGCAAATTCTGAAAATGTCAAAACAAAATTTATAGATAAAAAATCATATGTTCTATTGATTTTTTTATAACGATGATAACACACTAATAGAAAATTGAAAATAAAGAATATTTAAATATATATCTAATATTTGTAGATACATTCCAAGTACAAAATCTCTTTTCCAGTCATATATCGAATACATCTATGATTTAGCCTATAATAAATTTCATACTTGTAATTCTTTCTACAATTTCATTGTTGCATAAAATTATTACAAGAGTTGCATGCTTGTTTTATTCGGTAAAAACCATATACATGAAAATAGAAAAAGAAGTGATGAAAATTGTTTCATAAGTTTTTTAATATCAAAATATGAAAAGAAGAGATGAAAATTGATGATTACTTTTGACAAAACGAAGTTTAGGATTTCTTTACATAATGGAGAGAGTAAATTCCTTTCACCAATTGCTTAAACAATGATAAAATTTTAAAGTGATCGGTTATATTTAATTTATGGCTTTATATAATATTTGAATAAAAATACATTCATAACTTTTTTATTTAATATTTAATTGGCTATTTAAAATTTAAAACTCAAAATAAATTAATTAGTAGTTATCTGATCTTGATTTTTAGCTACGTGGCAAAGAACTTTTAAAACTACTTTATTTAGTTGGATAAATATTTGTTCTAAAATAAAGATTAATTCATTTTCTAAAATTATAAATTTTATAAGCGTAAGATTTTGTAAATATTTTTGGAATTTTTTTTGTATTGATAATTATCAGCAATTCTTATTGCTATATATATATATATATATATATATATATATATATATATATATATATATATAAATTAAATTATTAGTTTAATTCTTTTCTTGATATATCTCCATATTCTTTTTTATTTTATGTAGGGAAAATGCACAAGTACCCCCTCAACCTATGCCCGAAATTCCAGAGACACACTTATACTATAATAGGACCTTATTATAGTATAAGTGTGTCTCTGAAATTTCGGGCATAGGTTGAGAGGGTATTTGGGCATTATCCCTTTTATGTAAGATAACATAGTATCCTTTCTTTTCTTGATTTATCTCCATATTCTTTTTTATGTAAGATTATATAGTATCCTTTTATCTTTTGAACAAATTTTTGTCCATAGTGCATGTAGCATTATTTGAGTTACATATTTGTTAGTAGTTGATACTTTTTATTCCTTTTGTGAATTTATCTTTTAACTACTTTTTTGAAATAAATTTTAAAAACATATCAAAATTATATCATTATATTGAGCTTCATATCTAAACTATTGAGAGTGTGAGTTTCATACCTAAACTATCACTTTTTAGTTGAGAAAAGTTCTCTCTCTTTTATACCACTTTCAACATGGTGTGTTTAATACACTCTTTTATTTTACAAAATTATCACATCACATTCCACACGGAAAAAATATTACCTTGACAAAAATTAAATAAATAAATAGTATTATTTAAAATTTAAAAATTATTATCAAAAAATATTATTTCTTTTATAAAATAAAATGCAAAATATTTTTCTTACCTACTCCATCAGCCCCCCCGCCCCCCCCCCCCCCCCCCCTTTTCAATACTAAATTAGATATTATTTTAATTTTTTTGAGATAATAATTCTACCCACCCCATCTAACCCTCCGCTTTCAATTTTATTTTCATATTGTCTTAGATATATAATGTAGTCACTTAAAATTTATTAAATATAAATTTATAAAGTTGTTTGGATTATATTAAATTAATGAATATATTAGTCCAAATAAATATTATGAATTAATATAATTGATTTAATTATTTAAATTCAATAAATATAAATTTAATTAAAGCCTGCTCCATAAAGCCCATATGCTATTTCACTTAAATCTGATTGGTCGAAGAAAGACTTGTTCCAATCGCAACTCATATATACTAAAACTATAAATGGGGTCTCATAATTCAGAAAAAGGGACCCAAGAATTCTAAACAAGAAGCTAGAGAAATCTCTTAGATCAAAAGCCATAAATTTCTCTACAAGTTCATGAATTCAAGAATTCAAGCGTTCAAGATCAAGTCCAAGTCCTAGAAGAAGTCAAGATCAAGTCCAAGTCCAAGAAGAAGTCAAGTTCAAGTTCAAGAATGATCAAGATCAAGACCACTGAATTCAAGATCAAACTCTAAGCCCTTGAATTCAACTAAGTTCAGGTCAAGATCTAGATCAACTCCAAGTATAATCAAGATCAAGACCACCGGATTCAAGATCAAGCTCCAAGCCCTTGAATTCAGCTAGAAAGTCAAGATCAAGATAAAGTTCAAATCCAAGATCAAGATCAACACCACCGGATTCAAGATCAAGCTCCAAGCCCTTGAATTCAACTAGAAAGTCAAGATCAAGATAAAGTTCAATTCAAGATCAAGATCAGGTCCAAGTCAAAGAGGAAGTCAAGATCAAGTTCAACAACGATCAAGATCAAAACCACCGAATTCAAGATCAAGCTCCAAGCCCTTGAATTCAACTAGAAATTCAAGATCTAGATAAAGTTCAAGTCCAAGATCAACATCAATTCCAAGCTCAAGTTCAAGTCCAAGATCTAGATAGAGATCAAGATCAAGATAAATCTCAAGTTCAAGATCAAGCTTTAACTCCCTTGAAATTATATTTGAAAAGACAAATTCAGAGATATCATAGAGATTGTAATACTCACACTTGAAATAATAAATCGATTGTTGCTATAATATTTCCCTCTTGATTATTGTTTTCTCGACATGAATTTTATTGTCTACAAATTCTGGCATGTCCACTGGGACAATCTCTACTCTCATCTCAACTTTTCAAGCATCAAAGAATATCAAAATATCTTCCACTATAGACGAACAACTAGTAAGTTTAACTAAATCAATTGAAGGCCTGACAAAGTGCGCACACAAACAAGATGTTAAACTTTCCAAGCTAACAAAAAAGAAGGATAACATGATTGAAAGAAGATCAAGTCAATCACATGTGAAGCTTTCTAAAATTCAAGACGAATGAGAGTCTTGCGTAAAGCAAACAAAGATCAATGAGATTCATATCTCACCTGAAGGTTTGATTCTAATTGATCAATTAAAGAACTTTATCATAGAGGCTATCAAAGACAAATTTGATCCTTCATCCAAATTTCCTACCATATATGCAAGGTCATATACACAAAGGATTGATAACTTGAAAATGTCTAAGGGCTATCAACCTCCTAAGCTTCAACAATTTGATGGCAAAGGAAATTCCAAACAACATATAGCGCACTTTATTGAGACTTGCAATGCTGCTGGGACATAAGGTGATTATCTTGTTAAAGAGTTCGTTCTATCTCTCAGAGAAAATGTCTTTGATTGGTACACAATTCTCCTTAATAATTTCTATAGCACGAGACATGCCATTGGTATGATGGAACTTACAAAGGTTCGTCAAGGTTAAAATGAGTTAGTTGTTGACTTTATCAATCGCTGGAGAAGTCTGAGCCTCAACTGCAAAGATCGCCTTAGTGAAATTTTCATCCAAGGTATGAATTGGAGTCTTCACTACATTTTGCAAGGATTAAAGCCCAATACATTCGAAGAATTGACAAATCGTTCACATGACATGGAATTAAGCATGACTTTAAGAGAAGATCAATAATCTCCTGTCTATGGACCTCATGAAGATGAAGATATAGAAGAACTCCAAAGTGGAAACAAGTATGCATCCGAAGATGACTTTGAAGAGTCAATGTATATCTAGACGCTCCTTAACGCATGAGCTTAAACTGCAAGTCACAATGCTCCTTAAAACACGAGCTTAAACTGTATGTCACTTAAATCATCAAGCTGAAATGCTCCTTAAAACACGACCTTAAATTGTATGTCACTTAAATCTTCAAGTTAGAGTTAAATCTTCAAGTTGAAATGCTTCTTGAAACAGGAGCTTAAATTGTATGTCACTTAAATCTTCAAGTTTGAGTTAAATCTTCAAGTTGAAATGCTCCTTGAAACACGAGCTTAAACTATTTGTCACTTAAATATTCAAGTTTGAGTTAATCTTCAAGTGGAAATGCTCCTTGAAACACGAGCTTAGACTGTATGTCCCTTAAATCTTCAATTTTGAGTTGAATCATCAAGTTGAGATGCTCTTTGAGAAATGAGTCTAAACTGTATATCATAAAACTCTTTAAATTTGAGCTAAATCTTCCAGTAAAAATGCTCCTTAGGTACAAGCCTAAATTGCATGTCACTCCTGGACCGCAAGAGTATAAACTGTGTACGACACAATAAAAAATCACTCACTCCTCCATAACTACGTTGTGACTTGATCCTCTTCATCGAGGTACATAGGCACTTAGAATCATATTCTAAGTTCAGTTTCATGAGTGTCAAAAAAAACAAATGTTCCCACTTGATCTGTTGCATGAGTTAAAGTTATGAGTAATCATTCATAAACTTCAGACTTGCACCGAATGATGGTGACTCAATGGGGGCAAACCCTTATGAATAAAGTTGATTCAAGATGAAGTCTTCAAAATCTCCAAGCATCCAAGTTGAAGTCTTCAAATTTTTCAAGCCTAGTTTTTGAAAGATAAAATATCTCGACAAGACTTGAAGAAGGGGCATTTGTGGTCACTTAAAATTTATTAAATGTAAATTTATAAAGTTGTTTGGATTAATATTAAATTAATGAATATTTTAGTCCAAATAATTATTATGAATTAATATAATTGATTTAATTGTTTGAATTGAATAAATATAAATTTAATTAAAGCCTATTCCATAAAGCCCATATGATATTTCACTTAAATCTGATTGGCCAAAGAGAGTTTTGTTCCAATCGCAACTCCTCTATTCTAAAACTATAAATAGAGGTCTCATAGTTCAGAAAAAGGGGCCCAAGAATTCTAAACAAGAAGCTAGAGAAAGCTCATAGATCAAAAGCCATAAATTTGTCTACAAGTTCAAGAATTCAAGTGTTCAAGATCAAGTCCAAGTCCAAGACTACCAAATTCAAGATCAAGATCAAGACTACCAAATTCAAGATCAAACTTCAAGCCCTTGAATTCAACTAGAAAGTCAAGATCAATATAAAGTTCAAGTCAGGATCAAGATTAAGTTCAAGAATATGTTCAAGTCCATGATCAAGTTCAAGAACGATCAAGATCAAGACAACCGGATTCAAGATCAAGCTCCAAGCCCTTGAATTCAACTAGAAAGTCAAGATCAAGATAAAGTTCAAGTCCAAGATCAAGTTCAAGAACGATCAAGATCAAGACAACCGGATTCAAGATCAAGCTCCAAGTCCTTGAATTCTACTAGAAAGTCACGATCAAGATAAAATTCAAGTCTAGATCAAGATCAAGTACAAGTCCAAGAAGTAGTCAAAATCAAGTTCAAGAACAATCAAGATCAAGCTCCATGCCCTTGAATTCAACTAGAATGTCAAGATCAAGATAAAGTTCAAGTCCAAGATCATGATCAATTCCAAGCTCAAGTTCAAGTCCAAGATCATGATCAATTCCAAGCTCAAGTTCAAGTCCAAGATCATGATCAATTCCAAGATCAAGTTCAAGTCCAAGATCTAGATAGAGATCAAGATCAAGATAAATCTCAAATTCAAGATCAAGTTTTAACTCCCTTGAAATTATATTTGAAAAGGCGAATTCAGAGGAATCACAAAGATTGTAACACTCGCACTTGAAATAATAAATCGATTTTTGCTATTTTTGCGTTCTTGATTATTGTTTTCTCGATGAGAATTTTATTGTCTACATATACATGTCGAAAATAATTTTTACTTGTCGTCGCATAATATTTTTTAAATTTTTTACTTATTTATGTTACATTTGGTACAGTAATAGAAAATTATTTTCTAAAAATATATGTACATACATATCTAAGACAAAATGAGAAAAATGTAAAAAAAAAAAAATCAGGAGCGGAGGTTACACAGGATGGGGTAGAATTTTTCGGGTACGTGGAGGAAGTGGGGTAAAAAAATAATTTAATTCTTTTAGATAGTAATACTTTAATCTTTTTTTTAATTAATATTAATAGTTTATTATTTAGTTTTTGTTAAGGTGAGATATTTTATCCATGTAGAATGTCATGTGTCAAGGTTTCTTTCAAATTATAGAGAGAGTGCATTGCACACACCACCAAGGTGTGTTTCTCAAAATAAAAGGTGATAGTTTAGATATGTAACTCACACTCTCAATAGTTTATGTATAAAGATAATTTAAGTGTGTTACTTACACTTATCTCTTCTTTTTTTGTTAAAGATTATGAAGTATTAGTATCCTTTAAAGATTATTTTTATAATAATAATCTTTAAACTTTATATATTGTCTTGAATTTGACTTCAATAACTCTACAATTTTGTAATAAGAAGCAAGACACTTACAAAGAATTGTGCTCCTCGTCTTACTTATGCTCTCTTCCACATCTAAACTGGTGTTCTTGTTGTAGCTCAATCAATAAAGTTATTTTATGAACAATTGGTACATCGTCATTAACAATCAACTCTTTAATTATTAACAACATTAATAAATTTTTGACACATACATGTCAGTAACAGATGTAAAACTTCAACTCATATAACTTGCAAAATCTCGAAGACGGCTGCAATTCAAAAAATTGAAAAAACAAAATATACAAAATTAATTATATATATCAAAAAATACAATTCATAGAGAAAACAAAAAAGAAGTATACAGAACTAAAAGGAGTAACTGATATACATACCAAAAGACCTCGTTGACATTTTAATACCTTGGCACTAAGAATATCATGGGAAACATTTAAATTCATATTTTGAGTTATTAAATACATATCGTTCTAGCACCTCCTACTCTACTCATATTCACATTTCTCCTTGATGAATTGTTTTCTTCATCACTCATGAGAAGACAATCTGAAATAATTAATTAATATTGTTATATTCAAATAATGATAAAACTTTTGAACAGTTACAACGATGTATGGTAATTTCGAATTTGCGGTGATTGATTTTTTTCCGTAGAAATATTGAGTGGGGTTGATTTTAGAAGACTTACTGGATAGTTTATTTATAGGATAATTGTAATGAAGTAAAAAGTCATTCATTATAAGAAGTTAATAAATTGATGACAAGTTGCCATCAGCTTAAAATTCAAATACATCAATTCAAATTAAAAATTTAAAAATATATTTTTTGTATATATTTTTAATTTCGAAATTAATTTATATATATTAATAAAAAATCTCTCCCCCCCCCCCCCCTCCCCCACAAAAAAAAAGAAAGGAGAAGACTATAAATTTTTTTAGAATTGTTTTTAAAAAAATTTAAAACGTTTAGTTTATAAATAAAAATTATTTTATTATTTGATTCTATTACATACATATTAGATTATTAATATCCGTTTTTAGATATAGATAGATATAAAAGATTATTATTATTATTCAAATTAATAAAAATATAATAACTCCCCACTTTAAAAAATTACACATCCTAATTTTTTCGAACTATTTGTAAAATAAATAATAATTTAATATTTGTTATAAAACTGTAGAATAAGAAGAAGAAACTAGAGAGAAGAGAAGACTTGTTATTTCTCTTGATAAATGAATTTACAATGAAGAGGAGCACTCTATTTATAGGAGAAATCTAACTTGGTCCCCAAGTAGGAGGACTCTTTAACCATATCCTAAAAAGGACTCCACATGATAGACATTCACTATAATACAAATACTTTATAACACTCCCCCTGAATGTCTAATTTCATAGATGATGTGCCTCGTCAAAAACCTTACTAAAAAAACCTTTAAGAAATGAAAAACTCTAGTAAAGGAAAATATTACACATATCTCTAATACGCATCTATGCGCCTCAATTAAAAACCTACAATGAAAACCCCAGTGGGCAAAACCTCGTAAGGGAAAAGATTACAGTCGCGTAGAAATTCTCCCCTAATGCTAACAATCAATCCAGAGACTGAATCTTCGCATTCACAAGCTTGGTGCCCTATCTTCTTGAAATTTGCATTTGGTAGAGACTGGGTGGTAAATATTCAGTCCTTGTCACTTTGAACAATCTGTTTTCACATTTAATCACCATTCTTTTGAGTTCATGTGCATAGAAAAGGTTCGTTGAAATAATGCTTTTTGTTCTATCTCCTTTTAAATGAATCCTCCCTTAAGTTGTGTTATGCAATGCTGATTATCTTCATATAAAGTGGTGTGGTTACGTTAAATCACATCCCAAACCACATTCCTTGGAATGAGGTATCATAGACCTTAACCACACACTTCTCTACTTGCTTTTGCTTTTCCATGACTAACTAGTTATTTCAGCATGATTAGAAGAAGTGGCTACAATGACTGCTTTGTAAGATTCCACGATATGGCAGTCCCCCCACATATATAAACACATAGCCTGTTTGGGATCGAGCTTTTGTGGATCAGATAAATATCCTGCATCCCATAACACAAGATTTGGGCACAATTAACATAATAAAATAAGCTCATGATCGTTGTCCCTTTAAGATTCGCAAAATGTGTTTGATCTCATTCTAATGTCTTCCTAGTAGGAGCAAACTATACTTGCCTAACAAGTTAACAAACAACATCTATTCAGGCAGCCTTGTAGTATTAGCAGATACATTAGTGCAACCAACTTGCACTAAGTTATGGTACTTCAGAACCAGACTTTCTGTTCTTTCATTTTTCTTAGGTCGGAATGGGATCCTTATTCACATCAGTGACGAACAACCATCGGAGTACTTTAATGGAAATGCGCTTCATCCATACAAATCTTTTCAACATTTTTTTCTGTTGTAGGCAGATTGGATGACAAAAATACCTTAGTCAAAGCTCAATTTTGCAAACCAAGACATAATTTTGTCCTTCCCAGGATCTTTCATCTCAAATTCATCTTTAAATAATCAATTGCCTTTGAAGCGTCTATTGGAGTTCCAATAATATTAAATGTCATCAACATAAATACAAGTACACAAATTCTGATATTTGTTTTCTTTATAGACCCATGGACAAATTGCAAATTGGCATCATTTGTAGTAACCTCCCCGTTCTTAATTAATACTATACTCCCCAAACGGTTATACCAATGCGTCCAATGCTTCAAACCATATAAATAGATCTTTACAATTCAATTGAATATACATTTTCTCGAGATTTTGATACATGATTTAGGCATCGCAAACATCCTTCAATAATGTTCATGTATTCTCATTATTACGTGACCATAAAGGTAGTTGTAACAACACTCCACAATTACCTTTCAAGTTGCTCATGGACTGTGAACTAATGAGAATAACGCAATGTTATTGCATCCATAACGGGAGTTAGTAATTTCTCTTCATAGTCGACGTCCGGTCTTTGAGAATCCATTGTGCCACAAGGCGTGGCTTTATACCTTTTATTCATTTTTCCTCATTTTCTTTTTCGCACAAAATTCATTTGTAACCAACGGTTTAATACCATTAGGTGTTTTGAACTATAGGTTTCAAAAACTTCACGCTTGGCAAGTGAATTTAACCTGATTGATTGCTTCTTGCCATTTTGGCAATCATTTCGTTGTTGACATTCTATATAGATGTTGAGGTTCATTATCCTTTTGCATGATATTTGTTGCACAAAACATTATATGCAAAGACATAATCAACCACTTAATTCTCTGCTCGATACCATATTATTTTCAACACTCTCTCTTAAATTTATGGAAGGTCATTATTTCTTTGAGTTTCAAGTTCAGTAATTCTTCATGGGAATATCGACTATTCAATTTGAACTTCATATGATTTCTTTCATAGTGTCATCTTGACATTACTCTTTCTTTTCTTTCCTAGGATTTTGGGATCCTATACCCCTCAATGGTTAACCACGCTTAGGTGTGTTTTTGACTCATTAGTATGACACTAGTGGATTTTCCCTTTAAGTACATCAATCGAATTGGAGACATCTCTCCTCATGCAGTGAATATGGTGATTTAGTAATCTCTTCAAAATCGGTAATGTGTCCTGGCCATTTTGATTCATTCAATTTTCTGCAGAATAATAATTCAGTTTGATACTTCTTGTTCGCAAGTAGAGAATATGGACAACAATGAGACAAATGATAAATTTTTTCGACAACGAAAGATTTCTCGTTTTATTTACGGATTCTCTCCCCCTAATTTGGGAAAACTGTACTCATCAAACCGACAAATCTGCAATCCAGCAGTAAACATGTCCCTCCAGTCATGGTTTCAAAGATAGCGTATAATGGAGGGTGACTCAAACCCAACATATATCTACTCTTACTTAAAGATCCATCTTAGTGCGGTTTGGTGGTACCTTTGACATGCACATGTACAGCCCTGGTCCAAAATTCTTAGATGGGAATATTAAGGGTTCTTGACCCAAACCATTGCAATGGGAAACCTTATGATACTTGTCTGTCTGTAGAACGAAGAGGTTGCAAACATGCAAAAGGTTTACATGTCCCCCAACACAGAAGGGGAAACTTAGTTTTCCATTACGATGGTCTTGCTTTTAAAATTTGCAAACTTTTAATTACTGACTCAGTGGATCATTCTAAGTATGAACATGGAGCAACGGAGTGTTTCAACCTTATCCCAATTGCTAAACAATAATCATTAATGATTGGGATGAAACCACAGCATTATAAGAGCAAAATCAAAGAGCAAGAAGGGAAGACAAACAAGAAACAATGCAAGACAAGAAATCAAAGAAGAAGAGAAAAGACCAATAACATGGAGTTTAATCTGATTATCAGGAAGGTGTTCCCTTAACCGTGCTATTTGTGCCAATACTTTTGCAAATGGCCATTACGAGATGACAATAGGCACACAGAAACCAGTAGAAACGACATCTATTAGAACCATAACATATCTCAATGACCACTAGTGGTGAATTAGGTCCAACAAATATCCCCCATGTAATACGTCCAATAATGCAGGGGACTCAATCGTTACTTTCACTGGTAATATGGTCTCACAATTAACTTGCCTTGGATAACATTGTACATGCAAGTGAGGGTAGAGAGGAATTATTGAAGAGGGATAGGTGGGGGAAAGGCAGCTCCGCCTTCACCATTTAAGAACTTTTAGGTCTTTTAGTGGAATGGTCCATTCGAATTTTCTATCAGGGTCGTCCTCATCAATCATTATTGACCCAAGCTGTCCAGACGATCATGCCAAAGTACAATGTATTACCATAAAAAGAGGAGGTGATATAGGAGGGCCAGGGTAAAGAACCAGAGGAGTAGGAGACGGAATGTAAAAGTTTGGGCGGTGCGAGAAGAAGGCGGGTGAGGCGGATTTAGTGTGAGGGTGGATAGGTGTCAAGGGGTGTGGGTAGAAGGAAAGGTGTGTGTAGGTTTGAGGTGGGGGGGGATGGAAATCCCAGTAAACTTCTTATTTACTATAAAATATGCCTCAATTGCACTAATTTTGTCCAATACAAGCCAGAAGATAAGACAGAGAACTTTTCTATAACACATGTCTGCCCAGAGACATTCTTGGTGATACCAAGATATTCAAGATTTATTTCATCCATTGATTGGATATGGAAAACATTTTCATGGATATCTTTAAAACTCAACAAGTTTCTCTTAGATTTTGGAGAAAACATAGCATTATTAATGGTGAGTTTAGTTTCCTTGGGCAAAATTACAATGGATCTTCCAAAACCCTCAATCATATTAGTACTACCAAAAATTGTAGTAATATTTATTTTATCCATACTTAAATGATAAAAATATTTCTTATTTTTTGAATATCGAATGTGTTGTACCAGAATCAATCAAATAAATATCTTCATATTTCGATAATATGTTCTTAGAATTATCCATATCTTCACATGAAATGACATACACAAAATAAACATATATTAAATATTAGTGTTGTCAAAAGGGTATATATTCAAAAGAATAAATTAATAATTAAATATTAGAAATCGAGCCTTAATTTATTGTTTCCTCTAAGTCAAAAATGAGTTGTTAGGAAAATAAAATAAAATCGTTATTTAATCCTAGTTAATAACAGACTGCATGTTTTTAACATTAGATCAAATTAAAGACCTAATATAATGCAAACCCATGATAAATCCTAGTTAATATCAGAATTTATGTTTTTAACATTAGACCAAGTTAAAGACCTAATATAATGCAAACACGTGATAAAGTTTAGTATTTGACTAACTCTATCATATTAGAATCATATAAATAAATCAATGAAAAATATATATTATTTTATTAAGAATTAAGGAACAAGCTAATGAACGACTAAACTAATTTAAAATACTAAACTCATGCGAACAACTATCATTACATGAAATTTATTAATAAATACTACCCAAAAAAAATATCACTCTTCCATGTTCACAGAACCATCACCAATTAAGTGATCTATTTTTCCTTCTAGATGTGCGAAGAAATCTGCTACATCCAAGTGTTTGATGTCAACTTGATTTTCAGAGATAAAATTTGCCTCAGGATTTTTCTCTTTCTTCTTTAGTGATTCTTGATAAAGCTCAACTAAGTGTTTGGGAGTACGACAATCACGTGCATAATGACCTCTTCCATCACATCGAAAACAACCTTCCCTAGTTGCTTCACGTTTCTCATCCTTTCTTTTTTCCTTTTTATTTGATGAATTATTAATGTCAAGAATAGAATTACGTTCTTGACCATAATCACGACCACGACCACGTCCACGTCCACGACCACATCCACGACCACGATTAGGACCGTGACCTTTTTCACGCCTAGCATGGTGGGCGTACGCCTCATTCACTTCAGGAAATGGTTCAGATCCAGTAGGTCGATTCTCATGATTTTTTAATAATAAATCATTATTTTGCTCGGCCACAAGAAGATGAAAAATTAGTTCAGAATACTTTTTGAAACCTTTCTCTCGATATTGTTGTTGCAAGAGCACATTCGAGGCATGGAAAGTGGAGAACGTCTTTTCCATCATATCAATTTCACTAACCGTTTCTCCACATAATTTCAATTGAGAAGTGATTCTGAACATGGCAGAATTGTACTCATGTATAGACTTAAAGTCTTGTAGCCTTAGATGGATCCAATCATATCGTGCCTTTGGATGTATGACCATCTTCAAGTGGTCAAATCTTTCTTTTAGGTTTTTCCACAAAACAAGTGGATCATTAACTGTCAGATATTCGGTTTTCAGAATCTCGTCAAGATGATGACACAAGAATATCATTGCTCGTGCACAGTTTTGATTTGATGCCTTATTTTCTTCTTTTACGGTGTCTCCAAGACTCATTGCATCAAGGTGGATTTCAGCATCCAACACCCATGAGAGGTAGTTCCTACCCGAACTTTGAAGGGCAATGAACTCTAGTTTTGTAAGATTGGTCATTATAATTAAAAACCAAAGAATAAATAATACCTTTATTAATTCTTCAAATCGAACCTTCACTTTTGATAAATTAGAGTCTCGTGCTGATAACGTGTTATAAAACTATATAATAAGAAGAAGAAACTAGAGAGAAAAGAAGAGAAGACTTTTTATTTCTCTTGATAAATGAATTTACAATGAAAATGAACACTTTATTTATAGGAGAAATCTAACTTGGTCCCCAAGTAGGAGGACTCTTTAACCATATCCTAAAAAGGACTCCACATGATAGACATTCACTATAATACAATACTTTATAACAATATTTATAATTTTTTTCCAAAGAAAGTGGGTAGTTCTTTCAAGTACTATGTTATATAATTAAAATTTATTTTGAAATAAATAATTAGTATTAAATTTTTTAAAAAAAAAGAAGAAGAAGAAAAGTTCTAAACGTTAAAACACAGGGTTTTTTTAGTGATTGAAATTTTTTTAGTTTAAGATTTTTATATTTTAAATTAATTTTAATAATTAAAAATTGTGGTGTTGTGGTACATTTTCTTCTTCAATTGTATATAGATAAATGATATGATATATGATTGTTATTGTAATTCGTAGAAGACCACGAAGTATAATGTCAAGTACCTCAACTCTTTCTTCACTCTTCTTCTGCAATTCTTTTGTAAATATTGTTGGATTTTATTTGCCCTGATTTCTTACCATAAATAGATTTTCCTTTTAGGAAAAGGTTTTGAATTGACTAATTTTTTTTCTAGTAGGAAAATGTTTAGGACTCTATAAATTATGGAATGTTCCTTCTAACTTAATCAGCATTCAAAATGTAGTTTTAATGGTTTTGAGAGTTTTAGTTAGGGAGAGAATTTATGGGTCACAAGCTTGATACATTATCACTTGTGTGAGCCTCTCATGTATTCCGAGTGAATTAGTTGAAGTTGTTTCTCTCTGTATTTTGTACTCTCATATTTATAGTGATTGCTCATCTCCTTTGTGGACTTAGATCGATTGACCGAACCACATTAAATCTTTGTGTCTTTTGGTATATTTCTCGTTGTCCTCTTACTCGTGGTCTTTCGAGGTTTGCTTTGCTAGTTTCCGCGTATACACCTGCTTATTTACGGTCCTTATAAGTGGTATCAGATCCAGATTCAATGATGGAGTCAGGTTTAGTGGTTCGATAATCGATGATTGAACCAGGTTAGAAAGAGGTGTTCATCTTGGTGGATGTAGTTCTAGCTGCAACCATTTTGACAGTTTTGAAGATTTTGTTGGAGAAATTATTTCAGAGAGGTTATCTGTGTTGAGACATAAATTTTGCAAAGGAGATTATGGAGAGGAGAAGCAAGTTGTTGAAGATTAAGTGAAGAAGGAGGACAAAATTATTTTGTCAGAAATTCAGGCCAAGGGGGAGATTTGTTGGGTTTTATTCGCCCTGATATCTTACCATAAATAGGTTTTTCTTTTAGGAAAAGGTTTTGGATTGACTAATTCTTTTTTTGGTAGGAAAAGGTTTAGAACTCTATAAATAGAGGAATGTTCGTTCTAACTTAATCAGCATTCAAAAAGTAGTCTTAAAGGTTTTGAGAGTTTTGGTTAGGGAGAGAATTTATGGGTCACAAGCTTGATACATTTATCACTTGTGTGAACCTCCCATGTATTCCGAGTGAATTGGTTGAGGTTATTTCGCTCTGTATTTTGTACTCTCATATTTATAGTGGATTGCTCATCTCCTTTGTGGACTTAGATCGATTGACTGAACCACGTTAAATCTTTGTGTCTTTTGGTATATTTCTCGTTGTCTTCTTACTGGTGGTCTTTCAAGGTTTGTTTTGCTAGCTTCCGCGTATACACCTGCTTATTTTCGGTCCTAGCTTATACACATTATTCAAAGATCTGTTTAGTTAAATCAAGAATTATAATTATACTTGGATAAATCTAGTTACTTATTTTATTTGATATTTTTGTGGATTGTGGAGTTGCATTTTAGTTTTATTAGTGTTAGCCTACCCACCATCATAGTATGTGTTAGGATTTGTGTTTTAGTTATTTATTCAACTTTTTGTAAGAGTCCATACGATCACAAAAAAAAATTCAAGTCTCGAGTCACTTAATATTCTCTTCCATCGCTAGTATGTCAATTCTTCTATAAAATCAAAAAAGCTAGATCTAGGTGCTCTTGAATCTATTGACATGACAAATTGATAATAATATTTATATTTAAAACACAAATTTAAAATTCTGAAAATCTACCTATATGCCACAAGCAAGTAGTGTCATGCTTTGTTAGTTCATCCCCACAACCAGCTTAAATACTTGTGATCATAATGTTTGTTTATGATCTGAGTAAACCCTATCAACATATGAGAGAAACATTGTTGGTCCAACTTGTAATTTTTCCATCTAGTAAAGTTAATCCAAATTTAGTTATTTTCATTTTTTTTTACTTAACTAAGATCTAATTTTTCCATTTCCAGTCATGAGTGAGTGTGTAGGCAAAGGAGGAGAATCGTCCTATACTTGCTTCTAATTTATTTCGTCATAGCTCAATACATAGTTGCGTTTCTCAATTTACAATCATCAAAGGAGTAAATATTCATTCTATATTCTGCAGCTGACGAAATAACGTTTCAATTTGTTTTGCAAAGCTAAATATCACCAACAAAACCTCAAAGCAGTTCCGCTGCACCATAAAGTAGAGATACAACACAAAGCCGCATTACATTCTCTGACTCAAACCACAAAATCACTCCCCCTGCACCATAAAGCAGATATATTATATTCAGGACTGGTTGACATACAAATCAGAGTAAAAACAGAACCAAATTCAGATCAGTATTTCATTAAAGTCCACCAAACCGAAAGATGTTGTGCTCCTACTGTAAGCTGGAACGTTCAACAAGTTCATAGGATAACTGATCCAATAAGAACACAATGGCAGTAAAGTCGAACTGACATTATCCCCTCTGGTTATCCTAACAAGACTATTGGCTCACTCTAATACCTTACCTTTTGCATGATGGGTCAACGAGGAAATGGGAACAACGGCTTAAGACATTAGGCGTAGGAATCTTCTAGTTCTTCCTATTTGACTCTAAACTGATCGATCTAGCCATGAGTAGGTTGAAGAGAGCTCTTACATGCCTTGGAGGACCCTACTTTACAATGGATTACTCTAATGGAACCATTTCAGGTCCAACCACATGTCCGTTTTTATCAGGTGTTCACTATAATTCAACAATTGAAGGACAAGTAATTAAATTTGTTTTTAAATCACCGAAGACAATCCAGTGAGGACTTAACGTGCAAGAAAGATTTATGCGTTATGTATCACTAAGATCAATCTTCCACAATCGACTTGATTAATTGTAAGCCCAACTCTTTGGAATACCAGAATTTCCTATTTCAGGTACTATGATAGCAGTCAACAAGATGATAATCTAGTTTATCATACAATGGTGATTACAACAAACAATCCTAGTTCAGTTCAGAACAATGACAATATTATTCTTTTCTTGCTTTCTCCCTAAACTACTCCTCCATCCATCTATTTGTTTCTTCTTTTTTTTTTTTTTCCATTTTACTTTGAATGCATTCAGGGCGGCCTTCTCTTTCCTCTTTTCTGGTTAGGATAAAGGGGCAATTACCTTTTGACGCTTTGAGCTTGGTGGCAGTGGAGGATCGCGACGCTCATGCGAAGAACTTGCATTCTCTCTGTTTTCTTGCGCCTGCAGAAAAGCAAATGATGCTGGAATATATAGTCTATTGTGCAAAGCTTTCAATTCTACAAGTGATAGGTGTTGCAAACTATTAAGTCTCTTTTCAAATCAACCTTAATTTCAAATTTGGCTTCATATAAGAAAATAAGATGTCAAGCATATAAATATACCTGTGTTTGACGACCATAGCTTCCATCTTCAGCCATATTTGATCGCTCACTAAGTAAATTAGCTGATGATGTTCCATTGGTTTCAGAAATAATTGGCATGATATGACGTAGAATATTTGATAGAAAAACCCCGTCATCTCTTGCTGCTTCTGTCCCCTGAGAATTGCTATTGTTTTCAGCTTCCACACCATCTCCACTAGAGGAATTCATACTTACACCACGATCATTAACATTCTCAGGATGAATAGATTCACCAGAGAATAATGACCTCAGAAGTTGGTCAACACTACTTTGGTACTGAGCAGAAAACTCGTCACCATTTGATGCTTCACTGAATGAGCTAAAGTTACCTGAAACCATTGTGACATATCAAATACGTAGAGATAGTTTTTGCATAAGCTTATATACTCAAAACGGAAAATCAAAAGCAATGTCAGACCAAGTAAATCACAGTCATATAACCACATTGCAATATCACATGTTCCTCTCTTGGAACTCAGAAATAAACAAAAACTCTACCAGATTTGACCATAAATACTTTTAACTCCGTTTTATCAAACTGGAGCATACAAAGATTTTTATTTTTTTTTGATATGTAGCATACGAAGAATATTGATGCAACTGACATGTCAAAGCCTCAGTTATATTTAGTTCATACAAAACCTGGAAATATTCATCATGAAAAATGTTTCCTTCTAAGATGGAAGATTGGTACAATAGACAAGAAAGGAAATCTATTGAACAATACATGCCAGTGACCTACGAAAGTTATGAAAAAAGGTTGAATTCGTGACCAGTAATATATACCGCAACTTTATGATAACGGATGTTGGATATGTCACACTGTCAAGTGTGAAGTACAGAAAGTCCACAAAACTTGTCAAAGTGCAACCATCTTCTACCTCATAAGATTTAGCACCATGTTCAGAGAAAAAAAATTGCAAGCGCTTTATACATAAACCAACAGAAAGTAATAATTACATAAAAAACTGGTTACCTTCAACACTAGGACGTCCAGCATTTTGTTGTTGCCCAGCAGAATCAGGATTAGCTGGGTCTCGAGTGTCAATACCATGTAAATTATTTTGATCAGATTCTTGAGAAGCTCCTGAACTGTTAGAATTCCCAGAACTGACATGTTGCACTCTAGCTAAAACTGGATAGAATATTCCCATGGGATTTCGAACTGAATCAGAAGTTGAACGCCCAATGGAAGCTGGAACTGCTGTAACTACAGTCCTAATAGGAACTACCCGCACTGCTGACTCCCTGGCAGAAGAGCTTCTAGAGCCTCCAGTGTTCTGTTGATCAGAACTTCCACCAATAGAAGCTGCTTGACCAGCTTGCCCTGGTTGCTGTGGACCACCAGCAGGCTCTCTTCGATTCGGATTTGAAGCCATAAATGAACCTAATGATACAAGTGAGTGAGTAAAAGAGAAGATAAACATGCAGTCTTTGTACCTAGCAACAGCATAATAAACACAAACAACAAAAAGTAACCTGTTCGTATTCTAATGTCAATATTCCTTGGAATAAAGCCAGAACTAACAGATCCCCCAGAAAATCCAGTATTATTTTGTACAGTTCCAACAGGAACAGCCCCAAAGCTTGTATTTGGCTGAAAAGGTAATGGCTATACAATCAAAGGAACAGATATCAAGCATCCACACAATCGGCTGCATAATAAAGTATATATCTGACAAGAAAATAACCTGAACCATTATAGGATTGGGGCCAGCAGTGGACACAAAAACAGCGGGTCCAGCATTCACAACAGCATCATCCTACGGTTGTTTTTCCCTTGTCAATACTTTTTACCTTCTTATAGCAGGATGAGAAGAGAAAACAACAAATCTGGGAAATAACCACAGAAAGGGTGATACCACACTCTTGAAAGAGAAAACATACTGGTGTTTCGCCCATTCGCAATGTCATTGCCGTCCGACCAAGCTCAAGTAGCATAGCACCTATGTTTCGGAAAAGACCGCCTGTTCTCAAAGCATATGATTGAATTCTCATTCTCTCCCCTGGATTTGTGACATTTGCTTGATTCTCTAGCAATGTCGAAAATTGCTGCACCAAAGGTCAGAAAATGAGACGCACAAAAATCGATTGGCGCAACAGTACAACCCCCTAATGTAAGCTACCAGTACATCTCTAACCTCTAGGCATCTCTAGAGGACTTCCCTCGGGACTTTGCCGTAAGTCTTTTCAAGCTCAATGAACACCATAAGCAAGTCCCTTTTCTTTTCCCGATATTTTTCCACCAGTTTCCTCAAAAGTACATTTTTCACTTTTGTTAATATTAAAATATTTTGCAAAATATGAGATGATCATTATTTTATATAATTTAGGATAAAATAGCTAAGTTCAACACGAAAAAGTTATATACATGTTGATTCCATAAAAAAGTTCATTAAATTAAGAAAAAGTAAAAAAATTTATTTCTTAACACGCATCTTTTGAAAGAAAAATAAGGCTTAAAGTACGAACAATTTATGTTTAAGAAAAATAAAGCTTAAAATACGAACAAATTACTGGTTCAATTTGAAAGAACATCTATAAAATTATATTTCAATACCAAAGCTTTTAAATATTTATGTTTAGTCGTCAAAAAATATTTTATGTTTATATATAAGTTAACCATTTTTTTTTTGAGAAAGTAACAACCAGAAAATCAGGTTTCCTAATTACAATTCAGGTAGAGTATCCAGAAGATCTTCAACCCTTTAACAAAAAACTACAAAGAGCTTAAGACGTCTATAACTATTTCTAGATCTTGTTCTGGTGGCACCTGAGGTTTCTTTGTGTCCAAGCACACTACCAGATACACGCTGGTGTAATTTTCCACCTATCCTCGTGGTCAGAAACGTTACCATAGCTGCTCCAGATCTTCAGGGTCTGAGCTATTTTCCTTGGCATCACCCAGCTCAGACCCTTCATATTAAGGAAGATTTCCCACAGTTAAAAGGTAATCCTGCCGCGTATAAATAGATGAGTTACTGTCTCAACCTTTTCTTCACAAAGAGGCACCTAGGGCTAAGATGGATCCCCCTCTTCATGAGATTTCTCGAGTTAACACAGCTTGTTTAGCCAAAGCCGAGTAAAACAGGAAACTTTACAAGGAATTTTAACTTTCCATATAAGCTTCCAAGGCCAGTCATTAATCTGATTATCATAAGCATTAAGCTTTTTGTAGGCGCTTTCACACTGAATCTACCTTGACTGTGGCCCTGCAACTCCAATCTATCGAGGTCATTTGAAGTTGCTTTGAATTGCTCCAACTTGTTGTAGAACTCAACTAACCTCAAAATCTCCCAGTCATTAAAAGGTCTTGTAAAGCTCAACTTCCATCCTTGTTCTGACAAAACTTAAGCCACAATGGTCCTTTGTTGTTGGTTTAGGATGTATATGCCATTAAAGGTATCCTTAAGGGAAGCTTGTTCAAGTCAGTTGTCTTCCCAGAAAGAAACATTCCAGCTATTTTTGTTCTTATACTACAATTCTCTCTTAGCTTTGGCCACAGATTCCTGATGGACCTCCAAAGGCTGATTCCATAAGTGTCAGTGGCCATTTTGGTGGTCCAATGATCTGTCATTTCATATTTCAACTGGATTACTTCTTCTTTCCAGAGTGCCAGTTCACTAGATGCAAGTCTCCAGAGCCACTTCATTACAAGGCATTGATTCTGTGTTTTTAAGTCCTCAGCCCCATACCCCCTTTTTGTTTACTCCCAAGCAGTGCATCCCACTTTACCAAGTGGAATTCCATGGTTTCCCTATTTCCTTCCCAGAGAAATTTTTTTCTTAGAGCATCCAATCTCTCAATGACCCCATCAGGTATAGGTAAAAGGGACATAATTATGTAGGCATTGAGTCCTACATTGTAGCATCTGTTAGTCGTTTGAAGAAATCCCTACATTGTAGCATAACTTTTTTCGATGATTTTTTCTCATACAGGACCGCAGTACGGGACAGATGATTGGAACAGGATATGAATCACAAGGCCTTTACTATCTTACCTCTTCAAATTCCTTGACAGCATGCTACGTTACAGATTCCCCAGATCTAATTCACAAACGTCTGGGACATCCGAGTCTATCCAAACTGCAAAAGATGGTGCCTAGTTTGTCTATTTTATCTACATTAGATTGTGAGTCATGTCAACTTAAAAAACACATTCGTGCTACGTTTTCTCGTAATACTGAGGGTCGTTTATGTTGTGACGAAAAGATGAAACCGAAAATCTAACAATGAAGAACACCAAGTTTAACGTGAAAAAGCCCTTCAAACCGAAGGTAAACACCACGGGATCGACAAGATCCGAATTGCTTCACTATAACAATAAGAGGGTTACAAATATTCTTCTAATGGCTACACAAAAAGTGCCCAAAGAGAACAAACAATAGCTACACCAACAAAAGATAAATAGAAAGAAACACCACCCAAACCCAACTTCTGTTCAGGACCTAAAACAGGATCTTGCTGACCTCCGAATCCGATCTCCACCGTTCAAATCAACCACCAAGATGTCAGGGACACTCAGTCCAAATTTCAGCCCGATCCAACGGTTAGTTAATCGGAAAACACGATCTGAACGTGACTGGTCGGAGAAAAGACTGCAGCAAAAGAACCCTTTTCTTTCTCTCTTTTTCTCTTGTTGAAAGCTCTCTCAAAAACCTCTCTTATGTTCTAATGTCTTTCAAAGACAATACCAATGAGCAATTAATTATTCTCTCAAAACCATCCTCTATTTATAGAGTTGTGCTTTTCCTTATAAAGCCAAAACCAACTACAAATAGGATTACTATTCCAATCCTTTTCCTAATAGAATTGGAAACCAAATAAGGAGAATAATTACAATCCTTTTCCAAGTAGGATTAGGCCATGGGCCAGCCCAACAGTTTAGAGTCTATTTTTTCATTTGTTCATTATGATATTTGGGGTCCTAGTAGAGTCAGTTCCACCTTAGGATTTCGTTATTTTGTTAGTTTCATTGATGATTATTCAAGATGTACTTGGGTTTTTTTTAATGAAAGATCGTTCTGAGTTATTTTCTATTTTGAAAAGTTTCTTTGCTAAAATACAAAATCAGTTTGGTGTTTCTATTCGTACTTTCCATAGTGATAACGCCTTAGAATACTTATCATCCCAATTTCAGCAATTTATGTCTCACCACGGAATCATTCACCAAACATCTTGTCCATACACTCCTCAACAAAATGGTGTCGTAGAAAGAAAGAATAGGCATCTCATAAAGGCTGCTCTTACTCTCCTCATCGAATCCCATGTTCCGCTGCGTTTTTGGGGCGATGCAGTCCTTTCAGCTTGTTATTTAATTAACAGAATTCCCTCTTCGTCTATTCAAAATCACGTTCCACATTCCATACTGTTTCCTCAGTCACATCTCTATCCTATTCCCCCTCGTGTCTTTGGGAGCACATGCTTTGTTCATAATTTAGCCCCAGGAAAGATAAATTAGCTCCTCGTGCCCTCAAATGTGTCTTTCTTGGTTACTCTAGAGTTCAAAAAGGGTATCGTTGTTATTCACATGATCTTCATTGATACGTTATGTCCGCTGATGTTACATTTTTTGAGTCTCAGCCTTACTATACATCTTCTGATCATACTGATGTCTCTATGGTCTTACCCATACCTCAAGTTTTACATGTGCCAACCTTTGAGGGATCTACAATTACGTCTACATCTCCAGTTGCAGTGCCACCACTACTAACTAATCATTGCAGTCCACGTCCAACCCTAGTCCCAGATGATCCATGTCATGCGCCAGATCCTGCTCCTACTTCGAACTTGCCTCTACCTAGCTCACCGCTTGCACTTCAAAAAGGTATATGATCTACTCAAAATACTAACCCGCATTATACCTTCTTACGTCATCATCATCTATCATCACCCCATTATGACTCTGTGCGTCTTTGTCCTCTGTTTCCATTCCTAAGACTACAAGTGAAGCACTTTCTCATTCTGGATGGAGGCAAGCTATGGTCGATGAGATGTCTGCTTTACTTAAGAGTGGTACTTGGGAGCTTGTCTCCCTTCCTGCAGGTAAATCTAATGTTGGTTGTCATTGGGTTTATGAAGTCAAAATTGGTCCAGATGGTCAGGTTGATGGACTTAAGGCTCACCTTGTCGCCAAAGGGTATACTCAGATATTTGGGCTAGAATATAGTGACACTTTCGCTCCTGTGGCTAAAATAGCATTTGCTCGTCTTTTTCTATCTATGGTTGTCGTTCGTCATTGGCCTCTTTATCAGTTGGACAAAAAGAATGCTTTTCTGCAAAATGATCTTGAGGAAGAAGTCTATATGGAGCAACCACCTGGTTTTGTTGCTCAAGGGGAGTCTAGTAGCCTTGTATGTCGATTACGTAGGTCACTCTATGGTCTGAAACAGTCTCCTCGAGCTTGGTTTGGGAAGTTCATCACAGTAATTCAGGAGTTTGGCATGACTCGTAGTGGAGCTGATCACTCTGTGTTTTATCGACATTCTACACCAGGTCAATGTATCTATTTGGTTGTTTATGTTGATGATATTGTTATCACCGGTAATGATGAAGATGGTATCACCAATTTAAAGCAACATCTTTTTAAGCATTTTCAGACTAAAGACCTTGGCAGATTGAAGTATTTTCTAGGTATTGAGGTTGCTCAGTCTAGATTAGGCATTGTTATCTCTCAATGCAAGTATGCCTTAGACATTCTTGAGGAGACAAGAATGATGGGATGTAGACCTATTGACACTCCGATGGATCCGAATGTTAAACTTCTTCCTGGACAGGAGGAGCCACTTAGTAATCCTGAAAGGTATAGACGACTTGTTGGAAAGTTGAATTATCTCACAATGACTAGACCATACATCTCTTTTCCCGTGAGTGTTGTAAGTCAGTTTATGACTTCCCCTTGTGATAGTCATTGGGAAGCACTTGTTCGTATTCTTCGATATATAAAGTCAGCCCCCGGCAAAGGACTACTCTTTGAGGATCAAGGTCATGAGCACACGCTGATTGGGCAGGATCACCCTCTGACAGACGTTAGACATCCGAAAATTGTGTTTTAGTTGAAGGTAATTTAGTGTCGTGGAAGAGTAAGAAACAAAATGTGGTTACTCGATCTAGTGCAGAATTAGAATATCGAGCAATGGCGACAGCAACTTGTGAGTTAGTTTGGCTCAAACAGTTACTGGGAGAACTAAAATTTGGCAAAATTGATCAGATGGAACTTGTGTGTGATAATCAAGCGGTGTTTTATATCGCATCAAATCCAGCGTTCCATGAAAGGACTAAGCACATTGAGATTGACTGTCACTTTGTCAGAGAAAAGATACTCTTAAGAGATATTGTTACAAAATTTGTGAAGTCAAATGATCAGCTTGCAGATATGTTCACAAAGTCTCTCACATGTCCTCGTATTAATTACATTTGTAACAAGCTAGGTGCATATGATTTGTATGCACTAGCTTGAGGCGGAGTATTAGAATAGGAATAAGTATTTCTTACTTAGAATAGGAATTAGAATAGGAATAAGAATAGGAATTCTAGTTGGAAAAGGTTTCCAATGTAGTGTCTATAAATAGGTCTTCATGTAACAATTTAGATACACAATTCAATAATATTTTCTCCAATATTTCTCACAGACTCTATAGTCCACTAGTTCATTTGCCATTAGGATGGCATCCATTATTTTCCTTCCTTCAATAAAAGCCAATTGTTGGGTGTCCACCAATTTGTGTAGACACTACCGATCAACTGATAGGTTTGAAATGCGTGAACTCTTTAGCACCCATCTCTTTAGGAATCAAAGCTACATAGGTAGAGTTGAAGCTTTTCTCAAAAACACATCTTTTATGAAAATTCCTGATTGTACTAATTACTCCCCCCTTCTTACTTCCCAATAATGGACATAAAAAGCCATGGTGTATCCATACGGGCCAGGATCTTTGTCTTTGGCACAAAGTTCCACACATTCCTATATATCCTGTTCCTCAAATTCCTTTTGTAACATTTGGTTGTCTTCAAAAGCAACTATGTGGTCTACCCTGCATCCACCAGATGGTCTCCATGTCTCAGTCTCAGTGTATGATCCACAATCTCCTTCTTTATAGCTTCTGGATTTTTGGTTGCTTCCACATCTACCATTAGTTCATCAATATTGTTATATATTCTATGAGCATTTGCTGATCTATGGCAAAAACATGGAGTTGTTGTCACCCTGTTTCAGCCAGTTAACTCTTGATCTTTGCCTCAAAGCTATTTCCTCAAATTTAGCTATGTTTTCAAATCTACAAGGAGTTCTTCCTTTGAGTGTGTCTCATCTTCTCTTAGTGCTCTTTGATCCTGAATCTCCTCTAATTCTGTCAGTTGATCAAGGATGCTTTGTTTCCGGATTGCTAAATTCCCATGGGAAGTTTTACTCCATTCCTTCAATTTATCTTTTAAAGCTTTCAACTAGAATGTCAAGATAAAATCTGGCCTCCCTTCACAGACTGTAGAGTTTCACCACAGCATAACTCTATCCAGAACACCTTCTATTTGCGACCACCAATTTTCGAATTTGAAATAAGATTTCTAGGTTCCCAGTTCCCACTTTGGAGCATTATGGGGGTGTGATCAGAGGTTACCTTGAGTAAGGTTGTCTGCTTGATGTTCTTGAATTTCACATTCCATTCTTTAGAAAATAAGAACCTATCAAGCCTGGCAACAACATCATTCTATCCCCTTTCCTCCATGTGTAATTGCCCCTATCAAATGAGGATCTTGTAGGCTCATATCCTCAATGAAATTAGACAGATCATTCATTGCTCTTGTGAATCTAGAGCAGTTTCTCTTTTCTAAAGGAAATCTGACTATGTTGAAATTCCCACATACTACCCAAGGCCCATCAAACAGTCCTCTAGTGACCTCATTGGTACACCATTAGGAGTCCTGTCCATACTTGTTAGGTTTTTCGTAATTAGCCTTCCTAGCCGCTCTATGTACGATTTTTTGGAGGTCACCAGCATGTCTTTAATGCTGAGGAATACAACACTACCGTTTTCAAAAATATATATATAACCAAGAAATATTCCGCAATAGGGTTCGAGCCCGTGATACGCCCAACCACACATCAGGCATTGCAATCTTGCCTCTGACCAAAGTCTGGGAGCGGAAAAAAATACTCTTACCAGATATTAGCAGTTTTAAATAAAACTACTAAAAGTACAAGCACATACCGACAAACACTCTACCACTTGTTCCATGAATAATTGTCTCGTCAAAATAATCACTTCCGCCAAGGATGCAGGTGTCGGGAACCCCCTCTCTCCGATTGAATGAGCGGTAGCCTCCAAAGCTGTTCTATCTGCTACATGTACACCAGCAGATTGTGTAGTCTCACTTTGTCCTCTAGCTGCCAACACCAAATTTCAGTTAATAAGAACAGATCTTACCCACCCACCCACCCCACCCCTCCAGTAGGAGGCGAGTGTATGTAAAAGAAGAGGAAGGGACTTTTACCATTGGCTCTGAACTCTGCAGTTAAATGGCTCAAGTACTGGGTCAAAGTTGTAAGAGAATCAGGAATAACCTGCATGAAAAAGAACAAAGATATTAACGTGGAAATCAGAGGAGATGAAGTACAAAAACATATGAACAATGCTCTGCCATCTGAAATGATGCATGAGACGGTCAACATGTTGACTACATGTTGAATGAAGAGTGTGCCCCAACAACATGAAGGAGAATTTGAAGTCGAACAAATTGATGCAAAATTTACCGGTGCTTGCAGAGCTTCTGGTGGGACATCCGTCGGACGTGCAGAAGCACTATTAGTGTCGTTGGATTGATCCCTTGTATCAGCTTGCTCAGTCTGTGATCTACCAGAATCTCTAATATTTCCTAGACTTGCCGGACCAAAACCCTGCAAAGAATACAACATGTGTGATTACAAAGTCACAAATGATTATCCCACGGCCAAGACTGAAACTCCTCCCAACCCCACATATGGGATGTGTGTTCATTAAGACCAGGGTACTTAGTCCCTACATAACGACCATAATAGAAAAACTACTTGCCTCAGTTCCAAATCAGTTGGATTGGCTATATAGATCCTCACTAACAATTAAATTCATTTCGGGCCAACATTTCAATAAAAGAAAAATTATCAGTACTTGAAGTTCTCTATATTTATTGGCATAAGAATATACAATAAGGAGATAAGTCTTATAGAATGAATAGGAATATAAAATAGGGAAAGAAGAACCTTAGAAAGCATAGGACCTAAAGTAAATGTATAAACATGACTAAAAATAAATTCCCAAGATATTTGGTATCGCCTATATAAATCTTTTCAATGTGTCCTATCTTTCCCCAGAGATGATTTAAGTCTATCTAGTCCCTTTTTAACACTCCCCAGAATTTCACGCCTGTTGGTCGATGCATTAGAAGATCGACATAGATTATGGCCAAACCATGCAACACGGCCATAATGGAACAACACATAAGATTATTGGGACTTCACAACATAACTTGTATTCAAACCAACCGACCCCTTCCACCTAGTGACAAGTATTGGGACTTCCAACTGGATAGTTTCTTCTCACACTTCTCAATGACACCATTCCATATTTCCTTGGATTTGGATTTAGCTCTTAAAGCATACCAAGATATACAGATGGAAGGACCCTACTTCTCCCCTTGTTGAGGCTAGGAACTCCATATCATTGACTTCATTAATTGGATACAGTGAGCTCTTCCTCCAATTTGATGTGCAAACAGTATACACGGCAATTGAACCAAAATCACCCTCAGATACTTCAGTTCACCCACATTTGCATCACAGAAAATTAGGGTGTCACTGGCATATTGTAAGTGTGGTCTTCATGCTAATGTTTTCCCTCCTATCCATTTCAAAACCATTAATCCAGTCGATGTGCTTAGCAGATTTTTCACTATGTTGTTAAAAACTTCCATTGCCAAAATGTACACCTTGTCTTAGCCATCTTTGAGCTTCGAAAAAATAAGAGCAGAGCCATTCATCAAAACTAAAAAGCATATTGTGGAAATGCATTGCCTGATCCAATTGATTCATGTTCCTCCAAAGCCCTTATAATCTCCACTAAGAACCCCAGTTGACATGATCATATGCCTTTTCTATATCAAGCTTGCATAATATTTCATGTTTTTTCTGTTTGAGTCTTGAATCAACAACTTCTTTAGACATTAACACAGCATCCATATTTGTCTCCCTTTGATAAAAGTCATTTGTTGAGAATCTACCAGTTCTGCCATCACCTTTGTTAATCTCTCAGGCAGTACCTTTGGAGATAGCTTATAGATACTCCCTATCAAACTAATATGCCTGAAGTCTCTCAATTGCTGAACTCCTTTCCTTTTTGGGATTAGAGCTATAAAACTCTTTTCAAATACCTCATGTTCATGAAAATTCCTGAATGCATCTATGATGTCTTGTTTCATTATCTCCCAACAAGTGAGGATGAAATCCATAGTGATCCATAAGATCCTAGGGCTTTGTGTCTAGTACACCACAAAACCTCTTGTTTTTCAAAGTTCAAAGGTAGATTGCTAAGTCTCATTTTCTTGCTCTGAAATAGCGGGGCAGTAGGCAAAATTGTAAACAGGTCTCCAGCGCTCTGTTTCTATATATAACTTCTATTACAGAAGTCAATGATCTCCTCTCTAATTCTTGATGGATCTTAAATAATCTCTCCTTGAATCATCAGCTGGTCTATATTATTGTATCTCTTATGAGCATTTGTGGAAGAACTTGGTGTTCTTATCACCTTCTTTTAGCCATTGCATCCTGGACCTTTGACTTCATAAAATTTCTTCAATTTTGACAAACTCCTCACACTACATAAAGTCATAAACAGTGCAGCTTTCCTCACATTCTCCTCCTCATTTAATGGTCTGTGATCCAGGATGGCCTCTCGTTCAGATAATTGCCCAAGTAGATTCCTTCTCTGAGAGCTGAGATGTCCTTAATAACTTTTACTCCACTCCTTAAGCTTTGATTTGAGAACTTTGAGTTTATTAATGAGGATGAAGTCTGGCTTCCCTCTGAGCTAAAAGAACTCCATCAGTACCTGCTTCTATCCATAAATACTACAGTTCCCAGCCACTACTTTTTCTACTTTGGAGTCGATTTATTATGTGCCCATGTTCCACATTGCAAAGCCAGCCACTACTTTTTCTACTTTGAAGTAGATTTGTTCTGTGCCCGTGTTCCATATTGCAAAGCCAGCCACTACTTTTTCTACTTTGAAGTAGATTTATTATGTGCCCATGTTCCACATTGTGATCTAAAACCAGTCTTTGCGTTAGAATTTGTTCTATGTTGCTGAATTTGTCAGCCCATTCCTCTAAAATAAGAGTTTTGTCAATCCTAGATGTTGTGAGGTAGTTATCCCCTTTAAACCATGTGTAGATTTCCTCCCTTCCAAGTTAAGATCAATCAGCTTGATATCTTCTCAAGAGTCAAATAATTACACAATATTTTTGGATCTTCTCTTGCAATTACTCTTTTCTGTGGGGTATCTAACTATATTAGAGCTCAGTCCTTCCATCAGACCTCTAACTGCACTACTTTCATCCTATACTATTCTACTTACAGTGCCACAATTAGGGGCATATACACCTGTTAAATGACGAGTACTCCTGAAGAAGAGTTCAAATTTGCAAGTAATAGTATAAGCTCCAGTTTCTAGAACCTCCCCTTTCCACATGCTACTGTCCCACAACAATTAAATTCCCCCTTGAACCATTAGCCTTCAGATATGCATACCTCACCCATCTATATCCTTGTATTTGCTTAATCATCTCTTTACATCCCCCTCCAATTTGGTTTCTTGGAGGCAGAGGATATCTGTGTTCCAATCTATAACCAAACTCTTCACTAATGTTATTCTATCCCTCGCATTCAGACCCCTTAAATTCCATGAGACAAGTTGGAAATTCATGAGTCATTTGTTGTCGAACTCTTTCCCCTGCTCTTGTTACCACTGTCCTTAAGACTTCACGTCAAAAGATACTAGGTCTTTTAGCTCCTGTACACCTTTGAATCTAATTTTCTTGAATTCCTTCTCCATTACAGCCTCATCATGTCCCGAAATGTCCACCCCAATCAATTTGCTCAACTTGATCAAATTTTGATGAACCCAAATAGTTGCATACATTTCTTTATCAAGGGCTGTGGTTTGGGGTTGCATCTGAAGTGGCTCCGCAACTTCCACTACCCATCTACTACTCTGGGTTTGTGTTTAGAATTGCCATTGGAGATTCATCTTTTCCCAACGCCACACTGATCTCGCCCTAATCATTACCTTGTACCTCTGCACCCAAGTCTTTCTCTATGTTTTCCACTCTCTATTGTCTGCTCTGCGCCTAGACCGCATGTTTTTAAAATGCATCACTAGGATGTACGACCTACTTACTTATATGCCCAACATCTCTCCTATGTTTTGCTGATGTGGGACTTCTTATCCTAAGCTGGGGTGTCACACTGAACGTCTCCTCTTATCTGATCATTTTTTTCATACGGTTGTCAGAATCTCACGCCAAAACAATAATTTGAAAATATAACTGTCACTTCCCATTTCCACCTCTCTTGGAACTTCTACTCTGTCTCCCCTAACTTTAATTTTAGCCCAAAGCATGATTCTTCAGAGTTGTTCATCCTCTGTTTCAATCCAACCCCCACACATCTCTCCGATATGCTTGAAGGTGATTACAACCACAAGTTCATAGGCAGAGCATAAATATGGATCCATACCTAGCTTCTTGCCACTTCATTCGGCCAGCATCCAGCAGTGGGGGACCACTATTTTAGTGGCAATTTGGATTTCTTCGAATTCCAATCACCATTGATGGCATGCTCTGCTTCCTTCCTAGATGGAAGCTCAATCAGAAACTGGGAATCATTCATAACATATATGTTGATTCCATGAGAAGGCTTCCACATGCTGCAAACCCATCTCCATATGTCAGTCAGAGTTGTCTTTCTTGCTCATGTCCAAAAGTTTCCCCACAATACATCTGCCAAGCACATCGTCTTTTGAAACTATAGAGCTTCCAAGGAGGGTGATTCTGTGGTGTCAAACCTTTTATTGCTTCTGTCTGCCATTTATTGCTTCTGTTGGCTTCAACAAAAGAAAATTTGATCTGATGTTGTCTAATACTGCTGTTTTCTCACCCCTTTCTGAGACTCCAATGAACTTTGTAACTTACTGAGCTGTTTCTATCCATACATCATTTAATGTAGTCTCAGGAGTTATAATAACTGACCTGCTGCCCCCTTGTACTGCGATAAAACTGGCATACATACCATGCTCATTGTATTTAAGAGTGCAAAAGAATTCAGCAAAGTGATGTTTTGTTTTCCATCTCCCAACTGTCATTATTTGCTCCTTTGAAGCTTCAATAAGTACTTGGACTAACCATCTCATAACTTGAAGGCTTAAAGTTATTTTCCTCATAAATACCTGCTACGCTCAGTCCATTCAAACCATGTTTCTGACCTAGAACTGAACTTAAAGATGTCATACGATTTAAATCTAGAGTGAAGGTAAATCCTTTCTTCCCCCATGTAAAATTTTTGGTTCTTAATTCTGAAAAGGTGAAAGAAATAAGGGTGAAAGCTAGCACAGAAGGTGAAAGCTTGGCCTGAGAAGACAAAAGAAAGCCCTAGGCTGAGAGATTTTGTCCATGGGATAATTTTAAAACCACATATTTCAATCATCCATAGAAAAGGGAAATGGACAAACTACAGCATAGGATAATGAGTGAAACCTTTGATACTTACATGGAGATCAATCCCCTCATTCCCACCGCCAGCGCTTGCAATTCCAAAAGATCCAAGCACAGCTGTTACAATCTTAAAATATGAAACAGAAAAAATTAGTCCCGTCTCCTGAATTCTGACAACAAATACATCATGAAAAGGAAGAAAGAATGATAATGCCTACACGATTCAAATCAGGGAAAATTCCATCTCCATGATCAGATGAGCTGTAGGTTCCAACTACCATATCAGGACTCACTCTGTTTCCTTGACTGTACCCAGCATTTGATGCAGAAGCAGTTGCTGCAAAATTTCAAACTTAATGGTTATAAGGAACTCGCTACATGACAGAATCCATATAAAGTTTCAAGACATGACAGAACCCATATAAAGCATTTATCATGGTATTGTCTTCTGTACATTTTCCGGTACTGTCCGACTTCGATTACATCCATTTATAATCAAGTTTCCCAAGCTTCCCAAAGTTGAAAGATTATAAGATAAATCAAGACTGAAGACTAACACAACGGAAGTTCATACGACCCTCTGAAGCTATAGTTCTTCGTGTCTATTTTCAAATGGAATTCAATAGTTTGTCCAAATAATACAAACCTTGGGGATCAGGGGTACTGTCTGATGAAGGTTGCCTCACAACCAGATGCAAAGTGTGACCGTCTTCCACATCTATTTGCAAATCCGTGAAGGAACTCAAATTCCTAAATCATATATTAGGTGCATGCTATGTTCCTAAAACACATGAGAGTCAAAAGGATACGGTAAGCGGAAAGCAGCTGGTCATCCTTCAACACTTTTCCACGGCATATGAGCCGTTGTTGTTCTGTCAAGACACCAGTAACTGTCGCAATTTGTTCCTTCAATGCAGGGACTGGCACCTGTATTGGAATTGACAAAAGGTATTAGAATGAGTGTCAGGAAATTCTAAAGTTAAACAGATAATACTACAGTCAACTTTTAAACTCTTAGTTCAAGAGCATGATTGATCTTTGTTATTGTATTCCAATATCCAACAAGAATGCACATTGGCAACTCTCACAGATACAGAAAATCGGTGTATATGGAGCAACGATTAATAGAAATTCTACTGTTTGAAGAACTATATAAACAAATTACAAATAAACCGATTGGCCTTGATGTTTATATTGTTCCCCCTGTTTGATAGGTAGCACAGCTCTTTTTCTTAAAGAATTGAAAATAAAAGCAATAGATATTTACACATTTATCCACTCGCAATGTATACGTCTGTGAGTCCAACATCTTTATCTTTATCTCAACTGTGGTCTCAGGACATTCAGCCTCACCACTTCCACAAATCTGCACATGTTCAGCACCGTTGCTAACCATCTTCTCCAGGTTTCTTTCGACCCCTGACTAACATTCAAATTACAAACAAATGTGTGAATAAGGTGAAAACTCTGCAGTAAAAAAACAGAAAAACTATACGAGGCAGTTACATTGCAGAAGAAATAAGAGTATCCAACAATTATCCATTATTCAATACATCTCCAGGCATGTATAACCCTGTTTGGTAGTAAACTAGAAGAGGGAAGGGCAAACGAAGAAATTGTCTCTTCCATTTTTTGGTTTGTTAAAATAGGTATTGAAAGAAAAATAGGAGAAAAAACAGTCCTCTTTCATTGCATCCTACCTTATCTTTTACTATCTTGGCGGAGAAACTGGAAAAAGTTGTCAAATAAATCAATCAACTAAGCTTTGATCCCAAGCTAGTTACATATTCAATATAGATCCTTTACATATTCTCCCAGTTCAAGCCAATTCCATTCCAATACTGGTAGTAACTTCTCTTTTAAGGAAAATTAAGGGTTTTAAAACTGCAGGTTCCAAAAACCTCAGACTTGCCCCTACCCAATCTCGATGTAAGTGGAACCACAACATTATAGTCTTAATCTCAAATTAATTTGTATCACTATAAATATCGTTTGCCTCTATTATGATACAGTCAAACCCCTTATTTTGAGTCTTTACCCCTAAACTAATGTTTCGAGACTTTCTACAAGTTGTTTTTACCATTTGGGACTTGTTGGGTGGTTCGGTTTGAGACCCAAGGAGCTTGGGTGAGGTTTTCGGACCATTGGAACAAAAACTGCAGATGCAGTATATTGTTGTCAACTTGTGCACCACGATCACGTCCACCCTGCACAATTGCAAAGAATGATATCCCTCAGTACTGCGTAATCGTGCATGAAGATCCCGATAGGCTAAGTGGCCAATCACTGCAGCGTGATCATGTCCCATCCTCAGTGATTGCGTAAGCCAATGCCTAGGTCCTAGCCACCCCCCTTTGTTCAGCGCGATTGTGGAAGGCATGCAGTTATAGCGGTCATGTAAACGCACCAGAATTTGCCAAAACTAAGTCTAATTTTTCCATGTTTTAAGGGTCCTAAGCTACAGGATTTCACTCTTTCTGAAAAGTAACCACCCAGTCTTTGAGGTAAGGTTTATAATAGTAGCTTTGGATTATATACATGTTTTCCTTTGAATTTTTAAGATTAAAACATGCATTTTCTAGTGTTTCAAGTTGGAATTAACCCTAACTCGTTGAATCACCTAAATTGAGATTAGACCAAGTAAAGTAAGTCAAGATAGGATTTTGACTATAGGTTTAAATTCCCTAGCTTACGGGTGATGTGCTAATATAATTTGTTCCAGGTTTTGACCCCATTGACCCATATTCGGCTTTGACCAAAGCCTAGATTTCTAAGATGAGTCCAATGGACGTAAATTAACCCCAAGGTTCATTAATTTGGATGGATTGAGAATTTTAGCAATCCTTGGTGCGGGCAAAAGCTATTTTACATCAGTAGCTTTTATGGATACGAGGTATGTTTAGACATTGACCTTAGAAAAGCATGTTTAAGAAAAGCCAAATGTCTACTATAAGGAAGGGGGTGACTATGTAAACAAGGAGACGAGTGTATACATATACACAGGTATATACATTCAAGTCACAAAAATTGCTAGTATTTATGAATTGTGTGTATCTAAAATACACATATGATATGAGTTTATATGCGTTCTCATATGCTTTAATTTAAATATAAGAAGATTATATGTCAAGTGGACAAATTACGGGTGAAAATGTAGACTTTTTGGGTGGGAAAAGGCAAGCTAAGGAGGGCAAACAAGAAGGGGAGGGCAACGTAGTGATGTATGGGAGAAGGAATAGGAATATGGGAAGTGTTAGGGGTAAAATAAGGAAGGAAAAGGGAGGGGGGCAGGGGGTTTCAAAGAAGTTATTGGATAGATAATAAAATTGCTAGCTGGAATCTGAGGTGATGAATGACCAAACAAAAGGGTCATCATCAAGATAGGGATCAGAGTGTAGGTGAAATATGACCAGTTAGAGGCTCGGGGAAATGCAGGGGGGATATTTTCACTTTGGGATGAAAGGAAGATTAAGCTATGGAAGTGGAGAAAAGAGATTACATGGTAGCAGCGACATCTAAAATATTGGGAATGGGACAGAATGGAATTTGGTAGAGTTAATGGTCATGTTTGGGAGGGGTCTAAGGTGGCTTTTTGGGGAGAAATGGGGACAGTTTTGGGACAGTGGAATATCTCATGGGTACAAGGTGGGGGTTTTAACACCATCAAATTGCTGAAAGAGAGAGTGAGGCATAGGGTGGTTCCTAGGGAAATAAAGGAGTTCTCGGAGCATTGATAACTTTATTCTTATTAATCTTCCATTGACAAGTGCTGCTTTCACTTGAGTTAGGTCATAGGGTTCATCTTTTAGATAGCGAGTCGTTCTGGATTTTCTGCCTGATGGAGTTTGCTCCAAAAGTTATATAAACTATCCTTATGAGGTTGACATAGGATCATTCATCCATTTTGTTAGATGGTGAAAGAGAAGAACTCCCTTTAGATTAGAGAATATGTGGTTAGGAGAGACAGACTTCATGAAAAAAATGGTTGGATGCTGGAACAACTACGATATGGTGGAAAAACTGTCATTCAGGCTAGCAAAAAGCTGAAGATGCTTAAATAGATGTGGAACAAAGAGGTGTCTGGAAGGGTACAGGTGAAAATAAAGGGGCTATGAATAATACAGAGGGAACAAGGAGGGAATTGGCAGAACTGTCCATAAAGCCATCAACTTTAGCCACAGATGCTAAAATTTATAGTAGCCTTGATTCTTTTTGTTAAATATCCATGAACTCATTAAGGATTATTCTAGTTAACCAATCCACTGAAAAACTTAGAGCTCAGGCATAGAAACATTTCATCTAGCCAACCCAAACTAGTTTGCAATTAAGGATAAGTGATTTTGCTTTTATTCAGTAATAACCAAAGAGGATAACAAGCTGAATACATAGAAAAGTGTCAAATCAACAAAGATGTTCTTGTAATCAAGTGGCCATCACAGAAAAATCAAGCAACAAAAACGAACAGCATTCTCTAACGAAAAAAGAAAAAAAAAACAATTGCTCTATGAAGTTGGTTATGCTAAAAGATAGACCATGAATTACCACAGGAGTGAGACCATAAACATAAACAGTACAACATCAACTCCTATACATAGCATGTAACAGATAAAATAGTAAAATTGATGAGATGAAGTAGAAAAGTTTTTACCAATTTCCTGATTTGATCAATCAAAAACAAGAATCAGGAACCCTAGAGATTAACGATGTATATGATGTATATATAAGAGAAGAAAGATGAAAAGTAAAGAGAATCAGATAAAAACCAGATAGAGAACTTGATCCACAGCGTTTCGTAAGAAGTATCTACTCAGCCGAGCGGACAACAAGCAGAGCTGATGTCTCTCTCTTGCTATTTTTCTGTCTGAACCAAGCAACAACGGTAAAGATGAGATCCCTTCTTACATTACATGCCTATAATACTTTGCTTACCTGTTTATTTCTTTCATGGTCCTTTTATTTTTTAAGAACATCTATATTTTTATTTGTGAATGACACCAAAAAAAAACGCATAACACCTTTAACTTGTTAATTATGGCTTTCAATTTTGGTTACTACAAAACAAACACTTAAATTTATATTAAATAAATAAATAAATACTTTTGTACTATATGACATTCTTCATAACATATACAATATGCATGTCTACTTATACGATTTAATACAAATTTAAATGTCTAATTGTGCACACCTAAAATAAGTTGTATATATTAACTAAACTAAATTAAAGATCATTCGTATATATTTTGCCAAAAAAATGAGTAAAAAAAAAAACTTAAAAATGAAGTACACTTTATTTGATTTGACATGAGTTGACTATTAAACATGAAGAATAAGACAAGCCTCACAAATTACTTTTTTAAAATTTTATTTATTAATAATTAAATAACTTCCTTAAATGATCACTTGAGTTTTTTAAATTGCATTCAAATATTACTTTTATTTCAATTAATTAAGATCAAGATACTATTTAATTATCACTATTTTTCTTAAAAAGAAATACAAAATACCTCAAAAATTGTTTTCTCTCCTAGCTGACATGATATATCATTTAACTTTTTTTTTTTTGATAATAGACTTATTTACCTAAAATTATGATCTTCTTATTTAAAAAATAATACATTAGTTTGCCCATACTTAAACTTTATTTATTATACTTAAAAATTCTTGATTATATATTTTTTGAGTCATGATATACAAAGCATTTCATGAACATTAACTTACATTATTTTGATCATACTATTGTACAATAGATCAATGATATTTAAAGTCAATTAATTATTATTAATAATAATTGTGTACTTTGAAATTCATATTTCCAATATCTTTGAATATTTTTATTTTTTCAATAGTGATCGCTCTCTTTATTATGCAAACCCTAGTATGTAACTCTTGACCTGATGGACATTGCAGTGATTGATCAATTGACTCCATTAGCTTATGAATACAAATTTCCACTCTCTTTTTTCTTTTATTAAGAATTAAGATAAGAGTCTTATTCATTTGCGTAGAGAACCTAATTTGTCAAACGGGGAGCGTTTTGAAATTTAAAGAATACAAAGATGCAGCTTTATTGAAGCTCACAAATATGAATTAACCGAATAAAATCAAAGCTCATGAAGGTGCGCTTATATTTCTTAAGCTAACTACTTTTTATAATGGTATTCTGAGTGTGACATGAACGAAGGATGAAGTTAAAAGGATGAATATCTTAGAAAACCTCAATATGCAGTGATAGCAAAATTTTCATAAAGTTGGCCGAAATTGGAGGAAGTGAAGGAGTTAATTCCATCTCAATGTCAAATGAGATAAGATTTGGACTGTGAGAAATAAGCATTATTAATAAGGCTGAAGTTATTTGAAGATTTTGTTAACATGATGTCTAGGCCTTTTTATTTCTATTTATATTATTTATTAGGAAGGTATGTGATACCCTATGAGACTTTCATCTATAATGAAAAATTTAAGATTGTTGAAGAAACTAAATAAGTTGTCGTATGAATTTTCTTCCTTGATCTATAACCTACATTGTTTGGGAAGGAATCTTTCTTTTCACTAGCTTCAACAATTAGGAAATCAATGCACCTTGATAAGGTAACTATTGACAAGATGAGACTAAGTTGTGCAAGGATAAAAGTACAAGTAGATTTACTGAGTGATTTACCTAAGTTTGTGAAGTTAGAAGTTATTGATCCCTCAAAGAACTCATTTAGAGTTGAAAAGGTAACAATGATATATGATATGCTTTCAAAGTGTCGCAAGAAGTTCACATTACTGGGTCATAATGAAGATGACGATATAATTCTTTATCCTGAATTAAAAAAGGAGAGAATAAACAGAAGAGAAGAATTAGAAAGACAAGAAAACATCTCAACAACAACAATAAAGATTTCTATGAAGAAATTATAAGTAGTGAATTCCTACTAGCAGAAGATTTATCAGGAATAACATCATCTCTGTTAATACCACTAGAACGAAATAGAGAAAGAAAAGGTTATTACTAGTAACCCTCGTAGGAGGATATAGAGAATGCAAATGCAATAAAGGATATTTTTGTTTTAGATTGTAATTTGGAGTAGAGGAATACTAAAGGATGGATTTGTAATGCCTTCTATAAATCAACTAACAAACATGAGGAACAGAGTACTAGAATGCATGTAGTCACAAGTAAAGAAAGTCTTGAAGATACTAGCACAATTACAAACATAAAATAAAAATGATCCATCAATGAATATGGATCACAATAAAAGCACAGAATCAAATGAGTTAAATATAATGGATCAATATGATCGTGAAGACTTGAGCAAATTTGTTGTTGAGCACTCCAATCTGTAGAGCATAACATATGAAATTAACATAAGTAGCAGTGTTGAAAATCAAGCTATTGTACAGTTTGTTATTAAGGGGCATACAACGAATAGTAGCTAAGAAGAGGGGTTCCCACATCTTTGCAAATTGATATTGTTGATACTACAAATGCCTCTGAGTAAGAAGATTTGTTAGCATTTCCATTAGTGATAATATTGTGGAAAAATCTAATAAATCACTTGGAAAACAATTGATAAAAGAGTCATCAATTCGAAATGATAAACTAATAATACCTTTTGTAAAAAGTCAACAAAATTATCCTATGAAAATGTTTCATGAACTAGTCTCTCATCCAGTAGAAAATAAGGAGAAATCAATATAAGTGATATCAATACAAGATATAAATTTAAAGGTGGAGGAACATAATGAATTTGAAACCAACATAATTTCTCTGAAGTTTGTAAAGAAGTAGGGGTATGACCTCAAGGTAAATCAAAGAAGATAAAGAATAATCTTCAATGAGTGAAGCATCTATGGTTAATCTTGTGATGTTTGGAAGATCTATTTTGAAATGAAGTACAAATCTCTCATATGGAATATCAAATTTATGAGGCCTCATCATTCTTTCCATCGAGTTCAAATGTTTTATAGGCTTCACAAATTTGATTTGAGGGCACTGATGAAACTTTTTCAAGAAATAAGACATATTCTACAATATAAAAGAAGATTGGGTATGACTTATGAAAAATATAATGTAGACGGTAAGATATGATTATTTGTACAGATGAGCGTAATATTCAGTATAATATTTGGTTGTGGAGTTACTTCTTGATAATGGTCATCAGATGATTAATATTTTGGTATATGCAAAATGTAATCCCTTTAAGAGACTAAAATTATGGAATGAGATCCATCATATTAGTCAAAACATGGCATACCTTTGGTTGTTAGGTGGAGATTTCAATGTCATGTAGAATGTTGAAAAGAAGATTGGAGGACTTCTGGTGTATCTTAATGAGGTGGAAGATTTTGCTTTCTTTGTAAACTCATGTGAGTTGACTAATTTAAACTTTAAAGGCAATCCTTCACATGGTGGAATGGAGGGTTGACTAAGAGTTCGTCTTTAAAAGATTGGACATATTATTTGTTATCATTTTTATCTAGGATAAATGTGTAATGTGGGTTAGATATTCTATTCCAGATCTAGGCTAGATCATGTTTCAATGCTTCAATCTTGTGGTGGACATGTTCCATATTTTCATAAGCCTTTCTGATTTTTTAAAATTTTAGATAGAAAAGGAAGATTATAAAGAAGTGGTGTTACAAAATTGGGTTGTTAAAGGTTATTCATATGTCTTTGTTGGCGTGAAGATGAAAACAAAGAGAACTAAATGAGCACTATCAAAATAGAGTAGAGATTGTTATGAATATATTCTCAACCACTCCTTATCAGGAAAGATATTGTAAGAGTTAAAGAACAACTATTTGAGGAGTCATATATTGTTGCCAGCAATGCTATACTTAGTAGAGTTCATGTTGAGTATAATATGTACTTACACTTTGAGAAGGTGTTTTGGAGACAAAAATTAAATATTAAGTGGTTCACAGAGGGAGATAAAAATATAAAATTCTTTATATTGTCTTATAAAAGGTAGAAGGAAAAGATTGGAAATATTTTATATCCAAAAAATTAATGGTTCATGGTATAGGTAATGAAGTAGTGGATGAAGCCAACGAATTTTATCAAGATCAGTTTAATATATAGAAGGTTAGCTGATATGAATATGTCTTTACTATATTTGACTCCTTCTATGATATCTGAAGAAGATAATAATGATTTGAATAGACCTTCTACTTTTGAAGAAGTCAAAAGAGTAGTTTTTGAGCTAAATGGAATAGTTTATGTGGTCTTGATGATTTTTCATTGTTGGTAATTATATATTTGAAGTTGTAAGTACCTTTTCAATGTTTTGACTCTACCTAAGTTAATTACTCGTACAACTTTGATTTTAACCCCAAAAAAGAATGTTTTTTTTTTAGATTTAACACCTATCAATCTTAGTAATTTTCTAAAAATCATTTCCAGATGTATCCATGACATTTTAGAGGTGTTATTATCAAATCTTATCTCTATTAACCAGTTTGGCTTTATCAAATGTAGTAATTTTTTAAATGAGGTCATTTCGAGACATACACATGACTAACTAGAGGTGTTGTTACCAAATTTTATCTCTGCTAACCATTTTTGCTTTATGAAAGGTACGAGCATTATGGAGTGTCTTACTTGCACAAGAAATTATAGTAGACATCAAAAAAAGGAGTAAAACTGCTATTGTAATCTTTAAGCTTAATATGACAAAAACGTATAATAGAGTGGACTAAAGTTTGTTTATGCAAGTTCTTGAAAATATGAGCTTTCTGTTTTTCAGAAAAAAATGGAGACTAGTTGCAGATAACTGGTACTGTGTGTTTATTAATGGATAAATTTCTAGTTTTTTATTCTACTTGAGGGGTTTGATGAGTCTAAGATTTCGAATCATTTGAGGCCTTTTTATTTTCACAAATAATGTCCTTAATGCCTATTTATGTCCTTATGTGATGATATTTTGATATTTTGCATTTATGAAGACTAAATGAAAGGATCAAAAGCCAAAAACATTGAAAAGAGTGTAAACAGAGGATCACCTAACACAATGGGTAAATCACCTAATAGGTCGGGATGTCACCTAAAGTGATGGTTTTCAATTCTGAAAATCTTTGAGGCGAGTCAGTGATACAAAGTGTAAACGGTGATTCGCCAAAAAAGTTGGGCAAACTATAACTTCCACCACCAAAAGTGGTAGACATTTGAGTTATAATGAAGGCGAATGGGCGAACAAAGGTGATAATCGGAGATTCACCAAGTGTGAAAGGATGACTCAATAGAGTTAGCCGATTGAGGTTCAAACACTTAAATTTTGAAGCTAAAAAACAGTGAACTGAAGAATAGAAATGTGATGCGCCAAATCATGTAGGCGAGCCCGACTAATGTCACCAATTAGAACACACAAGGAATTTTAGACTGGTTGTATGGAAAAATATGAATATTCAAAACAGAAAGAAAATATACCTTTTTTTTTATCTTTGATGTTTTATTTTTTGATATCGGAACTTTTACTTTGTATTCGTTCTAGCTTTTTTCTTTGTTTGGAGGTTTTTGAACAATCTTGTAATTCATAATTGAGGGTTCAATTTAAAGTGGGTGTTGAAGATTATTGTTGATTATTAATACTTTAATGGCTGAAAACATAAGAAGTATAATATCTTTTTCTTTTATGATATTTGGTTAAAACATCAAATCTAGAGGTGTAATTATGAAATTTTGTGTTAATGTAATTTAGTGGGTTTATAGTGTTGCTCTAATTTTCTAATATTCATTCATGGATTTAAGTTATTTAACATTGATTTAATTTGTGGGTTAAGGATGCAAACTTAATCCTAGTTTAGATCTTTGATTGATTCTTGAAGAGATTAATTGAACTAGGTGAATATCTTAATACTTGCAAATTGGATTTGATTATTGTAGTTTGCTCGAAAGAGAAATTGTAGTTCCATTCTAATTGTCAAATCTTCTCAAAAGAGAGATTCTATGATATGAAACATTGAGATTGAAAGAAGATTTGTGTCGTTAGCGATTACCCAGCCTATCCATGTTTATCCAACATTGTTGAGCAAACACCTTTATTTGATGTTGATACCAACTCCCACGCCACTACGTCATATTTTATTTGTTTAATCCCTATTTTAAGTCAAATTGTGAGAACTGATTCCAAAATCCTTTTACTAAATTTGGTGGAATTATCCACCCATTTGTCCCAATTATTATAATGAAATGGTTTGCACTTTTATATTCCTCATTAAATTCTTACATTTATATCATTCCTTGTGCTATTCGACCTCGACTCTTTTATTGGGTATGATTGCTAGCGATCGCTTACTCATAATTGACTTAGTAAGTAATTTGAATGTTCTTAGGGTCAAACAAGGGGATCCTTTATCCCCTTATATTGGGGGTTCTTTCTAGGGCTATAAATAACTTATACTCGTATTATAAGGGTATGGAGTGAAAACATTATTCACTTAGCCTATGTTGATGACATCGTGATTTTCTTAATGCTGATAGGTGTTCTATAGAATTGTTGATTGCATGACTATGAAAGAAAACGTAGATAGAAGATTAACAAAGGAAAAAGTGTCTTTATTGTGCAGTCTATGGCTGCTCAAACAGATATTTAGCTTGTAGAAGAATATTCAGGTTTTCCTAGAGATAATTTTCCCTTAACTTACCTTGGATGCCCAATTGGGATGCTAGGAGAATAAAAAAACACTCTTCTGATATGTGGAAGAAAATGCATAATAAATACAAGCTTTTAAAGAAAATTATTATCTTTTGGAGGAATGATTGTTTAGATCAATAATGTTATATAAAATATACCTAGTAACCTTTATATCAATTATATGTAATGATTCTTCCCAAATGTGTGATTCCATGATCTACATAAAGTTTTTGCTAAATTTCTTTGGAGCTTTAAGAAAGTGGGCAGAAATAAGCCCTAGGTTTCTAGGGCTGAAATTTGTCATTCTAAGAAATTTGGTGGCTGCCTAACCATGGATCCCCTAGTATTATGTTTGATGATTCTAATCAGCTTGAAATACTACACTACTATCAACGAGTGTCTTTTTCTACTTATCCTTTTTAGGATGATATTAATCAGTTGATGCAAGAAGGCAGGTGGAATGAAGAATTGCTAAGACATAATTTCCATGAAAGAGTGGTAGAACATATACTTAACAAGATTGGTATAGTATAAGAGAGTAAGAAGGTGACTAAACCTTACTGGATGCTCAATCATTCATGTAAGTTCTATTTTAGTTCAATATAGAAGGTTATAAAGACTCGTAGAGTAACACATGAAAGGTCTTGACAGGTTTGGAAAAAAAGCCACTCCTTTTAAAATCTCTTCTTTCTAGAGATTAATCAAACAAAGAATTCCTATTAGAGAATATTTTGTCAAAGTAGGACTAGAGAAGGTTGTTCATTATTGTTGTTATTTTGTCAAAGTAGGACTAGAGAAGGTTGTTCATTATTGTTGTTGTGACCTTATTGTTAATGAAACATTGGAACACCTCTTTATCTCTTGTAATGCAAAGTTGTGGGGAATGTTTGCTAGAGTAGCGGGTCTGGAGGGGACTTTCTTGTAACTAGAGTACACTATTTTTAAATGGTGGAATGCTAAATGAACAACTAAATTGATACCTTTGTTTAATGCTATCCTTGGTTTTATACTCTGGCAAATTTTCAAAAGGAGAAACAGAGTAAAACAGATAGTTGACTATTTTGCTAATTTTATTTTTTCCTGTGCAGATATAGATGTTAAAGCTTTTAATTTGTTTTAGGAGGTACCTAAAAAGGGATGTCACTCATCATCATATATACTAAGAAAGTTCCTAATTTAAGAGTTACTAAATGTCAAAATTCTTATTTTGCATTTTAATGAGAACAAATACTATAATACATAAACACCAACATCTAGTCAAATCAACACTGAGAAGGGCTCAACAAGATTCATCTTATAGAAAGATCATGGATCCTATATCTATGAAAGGACAAAGGATTAGGGTTGTGGTCTTCTCGCTTTGATAAGACAAATGAATAAACAAGAAAAAAAAAGCACTACTTATTTGGAATGCTATAAGATTAGGAGCTTATAAGTCCAGAGGCACACCAACTGGAGAACTATTGTGAAACAAGCAATTAATCATAATAGTTTCTTAAAAGGTTGATATTAGAGAACTTACCTTCGACATAAAAGAGTAGATGTGGGCTTCCTCAAATAGGATTACATGGTACTTGTGAGAGTTAACCCCATTGAACTAAGAAAGAGTCTTGTATTGACCAAGTATTTATTTATAATATTTATTTTGATAGATCCGTTTTGGATTTGGTATTCCATAGATCTTCCATGAAGAACAGAACGAATTGATCTGACCCACAATCTGTTTCTTAAACCTTTGAGTGTTTTGAGCATTCTCGATGTAATCCATCCAAGCTCATTGCACCTCATCTCTAATCTCTTTCTTTAATAAGGTTTTTTTTTTGCATTAATTTCATCTGTTTTTGAGTTCATCCATGGAGACCGAAGGTAAGAAAGACGATGGGTCGGCTTCATCGAGATATTCCCATTTCTAATGGATATTTTTCTTTCTTTCATTTTGTTTGTTTTTTCTTCTATAAATAAGTTTTCATTATTTTATTTTGTTTTTCTAGTTATTGGCCACTACTGGGCCTAAAACCTTGTAAACATATCCTTTTTATTAATAAATGCCTCATTAGGCCTTTTTAGTTAAAAAGTCCTCTCAATATCTTTTTAAAGGAAAAAAAGATAAATATACCCCTGAACTATCGTAAATGATATGCATATACCCTCTGTCATACTTATGGAACATTTGTGCCCCTATCTTCCATAAACTAGCGCATATATACCCTTTATACTAACGGACATGCACGTGTCATAATCTTATCCACCGATCCGACATTTATCGATGGATAAGATTGCGCCACATGTCTCTATTTAGTCTTCTGTTAGAGTGAAGGCATATGCGCTCTAGTTTTTGGACGGCAGGGGCACCAATGTCCAAAGAGTATGACAAAGGATAATATATATATATATATATATATATATATAATATATATATATATATCATTTAGGATAGTCCGAAAGGTATATTTATCTTGTTTCCCCTTTTTGAAAATATAGAAAGTGAATAATATGTGTATCTTTATCTAATGGATGATAAAGCATGAAAAAGATTGTTATACCATATTGATTAAAGAAAATAAATTTTAACCTTTATTAATGAGAATATTAATCTCATATAGTGTGTGGTTCATTAGATTAAAATAGGTAATTGTTACGTTAAAATTGCACAAGCAAGTGTACGTGGTCTAACAAATAATAAAGTGACTCTCATTAACCAGATTATCAAACCGAAAGAACTTTTGACTAGCAAATATTCAATTCAACTTTCAATTTCATTTAGTGCAAGTGCTTAAAAAGTATTCTAATAGTGATTGTAACTTAAATATTGCAATTAACAACTATGTAGAGCTAAGTGACGATGACTTTAGTTCAAACTAGTTCTAATCAATATTTAGGAATTTCCAAGGTCACGACTTTCGTATGAAGTCACGGAGAGTGTTTGCACCATTAGATTTTTCTTGGTTATCGAGTTATTGACTTAAGAGGTTGACAATATGGTTATGGTATCTCGAGCATCTAACATTCTACCAAAATTGGTATACGTAGCTATATAGTTGATTGGGGATTGGCCCAATTTCAGACCATTACACTATCTTCTGATATATTAGACAAGAGACACAAACTAGATATATCCCTATCCTAGTTAAACATCGATTCCTTGGTTTAGCAAAAAATGAACTCACTTTTTATATTTCATGTTCTATCTCTAAATCCCTCTCATGAGTTCAATACAAGAAAATAGTTGTATTTCAATGGTTATCAAGCATCAAATTGGTAAAAATACGAAAATAGGAATAACTCATACAATAACTAAATTTCATCTTGTAGTTTTACAACTCCAGAATCATTTGTAGTTGAAACCTTAGAAAGATAAAGTTTAGCCACTCATAATTTGATTCACAAGCTTATAATTTTGTTCATGTCCCCAACTAGAAAGGGGTGGATATTAAGGATTTGTACAAGAACTTTTTAATTAATATGCTAAACTCATGCTAAAGTTGTAGACTCATAAGAAACTAAACAAACATCATGACTCATATGAAAACATAGATAATAAGAGCGCTCAATGGGCGACTTCAGAATTTAAACAAACTATGTGTAACACCTCAAAAGCATAGCTCAGACAGAACAACAAAGAATATGTGAACCATGGAGGTGTTCACATACCATGAAAGAAACACAGTCTGTCATCCTCATCGTGGTTTACACCGTCCTAGGATTTGTGGATCACAGGATCTTTCACGGGTCGTGGACCACCACAGGAGTCATGGAAAGGCTCGTAGAGGTGAGACAAAACCACCAGGGCTTAAGCGTCAGACCACAGAGCCCATCATGCGTCGTGGTCTTGATGACAAGACATAGTGAGGCTCGTGAAGCTGATCCAGTAGGTCCCTAGACAAAGTGAAGGACCACGCTAGCCTTCACAATCCATGATCGTTCACACGGTCAGTGAAGTAGACTATAGAGTGAAGGGCCTTGAACCAGTAGACACTAGAAAAGAACACGACTCACTTGATGGGCCGGGGTCCCCACGACGTGCAGTAAGTGGCACCATGATCGACCTCATCAGATTTTAAGTTGGGGTTATTTTTGTCTTTTTCCGTATGCACTGGACACATAAACTACGTCTCTTAACCCCTAAACAAGGTCGTTTTATTCAGTTTAGGCCTATTATTCAAATCAGAACCTACCCTAATCGATTTATTCACAAAAAAATCATCAAACTTAGAGCAAGAAAGTAGAAAAGAGGTGACCCGAACTCTTCCAAGAACGCAACAAATTTTCTTCAGCTCCAGCCTCAAAATCAAAGAATTTCTCCATGAAATTCGTCACTAAGTATTTGGGATTTCACTTTATTTGGTATTTCACTAGTAGGTTCTTTTCATCCATTAGGTTCCTAGAATTCAGTTAGATTCTTTATTCTTATATCTTGTTTAGACGTGTTTGTAAGCCTTAGAGATTGATTGTGATTTAGCTGCCAAAGTATTCCTAATCGAATTATCATGTTGTTGTGGAATTGTTGCTTAGTTCCTTGCATGAAACTCAGAACCCTTGATATGTATATTGTCTTAGTTCATGAATTAAAATTGTTAGGTCAGTTAAGCAGATATACATGTTCCAGTTTTAATGTTTTATTGTCAGTACATAAATGTTGCATTTTTAGATTTGCATGTCAGAATGTTGAGCTATGCAATATTTCAGTGACGTTGTATCTTTCACATTTCCATTTGGGAGTGCGCTTAGAACCAAGTTTGACTAGGGATTAGTGTACCCTCATAGTCCCAGAAATACGTGCCTTCATATGATTATAAGTCTCATATGTGGGCATCGGATTTATTGATCACGCCAGTCATGACTTTATATCCCTTGAAAGGTATATTGGGTCCTCTTAATTAAGAGTATACGTTGGACTCCAAGTTTAGCCCATGTGGTTTTATACCGGTTAAAAGTGGCTCCACAATCAACTATTAAAGCCTTTGACCAGCTTTTAGTTATACTATATCATCCAGTCTCAACATGTTATGTTAAAAATAAGTACTTGGTCATTGGATTTAGTTAAGCTCAATTATATATATTTCATTATTATTGTTATAACTCGGATTATGTAACTACTCAATTATATTTTGTTCATCTTATATGTTTGTTCATCTATTATCCATATCCTACATGCTCATTATATTCCAAGTATTGACGGGTATATATTAAGGAAAATAACATTATCAAAGACACTTCATCAAGTTTCATCGATCGTTAATCAGTATATAACTCAACTAAATGAGTTGGGGTCGAATCCCACATGGAGCGATACTCGTTTGAGACTCAATCGGAAAGTATGAACGTGTTCAAATCAGACATAGGAATAAAAGTTATCGATTAAAATCATCATTCAAATTAGGTGCTGACACAAATATTAAATGAGGGTTTTGGTTTTGATTAACTACTACAAACAGTAGCAATCAATACGAAGTAAGAATAATGAGATGGGTTCTTCGGATGTGATTCGAGTATAGGCTAATATAGACAAATGGGTAATTGAAACTACTAGAAAATAACTAGATATTAGTGAATAAGTTAGGGTATATAGGATATAAACTTTCTATAAAAAAATCTACCCTGAATCAAGTTGATTTCTCTAACATCAACAAGCAAGAAAAATAAGAACAACCCACACCTTAGTCCATTCACTCTCTCAAGCTGAATATGTGGGATTGGGTTTAGTATTCACCTTCTCGAGCTGAACCCAGGTCAACCCAATACCAACTTACCATCAATCAATAAGATTATCAATAACATTAGTTTTAAATTTCTCTCTCAAGCAAGCCAAAAACACAAGGGTAGAACTGCATGTATAACTTCAATTCTTAAATTAAACCACAATTAATTATTGAACTCACTTCTATATAGCATTTAGACTAACAATTATCAATACCCATAATTTAAATCTGTCCATAATCACATAATTAATCCCCAAAAGTTGGGGTTTTAGCCACAGATCATAAAAAGGTAAAAACTATTACCAAATTGATTATTTATGGGTAAGAGTAGATTTCTCCTTGCAATGCTCCAATTCGAAGAATCTCAAAGAACCACTTCCAATTTCTCAAAAGTGAAAAACTTCAATTCTTCAAATATTAGGAAAAACTAGAGAAAACTTGTCTTAGTACTCAGAATATGTTGCGAAGAACCATATGGCGAAGTAAGTCGGTCTCACCGAACCACCCGCCCACCGCCCTTTGGTCACTTCCATCGCCTTTCTGCCTTGGTAGTCAGCATCCTCAAGGTCGGTAACTTAGGATGATGCAGTACTGCATTACGAAACTACTGGTCATTTGTCGACTTCTTTTTTCCATCGCCAATTTGTTTTCTTCCCTCAGGGCTTAACACACTGGAACTTTAAGCGGTCAAATGTCCACTTGGCGATCACCAGACTTGCTTTTCATCATTCTTTCAACTCACTTTTTTCCTTTTTGCAAATTAGTGTCCTTGCTTTGTTCCTCAATCCATATACTTGGAAATCAAGGGTTTTAGATCAGTTATTGGCACAAAATAAGCATTTGAGGACACTAAATCTATATAAATAAAGACCTAAATAATTTCAAATCTAGGACTCATCAACACCCCCAGCTTAAACTTTTGCTTGTCCTCAAGTTAAACTCAAGTTCAGCAGTTAAAAAATGATGTCTCAAACAATGCTACACAAGACTCAATCATGAATGCACACAAAAAGACTCAACTTACTCATGCATTGTGCACTCAAAGATTCAAGTTGTGACTCATCATCGTCAAAGATTCTCAAGTTCACCATACTTGCTTCAAATGCAAGTTCAATCTCAATGAAGATACTCAAATGCCCTATCAGAAGAATGACTCCATATTCACACACAATTGTTCAACCAATTATAGTTCTGGAATGACATAAAACTCTCACACTCACAAAGATGAACATATATATGACTTCACCCATAGGTTTGCCCTTATTTTTCAGTCAACATTCACTTCAACACACTCAAGATCAAAAAGGGCTTTTCAAGGCTTGTAACAGGGATAAGTGTAAAGGTATGCTCATTTAGGCTCAGTGGCTGCTATCCTCATGAAATGTGGTATGAACATCAATTTTCTTCCTTTTCTTCAATATTTTCACTCATGTTCAATTTCTAATGGAATACCGGACACCCCATTTATTTTTCCACTTTGCCATTTTTTTTCTCCTGCTTTTTTTCTTATATGAAGGGGTTCCATCTTTTTCAAATCCATGGATAAAAGGGGGGTGTTCTTCACACTTCTTGATTTGCCTTCTCTTTTCACCACACCCCCAACTTAGGCTTTTGTCCTATGTTGTCTATTCAAATAATCCACACTTCATGAGGATTATAGGTGAATGGGTAAAAAGGGGTTACAATTGCATCAAGTTTCTTCCAAGAAAAGGATAAGTCTCAAAAAGGGTTCAAGAGAAAGTTTACACACTCACAAGGTTGGCCACAAAAGAGGTTTATTGTATAAAAAATTGACGCTTCAAAATTGTTGCCTAAGATAATTTTAAGAGCTTGCATCACTTATTTAACCGGATCAATAGGGAAAATTCACGGTGTCATCACACAAAGTTCATGGTAAGGTCATCACACAAGACATTGGCACCAATATTAAACAAAACTCCGCACTTTCACTAGTGTGCAATGTTCATCACAAGAAAACTCATTTGATAATCTGCTAGTTATAACAAGATGCAAAAAGTCTACATATTGTCTATGTAACTTCATTTGGCCTCATCATAGATGCACATTAATTTTTGTTTGATAAAGAGCACTATTTAAGTCATTGGTATTAATCATAACCGATAATAAAACTTGCACAAGAACAACCAAAATCATACACAAGAGGTGGCAATATTTTTTAGAAAGGGTCAATACCACTTACATTCAAAACAATGAGCCATAAGCTAAAACACACAGTTTACAGCACACAAACCCAATAGAAATGACAGAGAGAGAGGTAAAGGAAGGTCAGGTCTACACAATCACTCCATCTGTGGGACATCAATCCCAGTGTAATACTCTGATCTTGGGAATCATATGCTTAGGTATCAGTAACACTATATCCAGCCATGGTGGTGTTTGCCAAGGAAATTTGCACAGCTGAATCTATCATTACCTCCTTAATTTTTGTCTGGAACTTATAGGTAGCTCCTCATTGACACCAAGCTGCTCCTCTTCAGTTTCAGCCTCTAACTCTACAACTACCTCCTCAACTTGAACCTCAACTTCGTTAGTAGCTGAAGGCACATCTGTATCAGCATGCATATCGAGGATCTCCATAGTCCCAAAAATCACAGATATATCTGTGAAATTCAACTGGTCCACGTCCTTCCTCAGGTTAGTAATTGCGGCCTTTAGGGTTGTCACTTTATGAGTGGACCACCAAACTATCTCACACGTCGCTATCTTTGGGAAAGGGCATCAATAGACACACTAAGGGGTGTCATAACAGCAATAAGGGACCTCTTTACCATCCCATGGATTGTGGCCTCAAGATTGGAGACACGCTTATCTGCAAAAATGGGCTAGCTGCCCCATCCGAAGGAATGCACCTTGGGTAAGTGGGGCAGGGTAGTAGTAGTAGCAATCCTAGAAGGTGTGGGAGATTCGGAAGAGCTAGGAGTGACAAAAGAAACAATACTAGATAAACCTGAAGGCCTAGGGGCTAGAGTAGGACACTGCCTATGCAGGTAATGTGTCAATATCAATGCCCGGGGAGGTTTCCACTGGGGCTGCCTTCTTCTTTTCAGCCTCATCCTTTAGATACCCAGCCTCAATATGCAGATGTCGATAGAATATGTGGGAATCACTTTCACATCCTTCTTCCATCAAAGGACACTCGGGTTCGTCTTCACAGCTCAGTAATCAACACCGGCATAATGTAGAGTGGTTTGGCACTGCCTAGCTCTCAAGGCCTTCTATTGTCCTACAATCATATCTAAGTTTAGAATGTGTTCATCATTATGCAACCAAGAAAGGATGTCTTCATATGGCGGAGAATAGACATATTCGGGGATGGTATGATAGTGTTGTTGATAAAGCCAAACTAGTACCTCGCTACTACATTGAAGTCCTTCTTCTCTATTGGAGATCATGCCTCCGACCATCGAGGAGTGCCATCAGATATGAAATGGGCCATTCACTTTTTCAAAGTCTCTAATTACTTTATCTTGGTCATGTAGTGGTAGTCATCGGAGATGTTGCTGGTATTCAAAAACTACATTGATGTCATAACTATTACACTTTACCTTCTTGCCTCTGACAACACATAATCAACCGGCTTGAACTTAGCGACATGCTTCTTCCCTTGTGGCACCAGGGATCCATAGGTAGTGTAGAATTTTTGGACCCAATTGGGAATATAAGGACCATGGGTCTAGTGAATAATTGGAACTTGTGGGACCTTAAGAAGATCATAATATGTGGGTATCTATCTATTTCTCCATCAGTTGACATCTGCTTCTCCTTAACGATTGTGCTCAATCTCTCAGTCTTTAGTTTGTCCATAGACCAGGAAAAGGACCATGTAGAGGTGGTGCTGGGACCACAACCTAGTGAAATACAGGAGAACGAGTATGGGTCTCATGTAGGGCCGGACCCAGTAAGACGGATGCGGGTGCTCGAGCACCCATTGATTTCCGATTTTTTTTGTATATATATATAGAAAATATGATACATATGTTATTATAATTTAAATTAGCACCCATAGAACAAAAGCAGCTGTGGGTGAGCTTGTTTAAACCTATGCAATAAGAGGTGTGCGAAGCCATTGGCGAGGGTTCGAATCCCCCCAGTAGCATATCTTTTTTTAAATTTTTTTCAGCGAATTTTATGTTAAAGGAAGTGAGCAACCACAACCTTTAAATCCTGGATACGCCACTGGTCTCAGGCACTCTGATCTTAGACGGATCCTGCATCATCTTGGATCGCAGCTCAGCTTGCCGGACCAATAGTGGTTCGTCATCCTCAATCTCAAAAATTTCCACATGAGGGTCCTGGTAGTCACCCTCACTCTTAGAAGTGGTTAGGTGAGTGGCATATATCCCCTTACTATCAAAGCTGGTCTCTAGTGATGTTGGTGTAGGTGCCTACAATAGGTGGTAAGTAGCTTTGTGGCCTTTGCTTTGGATGCAGTTGCATCGTCATTTATGATAATTCCCTTTGTCCTCTTGTGGGGCGGCAACTGTCTACCTAGCACTTTGGGTCAAGCCATATCTACAAAATGCACCAAAATAAGTTAGGGTCAATCCAAGAAAAAGGCACAAATCATGATGCAGACAAACTTGTCGAATCAATCGACAAGTCGCCAAATAACTTTTGCGAGCTAGATCGGGCTCGCTGAAAAGATTGACTCAAAGAGTAACTAGAAGAATGGCTTGTCAGCGATGAAAATATCCTTTCGATGAATTGTCAACATCATTTAAGGAGCATAGATTAGACTTTCGAATATCACAGTGTATTTTAGGGATTGGGGCACAAAAAGGGCGATGAAAGAAGACATTCTGCAAGTCACCAAGTGTACTCGGCGAACTCAAGCTTCTCGCCAAAAACTAATGCACCCAAACTCAAATATAACATGAAATTAAAGGCGATAAAGGGGGTTTCAGCGAATCACCGAGTGGTTTGGCGATCTTGACCCAACTCGCCAAATTGCCAAATATTTTGACTTTCTATACCGACTTCCAAAATCAACCCCACAACCCCTAAAAAAAATTAAGCCATACAGTTATTCAATTAATCCTAGACCTATAGGACCCATGCCACTAGGTACTCAGACTTCCTCTTTGTTTGTCCAAATTTGGTCATTTGACGACTTTAGACCTTAAGAATAATGTTAAACGCTATATCATTAGGAAAAGTATGTAATTTGGCACAATTTGGGTTACTTAGACTTCACCCGACTAGACTTAACAACAATTAGCACAACCCAACAATTTTTTGAACAATTTTAAAGCATGCACATTTAGGAAATAAACAATTTAGGATATTTAGGCATGAAATCAAAACTAAAATAGTCACACAAGCACACATTTACGATTTTAGAGAGGCCCAACACACATCACTAAGAATAATACGATTGGAAATGAGTTAAACTGCTAATTACAAGTTTTGGGGTTCGGAAAACCAACCTTTAATGCTAATTAGAAGGATTTGTAAAGCTAGGTAGAAAAGTATCAAACTCTGAACACCGAATAAACAACTAGAAAGCGGTAAAAATGAAAAAGTATGGGAAATATAGAGTGTGTGTGAGATTGTATGAAGTTAAAAAGTGAGGGAATGTGAAGTCGTTTGAAATTTTAAACCTTTGGCCTTTTAGAACCATCTTGTATGCGCCCTTTTGACGATGTTAGTCAACCTCGAAGAACCACTCTGTGATACACCGAGTGGTTACTTACCTCATCGAGTTTTACATGACTCCAACTAATACGGGGATCCAAAGTGCGGATAAGGTCGCTGACATGTTCGGCGATTCTCCAACTTGTCCATGGGCTCGCCGAGTTTTACAAAATCTATCTTCATAATTTATTCAATCCAATGGCGGTCCAATTCAGGCTCACTGATCTCTTCAGTGAGTCGCGATTGGACATTTTGCTCACCAAACTGCACTTTTGAACACATTCTACACTTTAACCTTCACAATTAACACACAATTATTTCAAAAATAAAAACAAAGCAAATAAAAAGTTTGGTTGCCTCCCAAGAGGCCCCTTAGTTAATGTCGTGTCATGATGCAAGTCCCCACTCAAACTTTATTCTTAGGGTTTGACATAGTGTCACTAGGAAATATCTCTTATTATTTGGGGTAGAGACGAGACAACGTATGACCCATTTGGGTTTCCAATAGCTAAATGGATATGGAATGGTAAGTAGTCAACTGATTCAACATCGAGATATTCTATTTTCTCTCTCTCAATACTCTATCTTGTTCTTCAACTTTATGGAGAATAAGTGAGAATGTCTCTTCTATATTTTCACCCTTGAAATCTTTGTTCTTTACACACTCATGGGGGGAAATGTACCTATCTTTATTTTTGTACATTACTTCAGATTCTAGAATTTTTCGGCCAAGAGATTCAGACGAGTCAATAGAGTGGCCAAGTCTTGGTTCATCTCTGTCTCCTTGTTGGTCTTAGCCATGTGATCAAGGAGTTGGGATACTATTGAATAGGGTTGTTGTATCAGCCACTCGGAGAAAGTTGGTTAACATCTTCTCTATTCTCAAGACCAAGAGCATTGCACCAACTCTATCTTACATCTCAGCCACAAGTGATGAATTGTATCTCCCTTCATTGGCTTGAAATTTAGGATGATATCCCTAAGAATCATCACTTCTAAAGAATGGTGAGTCACTTGGCTACCATTTCTTTCTTTGACACTCATTTTCTTTTTTGCAAATCTGCACGAAAACCAAAATTAAAAATAAGTAGATTCAAATATGTAATAAGAATCAAAATTGACTTCACCAAGAAAATCTCAAACAACACCACTGTCTGGTAGAAGTGCTATTTTGATTAAGGTAATTAAGTTATCAAAGACACTTAGTAAAATTCTAAGCATCAACGATCATTAATCAGTATATAACCCAACTAAATGAGTTAGGTCGAATCCCATAGGGAGTGATACGTGTTTGAGAGACAATTGGAAAGTATGAACATGTTCAAATCAGTCATAGGAATAAAAGTAATCGAATAAAAACATCATTCAAATCAAGGGTTGACAGAAATGTCAAATGGAGGTTTTGGTTTTGATTAACAACTAAAAACAATTGCAATCAATACGAAGTAACAATAATGAGATGGGTTCTTGGGATGTAATTCAATTATAGGACAATATATAAAAATGGGTAATTGCAACTATTAAAAATAGCTAGATATTGGTGAGTAAACTAGGCAATAGAGGAGATAAGTTTTCTCTCAAATAATTTACCCCGAATTAAGTTGATTTATCTTGAACATCAACAAGCAAGAAAAATAAAAACAACCCACACTTTAGTTCATTTAATTTCTTGAGTTGAATATGTGGGATTGAGTTTAGGATTCACTCTCTCGAGTTTAACCCAGGTCAACATAATACCCATTAACCATCAACCAATAATATTAGTTTTAAAACTTCTCTCTCGAGCAAGACAAAAAAACAAAGGTAGAACTGCATTTGCAACTACAATTCTTAAATTAACCACAATTAATGATTGAACTCACTCCTAAATGACATTTAATCTAAAAATTAACAATACCCATAAAATAAATCAGACCATAATGACATAATCACAACCCAAGAATTGAGGTTTTAACTATACATCATAAAAAATAAACTTACCAAATTGATTATCCATAAACCAGGTAAGAGTAGATTTGTCCTTATAATGATCCAATTCGAAGATCTCAATGACCCACTTCCAATTTCTCAAAAGTGAAAAATCCAATTCTTCATATCCTAGGAAAAACTAGAGAAAACTTGTCTCAATGCTCAGAATATCAACTACAAATTAAAATATTGTGATATTAGATACTAAACTAAATGTTCAAAAATGTGTTTATCGTCATCAAAAATATGCTGCGAAGAGCCACTTGGCAAAGTAAGTCGGGCTCGCCGAACCACTCGCCAAGCCACCCTTTGGTCACATTCATCACCTTTCTGCCTTGGCATTCAGCATCCTCTAGGTCTGTAACTTTGGAGGATCCAGCATTGCATCGTGGAACTACTCACTTATTTTTTGACTGCTTGTATTCATCGCTAATTTAATTTCTTCCGTTAGTGCTTGGCACATTGAAACTTTAAGAAGTCAAATAACCATGCTCGGTGACTTGCCAAGTGGACTTGGCAATCACCAGACTTTGTTTCTTCATTCTTTCTACTCGCTTTGTTCCTTTTTGCAAATTAGTTTCCTTGGTTTGTTCCTCAATTCATATACATGAAAATCAAGGGTTTTACATCAAATATTTGCACAAAATAAGCGTTTGAGGATACTAAATCTATATAAATAAATCACTAAATGAGCTTAAATCTAGGACTCATTACACACTCTACGCTACATGATTTCATGATGTAGGTTCAGAAAATTAGCATCGAAATTCATACTTCGAGGACAAAAGACATGTTTTCTCTTTCACTCTTTTATTTTAGTTTCAGTTTGCTAGAGTTAGTTTGGGGCATGTTCTAGTAAGTCTAGTTAGTTAGAGTCTTTTTGAGACATAGTGTTAGACTCAAGTTCAGTTTTTGGATTATGTTTAGTATAACTAAACTCTTAGATATTATTTATACATTCAAATCAATTTTGGCTATTTTCGCTTCCACAATAGTCTTGTTTTCTTAGATAATGTTAGTATGATTATTTTATGCCAGACAGGGTTAGCTTGGGGTAACTCGTGATCCTAGGTCCCGAGGTAGCCTTTGGGCGTGATAATTGCATTAGGTTCAAGAGTCCTAAGATGTCTGAAAGGAGCCACTAAGTAGAGTCTTTTTCATGGGTGTGAAGTGTATATTATCTAATGAGTGGGAGACTACGAAGTGTTTAAGGAAAAATTCACTTTCTTGCTACTCTTATCGTATGTGAGGCATGATCCAACTTCTCATTCTAATTCATTGTATTGTGTTTCATATCATGCCTTCTCGTAGATCCTTCTGACGACATACTAATGCACCAAAGCTAATGCAGTCCCTCTAGTCTCAGACCATGAGGTTTAAAATGTAAAGTGTATGAATGTCATCCAACTTTTCACTCAAAGTATAGCCAATTGGAACAATTAGCATGCTCAATTTCCTGCAAATGCTAATAGTGGGTACATAAAATCTAGGGTTTGAGATTTTATTAGAATGAATCCGCCTGAGTTTCTAGAGTCGCAAGTTGGTTAGGACCGTCATGACTGCATTGATGAGTTAATAAATCTTTTGGAGTTATGCAAGTGACTAGTAAGGATAGGGTATATTTGACATCCTACCAGTTTAAGGATGAGAGTCTAAGGCACACAAATTCATGAATTTAAGTCAAGGCACGATGTCATTCCATGAGTACAACCTTATGTTCACCCAAATCTCCAGGTACTCTCCACACATGGTTGGCGATCCAAGGGCAAAAATAAGAAAGTTTATGTTTGGGATATCTTACTTGGTGAATACAAAGTGTTGAAATGCTATGTTGTTAGAGGATATGAACATCTCCAAGCTTATGATCTACACTCAATAGGTTGAGGGGGATAATCTTAAGGAAATGTCTAAGTACAACAAGAAGTCTAGAACAGGGAATTATGAATACTATCAGCAGAAATCGGGTGGTGGAAATCCCTCACAGTTTCAGCAGTGGTCTACAATCCCAACACCTTACCAGCTACTGCTCCATACCCCAAGTTTCGACAAGAACAGAAAGGTTGGGCATGTCTGAGTCTTAGGGGAGTAATTTAGGTAACCGAACTTCCCTAGCTTGTCCAAAGTTATCTAAGAACCATCTAGGAGAGTGTCTTGTAGGCAAAAAGGTTGCTTTGGGTGTTGTCCTTATGTCCATAGGTCAAAGAATTGCCTATATGCCAGGCAGGGGTAACGAGGTAATAATAATAAGGCTTAGCCTACAATTCCAGTAGCACAAGTAGGTCACCCAACTCAGTAGGGTGTGTCATTTGGTACAGGTGTCAGTCAGCATCAGAACAACTTGTATGCTCTCCAGGCTCGCCAAGACTAGAGTTACGAGTCTTTAATTTAGATGTTTATGCATTGTTATTTTCTAAAAGATCCCGACTACTCGTACTTAGATCCAGGGGCTACTCTTTTCTTTGTAACATCCTATTTTGTAGTACACTTTGGATGATAGACCAAAAGCTCTTTTAGAAGCCTTCTCAATATCTACTCCAATTGGTGACCAAGTTATAGCTAGACGGGTATAAAGAAATATCCATGTCACAGTCTCTCAGAAAGTCACCTCAACAAACCTTTTAGAGATATAAATGGTAGACTTAGATATCATTCTAGTCATGGATAAGTTATATTCGTGCTATGCCTTAGTCAATTTTAGAAGAAGAATTGTTCAGTTTCAGTTTCCAAATTAGCCAGTCTTACAATAGAAGTAGTAGCTCAACGCATATGGGTTGATTTATCTCATACCTCAAGGCTAGAAAAATGATTTCCAATGGATATATATATCATCTTATTTAGGTTAAGGATTCAAACTCTGAAATTCCAACTCTTGAGTCAATCCTAGTAGTAAATAAGTTCCGAAAGTGTTTCCATAAGACGTACTGGAGTTTTTCCCGTAAGGGAAATCAACTTCAGAATAGATCTTCTTCTAGATAACTAGGCTATATCTATTCCTCTTTACAGAATGGTTCCAACCGAGCTTAAGGAATTGAAAGAATAGTTGAAAGACCTTCTAGATATATAAGGGCTTCATCAGACCTAGTATCTTTGCATGGGGTGCTCCAGTGTTGTTCGTGAAATATAAAGATGGTTCTCTCATAATGTGCATTGACTATCGTCAGTTGAACAAATTCGCCGTCAAGAATAAGTATCGCATCCCTCAAGATTGATTACTTGTTCGACTAACTTCAGGGTGCTAGTTATTTTTCAAAGATAGACCTCAAATATTGGTATCATCAGCTTAGAAATAAAAATAGTGACATTTCGAAGAAAACCTCTAGAACTCAGTAGGGTCATTATGACTTCGTGGTTATATCATTTGGACTAACAAACGCTCTTGTAGATTTCATGGACTTAATAAACAGGATGTTCAAACCATATTTGAACTTGATTGTTTATTATCTTCATTGATGATATCCTCATTCACAATAATAATGATAATGAGCATGTGACTGATCTGAGATTTTTCTAAAAACTCTCAAAGATCGCCAAATATTTGTAAAGTTTAGCAAATGTGAGTTTTGGTTACAATCAGCCGCTTATTTTAGTCATGTGGTATCTAGTGAAGGAATCCTGGTGGATTCTCAGAAAATAGAGGTAGTAAAGCATGCCCAGACCCACCTCTTTTGTAGATATAAGAAGTTTCTTGGGTTTGTCTGGTTATTATAGGAGATTTAGGGAAGAATTTTTATCTATAGCTTTCCAATTGACCAAGTTGACTCAGAAAAAATTCATCTTTTAGTCTTCAGATGAGTGTGAGAAAGGCTTTTTGAAAGTGAAGACTAGGTTGACTACAGATCCTGTCTTGACTCTACCAAATGGTTCATATGACAAAGTAATTATTGTGAAGCATCTAGAGTCAGCCAAGGTTGTGTGTTGATTCAACGAGGTTAGGTCATAACTTGTGCTTCCAAAAATATTAAAGTACTTGAGAAGAACTACCTGACTCATGACCTCGAGCTTGTAGTTGTAGTTTGTGCTCTAAAGATTTGTAGACATTACTTTTATTGTGTTCATAGATCATATGAGCCTTTTGTATGTGTTCACCTAGAAAGGTGAATCTTTGATTGAGGAGATGGCTTGATCCTCAAGGATTATGATATAACTGTATTATACCACCCTGGTAAGGCCCATATAGTAGTTGATTCTCTTAGAGGACTATCTATGGGTAGTGTAGCATATGTTGAGGATGAAAGATAGAAATTAGTAAAAGATGTTCACCGGATTGCTCGCTTAGGAGTTGTTCTTATGGACATGCCATATGGGTGTATGATAATTCAGAATAGATCAGAATCTTATTGGTAGTGGAGGTTAAGAAAAAAATGGGATACTGATCCTACATCACTCTAGTTGAAAGGTGAAGTACATTAATAAAAAGTAGAGGTTTTCTCCCAAGGGGGATATGGTGTGCTTCGTGACCAGGGTCGTTTATTTGTTCCTAATGTAGATGAGTTGAGGAAATAGGTCCTTACAGGATCCCATAATTCTAGGCATACCATTCATCCAGTTGCCACTATGATGTACCGTGATATATGAGAAGTGTTTTGGTGGAATGACATGAAGAGGGACATAATAAATTTATGGGCTAAGTGTCCTAATTGTCAATAGGTTAAGGTAGAACATCAGAAACCAATAGGTATGACTGAAGAGATTAACATTCCTACATGGAAATTGAAAATGATAAATATGGAATTCGTTATGGGTTTACCTTGTACTAGCAGATAACATGACTTCATTTGGGTGATAGTGGACAAAGTTAGTACAAATTCAGCGAAGGATTACGTTAAACTCTACATATATGAAATAGTCAGGTTGCATGGGGTTCCATTGTCAATCATTTCAGATAAGGTCCTCATTTTACCTCTCATTTCTGGAAATCATTTCAGATTTGTCTTGGTACTTAGTAAATCTCAGTACAGGATTTCATCTAAAGATAGATGGTAAGGTAGAGCATACCATTAGACCATAGAGGACATGTTCAGAGCTTGCGTGATCGATTTCAATGGAAGTTGGAATGATCACCTATTTCTCATACATTTCCCTTATAATAATAGCTACCATGATAGCCCCTTATGAGACATTTTATGGGTGTAGATGCAGATCTACGGTTGGTTGGTTTGAAGTAGGTGAAGCAACACTGATTAGGACAAATTCAGTTCATAAATCTATGGAAAAAGTTCATCTCATCAGTGATAGACTTAAGACAACTCAGAGTCATCGCGAGTCCTATGGAAATGTAAGAAGAAGAGACTTAGAGTTTGAAATCGATGATTCAATTTTCTAAAAGTTTCACCCGTGAAAGGGGTGATGAGATATGGAAAGGATGGAAAGCTCAATATTAAATATGTAGGTCCTTACATAATCATGAAAAAAGTTGGTAATGTGCCTTATAAGTTAAAATTGCTAGCAAATCTAGCAGTGGTTCACCAAGTCTTTCACATTTTCTTATTGAAGAAATTTGTGGGTGATCCGACATCGATAGTACCATTAGAGAGTGTAGTTGTGAAGGATAGCCTCACTTATGAAGAGGAACCACTTGAGAGTCATGACCGTTAGGTTCATAGGTTGAGAAACAAAGAAGTCGCTTCCGATTTCAGCGTATTTGAATGTTCTTAGAACTTAGTTCGGTTAGATTTTTGTTTCTAGTACTTAGTGGTAGGGATTGTAGATCTATTCCTCCATATTCAACTTTTTTAGTCTCTATTCGAGACAAATATTCCAAAGGGGAGATATCGTAACACCTCATAACTTAGCTCAGACAGAACATCATAAAATCTGTGAACCACGGACAGGTTCATGGACCATGAAAAGAACCACGATTCGTCACCCTCATCATGTAAACACCCTCCCAAGAGTTATGGACCACATGACCCTTCACAGGTCGTGGACCACCACACGAGTTTTGGGAAGGCTCGTGGAGGTGAGGCATAGCAACCAGGGCTTAAGAGTCAGACCACAAATCCCACTACAAGTTGTGGTATTGATAATGGGTGGTGGTGAGGCTCGTTATTGTGAGCCATTAGGCCATTATCCCAAGTGAAGGACCATAGTGGCCTTGGCAGTCCGTGATCCTTCACACGGTCCATGAAGTAGACCGTGAAGGGAAGTGCCTTGAAGTAGAAGAGACTGGCCAAGAACCACGACCCACCAGACGGGCCATGGTCCCACGACGGAACGTTAGTAACGCCGTGGTTGACCTTGTCAGATTTTAAGTTGGGGTTGTTTTGGTATTTTCCCCTATGCGTTGGACACCTAAACTACGGTTTTTATTACCAATAATACGTTGTTTAACTCAGTTTAATCTAGAATTCAAATCAGAACCAACCTTAATTGATTCATTCACCGAAAATTCATCAAACTTAGAGCAAAAGAGGATAAAAAAGGTGACCCAAACCCTTTTACGAAAGCAAAAACTTTTCTTCAGTTCTAGCCCCAAAATTAAAGGTTTTCTCTGTGAAATTAGTCACCAGATATGTGGAATTTCACTAGTGGGTTTATTTCATCCACTAGGTCCCTAAAACTCAGTTAGATTCTACATTCCTATCTTATTTAGACCTAGGTTTTATAAAACCTTATAGATTTATTGTGATTTAGCTGCTATACTATTCCTAACCGAATTATCATTATTGTGGAATTATTGCTTAGTTCCTTTCATCAAACTCAGAACCCTAGTTATTTAGATTATCCTAGTTCATGAATTACACTTTCTAAGTCAGTTAAACAAATACAAATGATCCAATTTCGAATGTTTCATTGTTAGTATATAAATGTTGCATTCTTAGATTTAAATGTCAGAGTATTGAGCTATTTAGTATTTTAGTTATGTTGTGTCTTACGCATGTCCAGTTAGGAGTAGGCTTAGAACCAAGTTGGACTAGCAATAGAGTACCCTCATAGTCCCAAAACTATATGCCCCCGTAGGTTTATAAGTCTCCTATATGGGCATCAAATTTAATGATCATGCTAGTCATGCCTTTATACCCCTATAAAGGTATATTGGATTCTCTCGATAGTGTGTATACATTGGACTCAAAGTTTAGCTCACGTGGTTTTATGTCGGTTAATAGTAGCTCTCTCAATCAAACTATTTGTACATTTGACTAGTTTTCAGTTATAGTGCAACATCCACTCTAAGTATGTTATGTTAAAAATCAGTACTTGGTCATTGCAATCAGTTTAGTTTATATAAGTATGTTTTTAGTATTATTGTGATAATTCAGATCATGTCATTACTCAGTTATGTTTTGTTCAGCTACTATCCATATCACGCATGCTCGGTACATTCAAATTACTAACGCAAACACTGCGATACATCATTTCATGATGTAGGTTCATGTACTCAGAATCCAGATCATCTGTAGATCCGTTCACGATCCATATTCAGCAGCTTTAGTGGTAAATCCTCACACTTCGAGGACAACATACATGTTTTCCTTTTCAACTTTTATTTCAATTTCAGTTTTGCTAGAGTTAGCTGAGGGCACGTCCTAGAAACTCTAGTTAATTAAAGGATTTTTTAAACATAGTGTTAGACTCAATTTTAGTTTTTGGATGATGTTTAGTATCACTAAACTCTTAGATATCAGTATTGGGTATTCCCTGCATTTAGTTAACTGTTGTTTTAGTTTCTATATTAATTTTTGTTTTCTTAGATAATGTCAGCATGCTTATGTTATGCCAGACATGGTTATCTAAAGGTCACTCGTGATTCGAGGTCCTGTTTTTACATCATGGGGTAGCTTTGTTGTGTGACACTATGTATAAGAAGCCTCTAGTAAGGATACGTCTGAGAATTTTATAACCTGGTGGGACAAGGTCCGATATACCCATTTAACATATTTACTGTCACGACCCTGGATCACCCCCTAGACGTAACCGGCATCGTCGTCCTTGGAGAGGACTTGGACAAGCCTTAGCATTCGTCATAACATATCATAGGTCAAAATGTGGAAAATTAAAACTTTTTACATATTGAGGTATACATTGACTTCTCACATACTATATATGGAGTTTACTTATACTCCTCGCGTATGAAGCTTATATAGGTTTCTCGTTTAGTCAACATAACCAATATGTAAGGATTTAGTTTGATAAAGTTGTCTCACATTAAACCATCTAAAATGAAGTAGAACATTCGGGCATAACCCTTATACAAATTCATATTCCCTCATAGGCCTTACAAAAAACATCTTCATGAATAGGAAAGAAGTAATGTCTTTTGAAAATAGCAATGTTACTAAGGTAGAACATATGTCACCATCCTGGAACTACAGGACCTACAAAACTTGGGGAAAAGTCCAAGTCTTTTTGCATAGCGACCTTGATACTTCAACGAACCGAACCTTCATTGTTTGGGAAAAGGAAAAACATATGGGTTAGTACAACCACATGTACCAAGTATGGAAACACATGCATATAAAACCATTGAAACCATGCTTAAAAGGACATTTAGTTCAAAACCATGCTAAGTCACTTTCAAAAGTCTTTATGCACGATTAAGAACATTTACAAGCCAATAATCACATATTCACTTATTACAAGTCCATATTCAACACAAAGCGAATATCATTATAAATCCAAGTCAACATGGATATTATCAACATAAGTCATATCAACATGAATGGCATCATATCAAGATCATATAAGCGTAAAAACTCCAACATAATGTCATAACAATAAATCATGTCCAAGAGTTCATATCATCACAACATATAAGACTCTTACTCGCAACCCCTTCCCAATCCTACAAGTGCAATGTTTATGTGAAGCCTCATAACCCCACATAATCAAGTAAACCAAGTAAAGGATCATAAGCAATGTCTATCTTATATATATATTTATATCATTCATATTCATAATCATGTACATCAACATAGAACAATAACATGTTCATGAATGCAACTAACATCATATAGGATCATTAACATGTAAAGTCATCATATACATTTCATTCATATCATAATTACATAAGAACAACCTCCTAGGAATTTCCTCGTGGTCAACTTGTGCCATGTATAAGTAGAGTCCATACCCTTACCTACACGAAGTAGAACCCCTTAAGTCACCCTAGTTAGTGTTCACTTTATTACTTTTATTTTACTTTCAGGAACAATTACCTTAATCGACAATATACCATGTGAGATAAACATGGAATCTGGTGGCATGAAACCCTACACCGAAAGAAGGTGGTCTACTTGCCAAGGTAGGACCAAAACATGAACATAGCAATCTAGGTGGATCCACTAGCTAGTATTCCTATGGGGGCAACATAGTTCAATAACTAGGAGATATGTATTGGACACTCTTTATGCATAATTGCATTATGGTCACTGTCTCATGAGAACCATTTTGAACCTACCTTCCCACATTGGGAAGGGACACCTCTAATATATAGTTCAGTCGGTGCTAAGCCAACGTCCCTTTTTGAAATGTCATTAAGTCATTCTTAATCATCATAGATTAATATATGTCATAATAGAATAAACCCCTTGTTTATCATGTCATTATCGTGGTCATATCATCTAAGGCACACAAGAGAAACATCTTCAAACTTGCATTATCATAGCCTCACCATGACCTCACATTCAACATAATCATAACATGCCATCATATTTATTGTATCATATCTTCTTAATTTAATCACATATAATACTTCAATTGCGTAACACCATCAATTATAAGCCATCATAATTGAAATAAAGAGTTTAAGATCAAAACGTCTAACCAAATAGCCTCGATAGCCTTCATCAATATCTTACCCTCAATTCATCACAATTAATCAATGAACCACTCATAATCATAATAATATAGTAAATTAAACAATTACATAACAAATTTCAACAACCTTAATCATCTACAAGTCCAATTTAAAGCTGGGGTTAGGAAAAAGGGTTCAAACCATGGATTTTTTTATAAAACTAGGTCAAGGACTAAGAAATACAACAATTAACCTATAAACAATCATAATATATCAATAATAATCAAGGGAAACCAATATCAAATCAATTTGAATGATCAATTTCGTAATTGGAAGAAAACCCATGTTTTGACATCTTTTAAAAACCAATTTCGAAGAGCCTCTTGGGGAAAGAGATCCCAAGAATGAATAGATTTTAATCTCAGGATTCCTTCGAGTTTTATGGAGAAAAGATTAAGTATTGAAGAAGTAGTTCACCTTGAATCTTGGTCTTCAATGGGATCTTGAATAGATAAAGAAAGTAGAGAAAAGTCGGAGAGAATTGGGTTCGGGAAATAGAGGTGTTAGGTTAGTTTAATTAGGTTTAGTGTTTGTATAATCTCCCAACTGACTAGTTTAACCACCAATTAACCCCTAATTAATCACCTAACTAATAAACTAATTAAGTCACTTAACTAAAACTAGGCAGTGAAACAGACCCCCAAATTATGATTCCCCGACCTACGCCCTGTAGTCCCATCGACGGCCTGTCCCGCAGGTCGCCGCTTGGGAACGATACTAGATTTTTGGAGAATTTTGAAGAATTTATAAGTGTTTGAAAATTACCACCATCGACGGGGCCTTTGAACCATTGACAGCTCGTCGATTGGTTCGTCGACTGCCACTGTCCATTTGATAGTTTTAAGGTCAAACGTTAGGGTCCTCTCCAAGGACTCTTAGGGTGGTCCTTGGGGAGTCTTACCTGGACGTTTAGACCCTAACACACTCTAATACATGTTTAAAACCCTTTCAGAATATTTGACTAAATTCTGACTCTTGAAACCCCATGAAACATGCCAAGGCACACAAGTGCATGTTTCACAATTCTCCAGACGTCACAGTCGTTTCTTAACATTTTGACTCTAACACTTCTTACTTAGTCTAAATAAATTATTTTAGGCTTATAAACAGTGTTTCAAGTCTTAGTTCATCAAGTGAGGTTCTAGACTATGTCATGGACTTTCAGAGTGTTACATTATCCCCCTTTAGGATTATTCGTCCTCGAATGACATTAAAATCTTTTATAGGGAAAGGATAGAGTCAATACTAGCAGTTCAACCAACAACATATAATTAAAATGAGTCACAACTCATAGGAGTAATTCACAACTTCATTCAACACACAAACATGACATTTACACATAGCGACTCAAATCACAATTTACCACATATAAGAGTTCAATATCACAAAATGAGGAACTACCTTCTCAATATCAACATGAGCTCAACATGATCATCAACATTCACTTATACCACTTTATATAAAAACACATTAACATTCTCTATATTATTCATGAAGGTAACAATACACAAAACACAAATAAGTGCAAGTTAACCAAAAGAGCATTTTCACAAGAAAACTCATTTTAGCATGAACCTTTACTTTAAATAATCATATTTTAGCAAAAGCAAGCCAAATTCAAATTTATTCATTAATATTAAGAGGATTATTACTAACCTCAACTTTGGCTAGAATTTTAAGGAAAATATGAGGATAACGGGACTTCATGTCAGCCTCGGCCTCCCATGTTGCTCCCTAACTAGGTAGTTTCTCCATAGAACTTTTACGGAGGCCTCCTCTTTTTTCCTCAACTTCTTGACTTGGCGATCTAGAATTTCCACCGGAACCTCTTTATAGGAAAGGTCCTCATCCACACCTAACCCTTCAATAGAGAGAATAGACACGGGGTCGTCAATATACTTCTTAAGCATGGTGACATGAAATACCAGATGAACCGAAGCTAATTCACTAGGTAGTCTCAACTCATTGAAACTTTTCCGACCCGTTGCAAAACTTCGTAGGGGACCCACATACCGGGGACTTAGCTTCCCCTTCTTGCAGAATTTCATCACCCCTTTCATATGTGAAATCTTTAAATACACTATATCACCTACTTCAAATTCAAGATCTCTTCTTCAATTGTAGGCATAGGAATTTTACCGACTATAGGTTGTTTTCAACCTATCTTTTATCACCTGAACCTTCTCCAAAGCTTCATATATTATTTTGGGACCAAGGAGTGAGGAATCACCAACCTCAAACCACCCAACCGGAGACCTACATCGCCTACCATAGAATGATTCAAAAGGTGACATGGAAATACTCGAATGGTAGCTATTATTATAGGAGAACTCAATCAATGGTAGGTGATTGTCCTAATAACCTTTAAAATCTATCACATAAACTCTTAACATGTATTCTAGGGTTTGAATAGTACGCTCCGCTTGACCATCCATTTGGGGATAAAAAGCGGTACTAAGCTTCACTAGAGTACCCAACCCTTTTCGAAAAGACCTCTAAAAACTAGAAGTGAATCGAGCACCTCCATCGGATATGATGGACAAAGGGATCCCATGTAAGCTCACTATCTCATCAATGTATATCTTGCATAATCCTCTACAGAATAAGTAGACTTGACGGGGATAAAGTGAGTGCATTGTGTCAATCTATCCACTATAACCCAAATTGAGTCATTTTCCCTACAGGTTCGAGGCAACCCAACAACAAAATCCATATTAATTTCTTTCCACTGTTAAGTAGGAACTTCCATTATTTGAGTCAAATCACTCAGCTTAAGGTGCTCGGCTTTAACTTGTTGGAAATTTGGAGACTTAGCTACAAACTCCGCTATGTCCCTTTTCAAGCCATCCCACCAATAAATCTCTCTAAGATCACGATACATTCTGATGGCACCCGGATGAATAGAATATCGGGAACCATGAGCTTCTTCCAAAATCTTTCCCCTCAAATCATCAACATTCGGTACACACAATCTACCTGGTACCTAAGCAAACCATCCCCCCTAGGGAGAATGACTCATTAAACTTTATAAGTACTGATTTATTCAACTCTATCAATAGTGGATCGAGATGTTGCTTAGACTTCACCTCAACAACTAAAGATAAATCAGAGTTATTACGAACCATAAAACCACCATTTGGGTAATCTTCCAATCTATGAATATATTACACTAGGTCTTTCTAACCATCTTCTACATGAGACACACTACCCATGGTCATTCGACTTAGAGCATCTGCAACCACATTGGCCTTGTCGGGGTGGTAGAGAACACTAATGTTGTAATCTTTCAATACTTTCAGCCATCTTCTTTGTCTGAGACTCAACTCCTTTTGAGTGAATACATATTGAAGACTTTTATGGTTGGTATACACATCCACATGGACACCATACAAGTAATGCCTCCATATTTTTAAAGTAAACACTACGACCGCTAATTGATGATCAAGAGTTGGATAATTCTTCTCATTCACCTTTGAGTTGTCTAGAGGCATAGGCTACAACCTTCCCATGTTGCATAAGGACACAACCCAAAACCACTTGAGAAGTGTCAAAATATACCACAAAACCCTTGGTACCCTCCGGTAAAGTCAACACCGGAGAGGAGGTAAGCCTATGTTTTAATATTTGGAAGCTTCTTTCACATGCCTCTAACCACTCAAATTTAACACTCTTCGGGGTCAAGGTATTCAAATGTGAAACAATGGATGCAAATCGATCCACAAACCTCCTATAATACCCGGTAAACCCAACAAACTTTTAATGTCAGTTGGAGTCAAAGGTCTAGGCCAATTCATAACCGCTTTGATTTTCTTTGGATCGGCCTATATACCCTCATTTGAGATAATATGACAAAGAAATGCCACCGACCTCAACCAAAACTCACACTTACTATACTTGGCAAAGAGTTGATGTTCCTTAAGGACTCGCAATACCACCCTAAAATGGTCAATGTGTTCAACCTCATTCTTCAAATATACCAAGATATTGTCAATAAAGACAACCACAAAGGAATCGAGGTAATTCTGGTACACTCTATTCATAAAGTATATAAAAGCCACTGGGCCATTAGTGAGACCAAAAGACATCACTAGGAACTCATAGTGACCATACCTAGTTCGGAAAGACATTTAAGGTATATCCTAACCTCTCACTCTAAGTAGGTGATACCCCAACCTCAAGTCAATCTCAGAAAAGTATGTTGCCCTTTGGAGTTAATAAAACAAGTCGCCAATCTGAGGGAGAGGATACTTGTTCTTAATGGTGACCTTATTGAATTGACGATAATCAGTGCACATCCTAATGGACCCATTCTTTTTCTTAACAAACAACACCAGAGCTCCCCATGGTGAAATACTAGGTTGAATAAAACCTTGTCTAATAAGTCTTTCAGTTGAAGCTTTAGCTCTTTAAACTTTGCCGGAGCAATATGATAAGGAGGAATTGAAATGGGATTTCTATCTAGTAATAAGTCAATACCAAAGTCTATTTCCAGCTCAGGAGGAATTTCGAGCAAGTCCTCAGGAAAGACTTCCAGAAAGTCCATCTCTACGGGGACCGACTTTATAGGAGGAATGTCGGACTCAAGATCTTTAACTCTCACAATATGGTAAATACACCCCTTAGAAATCATTTTATAAGATTTTAGACAAGAAATGATATGACCTCTAGGAATTGAGTTACCCCCTTAACCACTCTTATTCGACTATCAATGGAAGCAAAACAAGTATGCAACCAATCCATTCCCAAAATGACATCAAAATCAACCATATCAAGTTCTACCAAATCCACACATGTAACTCTATTGGGAAAAGATATAGGACAACTCCTAAAGACTCTTCTAGCCACAACGGAGTCACCCACCGAGGTTGTAACTGAAAATGGTTCAATCAAAACATCGGGTAGAACATCAAACTTTTTAGATACTAGAGAAGTTACAAATGATAAAGTAGAACCGCGGTCAATTAAACCACAAACATCAATAAATAAGACTTTTAACATACCGGTGACCACATTCGGAGATTCCTCTTTCTCACCCCTAAAGCGAAAAGCATAGAAACGGTTTCTCTTTGGAGAATCAGAACTAGGTACGCTTGCTTGAGCTTGGCTGCTCCCCTTTTCTTGACTCCTCACATTAAGACAATCCCTAACCTTATAGCCACTCTTGCCACACATAAAGCAATTTGTCGTCCCAACTATACACTTACCCCAATGCTTCTGACCATACTTGGTACAAGTAGGTTTCTTGCTAAGTGAATTTCCACTTCTTCCTTTTTGAGAGTTAGGGTTGGACACCCTATCCTTGTTTGACTTAGGGAAATTGGAATAAACTTGGTTAGATACCTCTTCTTGAACCTAGGCTTGTCTTGAATCTCAAGCCTACCTTTGGAAGTACCTCCCTCATAAGACTTGGCCCTCTTAAACTCCCTGTTCTTCTTCTTGAATTTAGTCTCCTCAACTTGTTGAGCATGAACCATCAAACAAGAAATATCCATATTATAATGTAGCATCGCCAAACGACACTCTTCAACAAGGTCATCGGATACTCCCATCACAAAGCGGCTCATCTCATCACTAGGATTGGATACCAAAAAAGGAGCATACTTGGACATTTTAGTGAACTTCAAGCATTACTCTTGCACACTCATTCCTCCTTGATGAAGGTTGATGAACTCTTCCACTTTTGCCTCCCTTTTCTCCCTTGGAAAGAACCAATCAAGGAAAGCCCTTCAAACACCTCCCAAGTTATACAACCTGTTCTCAAAGCTCTATCATCTCTCCATTGGGTATACCATGTTTGAGCTACATCTTTGAGTTGATAGGAGGCTAGATCAACATTATCATTTGAAATTACCCCCATGGCATATAAGATCTTGTAGACCTCATCAAGAAATTCTTGGGGTTCTTCATTCAATTTTGACCCATAGAACACCGGAGGGTTCATCCTTGTGAAGTCCCTCAAGCGGGAAGCCATGGTACTAGAATTTGTTAAACTCGGGGTCCAACCTCCCAATTTTCTTGAGCCATGATGGCTTGAGCTTGAGAAACTACTGCTTGAGCTTGGGTAGTCATAGATTTAGGCAATCTTAGAAAATCCAACCTTATCATTCCATCCGTCATAAATGGTGGAATGACCGGATCTTGGTCTTACGGAGGGGATTGATTTTGTTAGGGAGGAACTCCTGCATTAGCCAAATATTCCTCCATTCTTCTTTTGGTTGCCCTTCTCATAGTCATCTAGTATATCCACAAGAAAAGGATTAGAAGAAAAAGGGACATATAGAGTTACCACTCTTGAGGCATGACTTTCAAGATTACCAATAAGTGAGAATTCCTAAGCGTCACATAGCATCTCGTTCATAAGTGTGGCGCGATTCACACCCATGAACAAGACTCTATGTAGACATGGTTTAGTGAGACATTAATCCTAAGATTACTTCAACCTCATGCTTTGGTACCAAGTTTGTCACGGATGAGGAGCACCCCCTAGACGTAACCGGCGTTGTTATCCTCGGAGAGGACTTGGACAAGCCCTTAGCATTCATCAAAACATATACAACCCAAAAAAGTGTACCAAAATAAGGTCCCAAAATAAAGCTAGCGCAAACAAAAGTTACACACAACCTTCACAAAAGTGTTTACTAGTACAAAAATAAAGCTAGCATACTCCATAAACATACGACAATTGGTGTTACTTCTTCTTTTTGTTTGCCATTTGCTGCAATTGGCAAGTGGTGACACATCCTTATTTTTCCATTTAAGCCTCTATGCTTAAAGCCACTATACCCGTTATACTTGCATCCTTGTAACTTGAACCTGTTGGTAGAATTCTTTGACTTGAAGTCCCAAGTTGTTTTTCGAAGAACAAATCAAAATTAATATATAAATTTTCAGACATTTAAGAGAAAGTTAGTGACACACTTACGTTTAATATTTGGGTTCTACTTGCACTTGTGTAAATGTCAAATCCAACATTACTTGCTCCACCATTAGTTTGCCTCTTTGGTCCCCCTCTTGCAAAATCTTCTCCAGTTCCAACATTTCCTCTTTTTTGTCCAGCATTTTGTCTTGTCCTTGGAGGTAGTTGACTTGTTATTCCTCTTGTAACAGGAATACTTTTATCCCCAATCGGTGGTGTTTGGTTTATTTTTGCAGTTTTCCTTGCCCTTTTAACTTTACTGGTATCACCACAAACTGTTGTTGAAGAAGCACGATTGTTTGATGTTGTTGGTCCAGGTTGATAGGAGCTTGTTTGTTCAGGGTGGCTACTTCCTTGTGAACTTTGACCAGCAGTGAAGTGTGAATTATGGCTAACTGGTTGTGAAGTATGGACACCAACTTAAATATAAAAAAAAGTATGCTCATAATATTCAATAAGACTTCTAAAAAGGCAAAAACACATAATAAATTATTTTACCTTGCAATATTTCTTGTTGTGGCCTGGTTGTTTACACTGGGAACAAGTAATTTTCACCCCTTGTTTGGACATATTTCCATAGTTCTTTCTTGGTTCATCTTTACTCTTTCTTCTATTTCTTGGAGGTCTACCAGACATTTGTTTAGGCTCAAGAGGCTCAATCCTTGGATTGTTATTTTCAGGCCACATCTTCATATTTGGAATTGGCTGAATGAAATGACTATAAGCCTTTAAGAAGGTACCCTTCCTATACCAATGCTCCACAAGTGGTTTAGGTTCCTGTCCGATGTGGTACAATGCAGTAATAGCATGTTGGCATGGAATGCCTCTCAACTGTCAAGTTCTATAAATACAAACTCTATTAGTCAAGTTGATTGTACGCGTATACTGCCCTTCTCCAACCTCAAACCCAACATCAGCATTCCAAAGCACCTTGCATGTCCTAGACTTTTCCTTATTCTCCTCTAACATAAGTCTAGCCATAGGTACAATATCACATATCCAGGTGTCAGCGAAAATAATCATATCCACAGTTCTAGTCATTAATTTTCTCCTAATTTCCTCCAACATGGTTATTATAGATTTGTGTCTACAAGATAATATCCATGAGTTAAAGGTTTCAGACATGTTATTTTCAACTGCATCACATTTAGAGTTCTCTTGAAAGAAAGCTCTAACCCATAACACTCTTGGATAATGTAATAGATCTTCATTAATGTTTTCATACCAAGTTTTCTCATTTTGTAAAGCTCCTCATTGTACTTCACTTCAAAAGTTGTCTTCGAACATCTCCAAAATTATTTTATCCTTTCCTCTCCCTTCCATATTTTACTCCTGTTAGACCAGATGTGTCCAGCACATATTCTAACTTCAAAATTTGGCAACAGTTCAACAACCTCTCCTTGAAGACCCTACAAATACAATTAAGTACAATTCAAGAAAGAAAGCACATCTTACAAATCCACAATTATCAAAGTAATAGACAATTAAGTACCTTCTGCATATCTGACATTACAGTTTTACCCTATCCAGTACCCAACTGCATGTCATCTTTCAAGTAGGTTATAAAGAATCTCCAACTGTGTTTAGTATCCATGTCCACAACTGCCCAAGCTATTGGAAACATCTGATTGTTTCCATTCCTGTCAACTGCTACAAGAAGTTCACCCTTACAAGCTCCCTTTAGGAAACATCCATAAAATCCTATTATTATTCTACATCCTTCATTCCACCCATTCTTCAATGTATCTAAGCATACATAGAAGTAGACAAACCAATTTTTTCTTGGTACAGTTTCCCTATCCATTCTTACTCAAACAGAACTATAGGGATTGGTTTGTTTTATAACTTCAACATAATCACATAACCTTGCAAATTCCATATTCCAGTTACCCATGTTTTCTCTAAGAATCATCATTTTTTTCCTTGTAACAAATTGTTCTACCCACATGCAGTCCTAGCTCCTCGCTGCACAATTCTTGTATTTCCCAAATCCTCAAAGATGGTTGTTTAGTTATTTCATCCTTGAATCTGTTTGCTAGGAACTTAGTTGTACACATTTTGTTCTTATTAGATGGTAAACATTTGTGTATTGGATGGTAATTCTTAATCATAAAGTTACTAGAATCCCTATCAATAGCACCATAGCACAACCATTTGCATTTTTCTTGGAATTTACATTTAGCTCTCACTTTATGTGCTTCATTAGGCCTTAACTTAATTTGATATATTTAGATAGAGCATTCCTAAATTCCTTAGCATTCTCAAAAATCATTCCATGTTCAAAAATAGCAACACTACATTCATCATCATACCCGAATTTTTTGCTCTTTCTTCTGCCTGGTATATCAATACCTCCAACAACTTCTGCATCTAGGATATCAGTGCTATTATCACTATCACATTCTAAGCTATCAATGTACTTCTCATCCCTCCCAATCTGGCAACATATTTATCCTTCTTATTTACTCCAATATCTTCAAAGCCTCTATCTAGACCTGCTTCACCTATTGGCACTTCTTCAGTTACTGTTTTTGTCTTCTTATATTTTTTTCTTCCTAAGATGAGGATCTCTTTTGTTTCTCCTTTTATCCCTAAGGGATCTCAGTTCTTCATCAACATCTGAATCATCTTCATCTGGAATATCATCTACATCTGAATCACTACTAAAAAGATCTATTCAACTTCCTTATTATTTATATCACCTCCATTCAAATTTGAATCATTATCGTCACTCCCCTCATCCTTAATACCCACAGATTCATCAACAGTGTCCAACAATGGTAAAAAAGAACAGGGAGCAGGTAATTCTTCTTCTAATTCATCAACTTCATGGACTACATACACATGAAACTCATCACCATCTACCAAGTCTTTCACAAATTCTAACAGTTGAGTATCAGAAGTAACTTGAACTTATTCATCACCATCTTCACAGTAAAATGCTTTAACATTTGTGTATCCAAGTTCTTTAGCATAGGAAAGAAACTCGACAAGACTAAAATATTCTTTATCTATAGCGACACCATATTCATCTACTTCTCATTGGTAAGTCCATTTAGGGTTTGAAACAACACCCCCATGATGAAAACATGTTAATATATAGTTGTCCATATCCCAACAAGGAGACCCACCCCCAACAAAAGGAAATACCCAAAAAGCCCCTTACTTTATCAGCACTGCTAAGACCAAAACCGAGATTAAAAATGAAAAAAAAGCAGAATCAACAACAAAATACATCTTCTACAACGAAAAAATAGAGGTAAAAAATAAAATGGTGACAGCGCAACACCTCGTCAACTCCTGCAAATGTTGACACAAAATACAAAAATGGTCATTACTAACAATAAATTGAAGGATAAACAATGCAATACATGCGAAGGAAGAGTCATTGACCTAAGATTTTCGTCGGAGAAGAAGGAGAAACAGAGAAACGTACGAACGAAGTTGAAAGTACTTTGTGGAAAGATGAATAGATTTTCTTTTTTCTTTTAGCTAATTTAATTTGTCTAATAATTTGAATAAAAATTACGTGTAAATAAGTTTAACAGTTGGCATAATATAATTGGTAACTTAATTCACGTATAACGGGTTTTCTTGCACGCGCCTATGGTCTACAGATGTTAGTGAAAATGTGTTTAAGTGACACATAGGTACCCTACGTTAGATGTTTAAAATGAAAACCCACCAGTTGAGGTGCCCAAGTGAAAGTTCATGCCAAGTTTAAGGGCCACCGATGACTTCTGCCATTAAAATATGAATGATGAAGTTATGAATGTGTGATTATGCTATGAACATGATGGGTCTGAGATGATGATAAGTGTATTATTATGAGGTATGGGAGATGATTCCCATGTGCATCTTATTACTATGTTATGAGGTAATGTTCTCACATGATGTTGGGTTGTGATGAAAATAATTTCTCATCCTAGAACCTAGAAGCTATGTATGATATTTTAGGGGTTAAACTCCTAAGACCTATATGAGAAGTGTCTCTTCCTAAAAAGAAGTCAGGTTCACCAAATGTTCTTATGAGGTGGAAACTACAGTACAAATTAGCATAAAGCGGGTTTCTAGTAATAATCTCCTAGTTCCTTAACTATGTGCCCCCAATAGAAACATAGCTAGTGGATCCACCTAGATGCTATTATCATGTATATGTCCTACCTTGGCAAGTAGAATGGTATACCTTTCGATGTGAGAGGTTGACACCAGATTCCATGTTTAGCTCACATGGTCTAATGTCGGTTATGGCAAAGTTTCCCGAAAGATAAATGAATGAATAAAGGTAAGAAAAACACTAACTAGGATTATTTAAGAGGTGTTTCTTAGTGTAGGTAAGGATATTGGACTTCACATTTACATTGCACAAGTGGACCTTGAGGGGAGTTCTAGGGGTGGTCCTTTTTGTAGACATGAAATGCATGTATTGGTGTTATATGATATTGATGTACATGATGTTGGGCTAAATTGTTATATATGATGTTGACTACACTTGTTATGATGTTATATGAGGTAAAGGCTATACTTATGGTCTCTTTTCTAGTCTACTTTGTTTATGTGGGGTTATGGGGCTTCATAACACAATGCACTAGTGAACTTGTATTAAGGTTGTGAGTAAGGTCTTTTGTTGTATTGATGAAATGGATTCCAAACATAAAATGTTGACTATAGATATGTTGTGATATTACTCTTGAACATGAATATAAATATGCTTCATTGTTGTTATGTTATGGACTTGTGTATGTTATTGGAATGTGCATGAAGGCTTTTAAAGTTAACTTGGCCTGCTTATAAACAAAATGTCCCTTTGTGCATGTTCTCAAATGATTTACTTGCTTATGTTTCCATAATTAGTACATGTGGTTTGTACTAATCCATATCTCTTCTAAAGCTACAAAAATGTAGGTTCGGTCTATTGAGGTGCTTCAATGACAATCTCAAAGAAGCTTGGATTCTTCCCAAGTTAGTGAATCCTCAAGTCCGAGGACGAAGCCTATGAATCAAGAATTTTAGATTTTACTACGTTTAACGACATTGTTCTATTTCCCCTATTCCAAGAACTATGTTGTATTCTCTTATAAGATATGTTGTAATGATGTTAAGGTTAAGTCCCATTTCTCTTACTCTTATGTTTAGATGGGCATGTGAGAGAATTATAGATTCCATTTTGATATATGTGAAGTAAAATTGAACATCAAAGATGACTTCTAAATTTTCAGCTTTTTATTTTATCGATGATGCAATAATATATATGCTAAGGGCTTGTCTAAGGCCTCTTCGAGGATGAAGACTCCGATTACGACTAGGGGGGTACTCTCCTGTCGTCACAGATCTCTTCATGTCCCTTACTAGTATGTGTTTCATGCTTTAGTAAGTTTACGAATTTCTTGTCTTTTGTGACTTGTTAAGTTGGGCTATAATTTTTTTTCTAGTATGATCTTTAGAAAATCATGTGTAGGTTTGATCCCAAGGGGGACAATCTAGTAAGTATATTTGGTGTAATTAGTTGCCATGTTTCCTTTATGAGCATGTTAATGAAAATGCTTAGGTCTCAATAGAAATGACTTATATGCATTTTCTTGTCTCATGTTATAGTGCCTTTAGTATAGTTGTATATAGGCCTAATGAGATGAATAATTAGTATGCCGTAGCATGGACTTGAAATGTCCCTCCTTAAAAAGATGCTTTCTGAGAGTAAATTGCATTTAGGCCCAATGTTTGTATCTTGAACATGTTTTACCTAGGAGATGTTAGTTCATCCCTGAAATGAATAGAGATATAATTTCTCTCATTTTGTGTTGGTAGAATTAGTTTGAACTCCTACCTCCTTGTGTGTGTATTGAAGTTGTTTATCTTGGAATTGATGTATTCTAGTTTGGTGTATACATTTAGAAAGAATGCATGCACAATGGGCTGCTAGTTTTGAGTCGTTTCCTTTAAGAAGTGTTTAGAAATTTCATTCGAGGATGAATGTTCCCAAGGGGGAGATATTGTAACACCCTGGAAATTAGTAGACTAAACTGGATCAGGGTTCTAGAGTGTGTTGTTGAAGATTAGAGTCGTAGATGAGACTTTTTGTGTTTAGAATGAAGAGTTAGTGGTTGAACGTTAAGTTACGTGTTAGACCTCGTAGATCAGGAGACCTTTAAAAGTGTTTATTATATTTCAGGAAAGGCATGTTCCAAGGGAAAGGGCAAGCCTTAGACAAAGGGCCAAGGATGCCCAATCTTGGTATCACACAACCGAGGGACCACGACATATTTCATGTCTTGTGGTGAAGACTACGAACAGTAAAAGGGTCTGTGAAATTCTATTAGGTTCATATAGGTTTTGTCCAAGAATGCTAGCCACTCCCCAAGAAGCTACGGACCACTTAATAAACCGTGGTCAAGACCACGACTCGTGGGAAGTCCAATGGTCTTTCCTCAGAGCATGTAAAGCTTGGATAGATGACCTAGCACACTGGTCAAGGACCATGGTTCCCTTGACGGACCATAGAGAGGGGCGTGGTGTTTGGCACCATGTTGCCTAGTCGAGGAGTTTTTAGTAATTTCTTAAAAGTGTGAATAAATTATGGGGTCATTTTAAAGGGGTTTCATACAACTATATAAATATTGTTAAAATATATTAAACCCATCTAAGTCACTTAGAAATAAAAATCCCCAAACCCCTAATTCTCTCTTTCAGGTTTGAAGAAAACTAGGGATTGAAGATTGATCTAAGGTATGTGAAGCTTGTTCATCCATGGGTTCTTCCACCCATGGATCACCAATAGTTATCCCCCAATTGGAAGTCAAAAACCCAAAGTTGAGTTAGGGTTGTGCTTTTATTGTGGTAACTGTGTGGGTATGATTCCAAACTAGTTGATATCAACCATTTATGATTGATTTAGATTTTTATGGATTATATAATAAAATTATGTTGTTTAAATGGTTAATCCTTGTTTTCTTGTTGAATTGCATGATTTTTAGTTTGATGTCATTAGAGGGAAAATTGAATGTTCACGAGTGACCTTCTTGAATTAATGTTTTGTATAGAATTGATCAAAGTCAACTAATTATGAATTGAACTAGACCTGATTGATTATGATTGATGTTGGATAGTAATGATAAATTAGAATCATTATGGTCAATTATGATAAGAATCATCTATTAATGAGGGTTATGACTAGAAAACCTTGAAGTATTGCTATAAAAAAGAAATTAAAAGAGAAGACTTGAGTTTTAGATTATGATCATGATAGTTGGGATGAAACTAATATGATTAACTATTGATGTAATGTTTTTGAGAGCAAAGTCTGAAAGAAAGTAGGAGTCTAATAGTTTGGATTATGGTTAAAGTCTTTTACTTACCTAACCTATCTTATGAAAGCTTAAATGTATGAAGTGATAGAATTACTTGAGCATGGTTAGGTTGTCAAGGACATCTTTCTATGATTTGCAAGTGCTAAGAAAGTCTTAGAAAATAAGTATTGGGGTATATGATTGGATCGAAGTGGATATGACAATGAGATGGAGTGTCACACAAGAAAGGGTGGGCTCTAAGTATAAAGGACAACCACAGATAGTTGATGTGAGGACTATCCAAGCATAAGGGGGAACTCTTGTGTACTAGAGTGTGGGTTTTACCACAGTTTCATCTCATGAGATTATATCCTTCACGTAGTTGGGTCAAGGTTCCTAGTAGTAATATCCATATCCATGAACTAAGACATGCTTGAGAAACATCTCATAGTGTTCAAAGCATAATGAACTAAGACATGTTTGAGAAGCATCTCGTAGTGTTCAAAGTATTATGAACTAAGACTTACTTAATGAAGTAACTCATAGTGTTCTAAAGTGTAGATGTACTAAGACATGCTTAAGATAACATCTCATAGGGTCCATGTGAATGAACTTTGACATTCTTTAGAGAGTATTGTCATAGAGTTCAGGTGTTATGAGGACAGACATGCTTAGTAAGTATCTAATAGTATCCATGCTAGTAATGAACTTAGACATAATAAAAGTGGAATCTCATAGGGTTCAACTAATTAATGAACTAAGATGTTCTTAAGAGAGTACCTCCTAGTGCTCTAAAGATAAAGAGAGGAACTAGGTTCCAAATGAAGAACTATTAGCAAGAGGACCTTAAAGTAATACTTAGCATGATTAGCATTATGGGATGCTATGATTGCATTGCACAAGTATGACTTAGGGTTAACAAATAAAGTAAGTTAAGATAGGATTGTGTGTTTTGAGGTAACCTAGATGTATGGTGCCCTTATGGTAGTGAAGCCTAATGACTTAGACTATTCATGTAGACTATGATTAAGATGGACAATAATAAATACATGACTTGAATAGTATTATGGGATGATATTCTTTTCTTGCACTTGTATGCTTTTGCGGTTACTTGAGCATGGTGTTATTATGATATAGAGGACTAAGAGTCAATTATGTTTGTATGATGCTTATGATGAGGATTTGCCTTATTGTTATTATAATGTGTTTCCTATGCTAATTTATTGTGTTTTATGTTGACTTATATGTGGCTTATATGGAGAATATGCTATGACTATTATGACCGTGTATACATTTATGTCTATGATATGTTTTTATCTCTTATTATCATGTCTTATGATGGCTAACTATTTTGAGATGTTTTTATGACGTGTTAGCTTTCATACTTAGTATATTTTGTATTAACTCATATTGCCTACATTCTAATCAAATGTAGGGATTGGAGGCTAGAGTTACTTCGATTCAAGTTTCTAAGAGGCTAAGGAAGATTGAATACTTGGTGAGTCCTCATTATTTCGAGAACGAACCCATTTCCCTTATTATGTCATTTTCTTTTATGTTTAATACTTTGTATGGGCTGCGTCCCAAAGTAGTAGTTTTTGTTGTTTTGAGACATTTTGCTAGAAAATACTTCCGTTTGCATTTTTTACTAAAATGATAAAAAATTTAAATTCTTCGTATTGTCTATCAACTTATGTTATGATTATTCTAATGTCTTGTATGAGACCCCCTTGTGGTCAAGTATGTCGTGTCTCATCTAGAGGGTGCTTTCGGGGCGTTAAATTGGAATATCAACTGAATTTATTCATTGAGTCTATTGTATTGCTATCACATGTGTAGTGTTGCCAAGTATGTTTGAATATTAAAGTATTAGCAAACTTTGTCCTTAGAGTAAGACTGAATTGTCGGACGATTATTCTATTGCATCTAAGGGAGGGGGGTTATTAAGTCATTCTTCCTCATGAATAGCTTTTGTAAAAATAATATTTGAAAACAATGTTAATACTTAATCTTTTACTCTGATATTTTTGTTATATACTCGTCAAGCAAACTTGTCTCTAATGAATTATATTATTACCAACTTGGAGTCGTTTATAATAGATCAAGTTAAGCATATCACAATATTCTTTTGATTACCTAAATAGTTAATTTTCTAAGTTGAAGCCAAGTCAAGAGAGTTGAGTCTAATATGAGTTTTATAGTTTAATATGAGTCGCATGAAAGTTAAATAAAGTCATGAAAAGATTGTAAGCACGAAAGAGCCAAAATTGGTTAAGTTTTTATTATGGCATATTATATGCATTTGGAGTTTATTCATGACATGTTATATGAATCCACCCGAGCACTAATTGCAAGGAATGAGGAGTACCTACATATGCGTATGCGATACAAATGGTCATGAGATGACACGGTTGATATCGATTAATTATTGTACATGCCAATATTTCTAGTATTTAGTCAGATAAGCACTCATGCATATTCACCCTTACACATACTTATTCATGTAATCATCATACAAACATTTTATATGTAGTTGAGTATTCTATGTTCAGTTGACTGGCCGTTGTGGTTAGATGGGTTCCAATTTCAAGTGATATCTCTATTATTATTTTTATCAAATCTACTTATGATTTTGTTTTTCACCTTACATACCAATATATTTTTATGTTGTAGGTTCAGACAAAAGTCTTGATCAACCTTTACAGTAGAGGTTGTCTCATATGAAAATTAGTAAGCTCCATTCTTATTGGAGTTATTGATCATTTGTAGGTTTTACATGTTTGAGTTTTTCTTTATACTGATTAAATGTGGTTGGGACCTTGTCATGGCAAGTAATTCTCTATTACTCATAGATACTTATAGACATAATTTGATGGGTCTTTTCAGATTTCAATTACAACATTGTTTGATTGCTAGTTCTTTAAAAATTAAATTGGTATTGTTGACCCCTTTAATGATGACATTCATATTATTTTGACCTCGTCAATTTAGTCATTTTATTTCACCAGGTCATTGTGACGTCCTTATCGTGCCCTTGTTTTGACCTTTTCATTATATTTTAGTAATTAACTCAGACTAATGTGGTACGGGGTACTAGTTGTAACTATCCTAGTTTGGGGCATGAAAAATGATCTTAAGCATATTTATATGTCAATTTACTAACTATTTCCAATATAATGCCTTGAGTTTAAGAATCACTACAACAAAAAAGTCTTTTAGCAGCAATTAATATGCACTTTTGTGGCAATAAAAATTGTCACTATAACTTTTACCGGCATTTAGTTAATTGTCACTGGATTTAATATCACTAATGGCTTTAGCAGAAGTGCCGGTAAAGATACCAACTATTTTCGCTAAAAGGTTTCAGTTTTAGTAGCATTTATTTAGCGATAATAACAATGGCCACTAAAACCATCTAGAATTTACATTTAATATTGTGACTAATGACACACCTAATTGGCAATAAAACTGCTCACAAATTGACAAATACTAATATTAAGAAATGAAATGTTTCATTTAAATCACAATAAACAAAAAATAACTATTTATTCATTATCTTAATATCAACAAATAACAAGAAACAATTTACACAATTTGATTTCAAAAGCTAATCTAGTTTTGATCTCAATAATCTTCCATATCTCAAATCTCTAAAACATCATAACATACATATCAATATCCTCTCAAAAATCAGTGTCTCATGTCCTCTTGGATGCCATCATTGCACATGAAAATTGCATAATACTGTTGCACCAGCCAACACCAAATATCTTCTTGGGTGCTACATGACCCACTGGCAAATTGTAATGCAATAATGAACTGCTTAGGCACAAGAAAATGTTTCACTTGTATTTTCCGTTCGAACTATCTCAAGTCTTGTCCCACTCTCATATGCCCATCAATTCTCCCAGAAGAAGGCGGCAGTTGACCATCAAGACTAAAAGCTAAACTAGAAACAGAATCTCTGTAATTTGCACCGTGTGTCAAAAAGAATAAATTAAAATGTGTATGAATAAGACACAACCTAATTAGCAATACAAAATCATAACAAGCCATTCAGATAATAAATGCAGTAAGATTCGTAGTTTTAGTCGTGACTTATTTACTTTCTTATAACTTTAAAATAGAATCACCTTGAACATTCTTCTATATAAATCATTTTCATCTCCACCACCTCTTGACACCAATTAGCATCTCTCGGAAAACAGATAGAATTGCATACTTTATCTATAAAGAGAAAGAGATATTGAAACAACAAAAATATAATGAAATCAGTTATTATAAGAAGGTAAACCAACTGTTAACATCCTTATGTCTTTTAACCATTATTGTTGAAAACATACCGCGAGGTATTACTTCACTTTGTCAGCCAGAGAGGGAAGAATAACCTTTTTCATTTCCAATGACTAATATATCTTTGAGGTGTTAGTGAAAAAATATGGTGCAACAACTAAAACAGGGTAGAAGAGGGCCTAATTTCAAGTTTTGCAAGCAGGTCAACTCCAAAAGAATCAACTTTATCAACCTTCTTGATGAGCTCCATAGGGGTGAGAATTTCAACAAAACCCTTGTCATATTTAGTAGGAATATTGAGAACTTTCAAGAATTTATGATAAGGTAAGGAGAAATAACTTCTTAGTAGACAAGTGAAAATAAAAATCATTTGGAGCATGAGAAAAGTACCTTAAATAAAGAGGGTTGAGACGTGCCAAGACCAATGTTCAAGGAGGGACAACAACATCAATGGGAGCCACCAAACCAACACGAGCAGGTGCTCTAGCATATTAACATAAACAGAGAACAAAAACTTCTGCATAAAACATAGTATAATTAAGGCTATAAGGAAACATAGTACATATGCAACTTAAAATCTAGTTCGATGAGAACCTTGTAAGTTGACAATAAAATTAATCCTACTTTTTTAGTCTTAATTTAGGAAAGAATCATGTCTTATAGGAACAACATTTATCAAGTAATTTCTCTCCAAACGTCACCCTTTTCCACTATCATACTGCATATGTTAAACTTAAGTCAAACTTATAAATTAATATTCGGTCAACCTCATAAATTAGAGTCGAAGTGCTACAAATATATCTTATCACTTAATCAAATTGTCTTTTGCTATATAAGAAGTGCAAAACCTTTTAGAAAGCAAAACCTGATCTAAAGCATAAATAAACAAGCTCGGCTAGTAGAAATACAATGACATTGAAACTACTCGTATATTATTACAAATAGTGATCATAAAGTATAAACCCACAAAAATGGAGCAACTAAAACCTTATAAGAACATATACTCCATATGTCAAGCTGCAGGATTTGAGCAACCATAAATAGCCGCGCTTCTGTTAGTGTATATAGTTCCATAGTCCTGATCATTGTAGTAAGGATTATGCTATTGCTTCTTAATCTATAGAAGAACTAAATCTACAAAATAAGATGTAAACATTCTGGGCATTAGAAAAAAAATCACACTGATAAGTAATTTTGGATATATGAACAAGAATATGGATAATCTTCCTGACTTTCTCATAGACTACAACATACATGCTACTGACAACAAAATGTTAGATACTCTTCAAAAGCTATTGATTCTTATAACACACAAATGAAGTAGGCTAAAAGTGTAAATCGCAAATTAAGATTAAGAGGTTAGTTTTTGACCCAAGGTTAGATTGTAAATTGACAGTGTACTTCAAATTAAAGATTGAAGAAAAAAATGACTAAAATTTGACTGGAACTAAGATTTGAATTATAAATCCGATTAGAAGAGAAACCAAAGACATATTGAAATTGTGAAAACAATATAAGCTTCAATTTTAACGATTTAGTTTTCTTGTGAGATGCTTACACACACTAAAATTGCTCTGAATCTTGCAAACCTCGAATAAAAAATATCAAAAACTTAATTTACTTCTAGATATGAAGAAATTCATGTATTTATCACTGACCAGTGATGGAGGAAGAATACCGACATAACAGATATATGTTGATCGACGTGGAGGTGAATTTAAGGTCTAGATAATAGTGGTGGATGCGGTTGTTTTGGTGACTGTGGTGAACATGTCGGCTTTGGTGGCAGTGTATACGGTGGATATGATGATGGTGAATAAAGTGTCTATGGTGTCTCTATAGAGGGTTTAGGCGTTGATTCAGGAGACGGAGGGCACCGAATCTAATGGCTATTTCTTTTATCTGTTTGAGGGAATAAGTAAAATAGCAAAATTGTTTTTAGTTAATGACTTTTAGTGGAAATTGTACTTTATTTCCACTGAAAATAGAATTTTTTACGGCCAATATGCATTTGCCGCTATATCTCATTTATGTGAATAAGTTAATGGCAATTATTGTATTGCCACTTAACGTACTTTTTGGTGTAGCGAATAATCTTGAGGCTATTAGTTATGCTTTGTCTAACTTGCTTTGAATGTGCAGTGCATTAACACATGTGATTAGGTTGTGTAGGAACTTTTTAGAGAGGAATGGAGTATATTGGAGAAAACCCGAAATAAGGAAGCAATAAGATATCTTGAGGAGAATTTCTACTTAGTGCACTAAGTGGAACAAGGCACCAAAGTTCAAAGTACTGTGCAACTCGAGTGCTGCACAAGTGGCATGCTGCTCCAAAAGGGGAACTTCTGATAAACTATTCTGGCACACTGAGTGGAGCACTGCGCCAAGAGTGAAATACTGAAAAGGAAGGCTAACACCTTAAGTGGCGTGGAACCCCAACTCCTACCCGACGTGCCCAACGTAAATAGATTAAAATAGGATTTCTACTTGGGCTAGAATTGGATTTTTAATTCCTAAACTCTATAAATAGTACCATAATTATTTTGTAAGGGTTCAACTTCTTTTTGATGTGCATGATTGTCACGACCCAAAACGAGCTGCGAGTGGCACCCACACTTATCCTACTATGTGAGCGAACCAACCAATCCAATCCCAACATTTCAACCATAATAAACAGAAAATAATGCGGAAGACTTAAAACTCATTAACGAAATCAATTAAATAACTTCTAAAGTTTATCAATTACTATCCCCAAAACCTGGAAGTCATCATCACAAGAACATCTATCCTCAAATTACTAAATCTAAGAGTATCTAAGAAACTAAAAATAAGTAAAAGAGATGGTCCATGTCCGAACTTCAAGACATCAAGACGCGAAGGAAAGAATCCAGTCCGAGCAAGGAACAATAGCTCACCCTGAAATCTGATTATGCTGAAGTCTGGCTAGAGTTGCGGTTGAGTCGAAGTCGATGGCACGTTTGCTGCACTCCACAAATAACAAGAAAGAAACATACAAGTAGGGGTCAGTACGAGGCACAAGTACTGAGTACGTATCATCGGCCAACTCAAAATAGAAAATAATATATATTAGATAATAACATAAAACCAACCAAATACTTAACAGATAACAACAACAAGTACCATAACTATTGGCCACCACCCAAGCACAACTATGAGGACTCATGCCTCCACACCATACTCATTTGGGAAATAGGTTCTTTAAATCTGAGTATATTAACATGATTCAAAATTCATTCTTTTTACTATCCTGGTGTCGGAACGTGACACTCCGATCCTCTACTATCCTGGTGTCGGAACGTGACACCCGATCCACTACTACTATCCTGGTGTCGGAACGTGACACCCGATCCATTACTACTATACTGGTGTCGGAACGTGACACCCGATCCATTACAACTATCCTGGTGTCGGAACGTGACACCCGATCCACTACTACTATCCTGGTGTCAGAACGTGACACCCGATCCACTAACCTCATTCTTTTAGTTCATCAAGCCTTCTTTTATACCAAGGCGTCATCATTAACAGAGAGGGTTTAGGTTAAGATTTATAGCCTCATCTTTCCAACCCATTACAATTACATAATCACATCATGCAAGCATACAATTAAGCATATAGAAGACTTTACTATACTACCCAATACATATCATTCGCTATTAAGAGTTTACTATGAAATAGCATAAACCATAACCTACCTCCACCGAAGAATCGTGATCGATCAATCTACTTCTCCAAATCCTTGCTGTCTCTTCGTTCTCCTCTCTCTCCCGCTCGTTCTCTCTGTTCTCTCTATTAAGTATAAAAGATGATAAAAATAACCCACTTTTTATTTCAAGGTTATCTCCTTTAACCCCCACGTAATTGAATTATTAACATTAATCCACTAACTTTATAATTATAAGCATGAATAGTTCAAAACGCCCCTTAAAAACTTTTAACAGAAATCCGACCCAGTATGGGTTACGCAGCCTGTGACGGTCCGTCACGACTGTGACGGTCCGTACTGCATATCCATCACAAAGTTCAGAGAGTTAATTCTTTGGAAAGATTTGTGACGGTCCGTCGTGCCAACGAAGGTCCGTCCTGCCATTCCGTCGTGACGTTCAGAGAGTCGACCTCAGTACTCAAATTTTCAGGATCTAAGTGTTTTGGAACGAGACACCCTCGACGGTCCGTCGCGCCCATGACGGTCCGTCGTGGGATCCGTCGACCCAGACAGTTATTATCAGAAATAAACTCTACTGCTCAAAACGACTAAACAGGTCGTTACAATAGATACCAATTTACCCATCGTTCGTCCTCGAACGATCACAAGAAGAAAAACGAGGGCGAAAAGGAGTACCTGAATCTGTAAACAGGTGCGGGTATTTTTCTTGCATATCAGCCTCCTTTTCCCAAGTGGACTCTTCAACTGGTCGATTCTTCCATTGAACTTTGATGGATGCAATCTCCCTTGATCTCAATTCGAGGATTTCTCTATTCAGAATGGCAACAGGCTCCTCCTCATAAGACAAATTCTCATCAAGAAGAACTGAATCACAACGAATAATGTAGTTTCCATCCCCATGGTATCTTTTCAGCATAGACACATGAAATACCGGGTGCACCCCTGACAGTCCTGGGGGCAAGGCTAATTCATACGCTACCTCCCCCATGCGCTTCAGAACTTCAAATGGACCAATATACCTCGGACTAAGCTTACCTCGCTTACCAAACCGCATCACCCCTTTCATGGGTGAAACCTTCAGTAAGACTTGTTCACCCTCCATAAACTCCAAGTCTCTAACCTTTCGATCTGCATATTCTTTCTGCCTACTTTGAGCCGCTAAAAGCTTTTCTTGAATGCATTTCACTTTATCTAACGATTCCCTCAGAAGGTAAGTACCCCAAGGTCTAACCTCAAATGCATCAAACCACCCAATGGGAGACCTACATCTTCTCCCATACAGTGCCTCAAATGGGGCCATATCAATACTTGAGTGATAACTATTGTTGTATGAGAACTCTGCTAAGGGTAAGAAGTTATCCCAATGACCACCAAATTTATCACACATGCACGAAGCATATCTTCCAAAACCTGAATCGTTCGCTCAGACTGACCATCGGTCTGAGGGTGAAATGCGGTACTAAGATCCAACCGAGTACCTAATTCGGCATGCAATGTTTTCCAAAACTTAGAAGTAAACTACGTACCTCTATCTGATATAATGGAAAGTGTAACTCCATGCAATCGAACAATTTCCAAGATGTAAAGTTTGGCTAAGTTCTCTGCATTATAAGTCACCTTGACCGGAATGAAATGAGCAGACTTAGTTAATCTGTCAATAATTACCGAAATGGAGTCATACTTACCCATTGTTTTTGGAAGACCAACCACGAAGTCCATTGCAATTCTCTCCCACTTCCATTCAGGAATGGGCATTCTCTGAAGTGTCCCTCCAGGCCTCTGGTGTTCATACTTTACCTGCTGACAATTCGGGCATTGAGCAACTAAATCAACAATGTCACGCTTCATCCTACTCCACCAAAAATGTTGCTTTAGATCACGATACATCTTGGTTGCACCAGGATGTATAGAATACCTTGAACTATGACCTCTGTAAGAATAGTGTGAATCAGATCATCGACACGGGGTACACATACCCTTCCCTTAATTCTCAAAACACCTTCCCCATCGATTTTTGCTTCTTTAGCCTCTCCTCGCAACATCTTATCTCGGATCCGGATCAGTTTCTCATCGGTAAACTGCTTTCCTTTAATCTTATCAAGAAAGGAAGATCTTGCCTCCACACAGGCTAAAAATCCTCCCTTCTCATTTACTTCTAGCCTCATAAAGTCATTAGCCAAAGTCTGAACCTCTCTAGCCAATGGGCGTCTAGAAACCTGCAAATGGGCTAGACTTCCTATGCTCCCTGCCTTTCTACTTAAAGCATCTGCTACAACATTAGCTTTTCCCGGATGATACAAGATAGTGATATCATAGTCCTTCAGTAGTTCCATCCATCTCCTCTGTCTCAAATTCAAATCTTTCTGAGTAAAGACATACTGTAAACTACGATGATCCGTATAGACTTCACATTTAACCCCATATAGATAATGTCTCCATTGCTTTAATGCAAACATTACTGCAGCCAACTCCAAATTGTGGGTCGGATAATTACCTTCAGGAACCTTTAATTGCCTCGAGGCATAAGCAATTACATTCTTCTCTTGCATAAGCACTGCACCCAAACGAGAATAGGATGCATCACAATAAACAATGAAATTCTTACCTTCCACTGGCAGGGTAAGAATTGGTGCAGTAGTCAACAAGGTCTTGAGTTGCTGAAAACTTTCTTCACATTCGTCCGACCATACAAATGGAACACTCTGCTTAGTCAAATTTGTCAGTCGGGAAGCAACGGAAGAAAATCCTTTGACAAATCGACGGTAGTAGCTAGCTAAACCAACGAAGCTCCTTGACTCTGTAGGATTTAGTACTTCCAAATCAAGTTAATTACATTTGTTTAGGCTTGGAAACAACATGTTAAACATTATTCATTAGGTGAGGCTCTATCCTAGGTCTTTAGGTTTTCGAGGTATAACAATATCCCCCCTTGGGGAACATTCATCCTCGAATGACACTTTAAACATCCTTTTGTAAACTATGACTCATGACTAGCATCACAACCAACACATGATACATAAGCATAATTAAATAACAAAGGACGAAACATTCACTCTATTCTCAAACACAATAATGCATCTTTATGAGATAGAAACTATGTCAACTACCAATTATGCGCATACTTCATTATTACACATTTTGCAACGATGAATGTCCTTCTCCTACTCATATAGCTCAACATATTCAACAAGGAGGAATACATCTTTTCATAACTTCACACTTGAGCGATTTCACAAGAAATATCACATAACTCAATTATACCAACCATATAATCAAGTACCATCAAGTATGAAGAACATATAATCTCAAGACACGTATGAAACATGGATTTACACAAGAACATGCATAATTAAGGGAAATCATAAAAGTTAAAATACATGTATGACCCTTCATAAACCAAAACGAGGAGAAGCCACTAACCTTAACCTTGACTAAAAGAGTAAGGAAAAATCTGAGGATACCAGGACATCATATCGGCCTCGGCATCCCAAGTACCATTTTCCACAAGATGATTCTTCCAAAGAACCTTTAGGAAGCTACTTTCTTATTCTTCAACTTATTCACTTGTCGGTCTAAGATCTCAACCAGACCTCTTCATAGGAAAGGTTAGCATTAACTGCTAAAACTTCTAGAATAAGTATAGACACTGAATCGCCTATGTACTTTTTGAGAATTAACACATGGAACACTGGATGCACTGGAGCCAACTCAAAAGGTCATTTCAACTCATAGGCAACACATCCGACGTGTTTCACAACCTCATATGGCCCCACATATCAGGGAATAAGTTTCCCCTTTTTATCAAACCTCATCACCCCTTTCATGGGCGATATCTTCAAATAGACTAAATCACCTACCATAAACTCAAGGTCTCTCTTTATATTGTCAGCATAAAAATTTTGCCGACTTTGGGCCATTTTCAGTGTATCCTTTATGAGTTGGACTTTCTCCATAGCATCCTAGATTACTTCAGGATCTATTAGAGCAATCTCACCTACCTTAAACTACCCAATAAGAGATCTACATCTCCTCCCATAAAGGGCCTTAAACGGTGCCTTTTTAATACTCGATTGATAACTATTATTGTAGGAAAATTCAACCAATGGTAGATGGGCATCCCAATTACCCTTGAATTCAACGGCACAGACCCTCAACATGTCCTCCAAGGCTTGCATGATTCATTCCACCAAACCATTCATTTGTGGATGAAATGTGGTATTAAGTTTCACCTTGGTATCAAGTCCACTTTGGAATGTTTTCCAAAAGTGGGAAGTAAATTGATTACCTTTATCCAAAATTATAGACAAATAAACTCCATGCATTCACAATCTCCTTGAGATACAATTAGCATATCCCTCCACCGAGTACGCAGTCTTGACAGGAATAAAATGGTCTAATTTGGTCAACATATCAACAATAACCCAAATTTTATCATATTGCCTTTGTGTACGGGGCAAACCCCACAACAAAATCCATATTGATATCTTCCCATTTCCAAGTAGGGATAGCTATATCTTGAGTTAACCCTCCCGGTCATTAATGTTAGGACTTGACTTGTTGATAATTAGGACATTTGGCCATAAATTATGCTATATCCTTCTTCAAACCATTCCACCAATAGATCTCTTGAAGATGACGATACATTTTGGTAGCACCCGGATGAATGGAATATCGGGAACCATGAGCCTCTTCTAAAATATGTCTTCTTAGGTCATCCACATCCGGCATACACAACATACCTTGGTACCTAAGTACCTCATCCTCCCTTGGGATTTGGATTCATTGGCCTTACTAAGAACCGATTCCTTCAAATCTATCAATAGAGGATAAAGATGTTGCTATGATTTACCTGAACCACAAAAGAGGATTCAGAGTTATGATGAACCATGAAACCCCCTTTTGGAGAATCTTCAAGTCAAACACCCAATCAGGTCAATCTATGAACATCCTTCACTAGCTCTTTCTTACCATTGGCAACATGGGCTACACTACCCATAGACATTCGGCTCAAAGCATCCGCAACCATATTGGATTTCCCGGGGTGGTAAAGAACAATCATATCATAATGTTTCAAAAGATCTAACCACCTTATTTATCGGAGATTTAACCCTTTTTGAGTGAACACATATTGGAGACTCTTATGATCAGTGAACACATCTACATGAACTACATATAGATAGTGTCTCCATATCTTCAAGGCAAACACTGCGACTGCTACTTCAAGGTCATGAGTTGGATTGTTCTTCTTATTCACCCTAAGTTGTCTAGAGGCATATGTTATCACCTTAACATGTTGCATGAGGAAATAATCAAAACCTACTCGAGAAGCGTCACAATACACCATAAACCCTTTGGTACCCTATTGTAAGGTCAACACCAAAGCGGAAGTAAGCTTATTTTTTAACTTTTGGAGCCTTTCTCACAAGCTTTCGTGTGTTCAAACTAGACTTTCTTTTGGGTTAAGGTAGTTAATGGATAAGTGGTAGATGAAAATCTATCAACAAACCTATTATAATACCCAGCTACACCCAAGAAACTTCGAATATTGGTGGGATTCAGAGGTCTAGGCCAATTCTTCACTGCCTCTGTTTTCTTCGGATCGACTTCTATATCCTCACTTGAAATAACGTGACCAAGAAAAGCCATCGACCATAGCTAAAATTTGAACTTACTGTATTTAGCAAAGATTTGATGTTCCTTGAGGACTTGCACTACTATCCTCAAATGTCCCATGTGTTCATTCTCACTCTTGGAATATACAAACATATCATCAATTAACACAATTACAAATGAACTAAGATAATTCTGGAACACCCTATTCATAAGGTCCTTACATGTTGTCGAGGCATTAGTTAGGCAAAAAGACATGACAAGGAACTCATATTGACCATATCTTGTTCGGAAAACCATTTTTCAGAATATCAACTCATCTAACTCTAAATTGGTGATACCCCGAACTCAAATCAATTTTTTAAAAGTAACTCTCACCTTGGAGTTAATCAAATAAATAATCGATTCTAGGGAGAGGATTCATATTCCTTTTCACAAATAATACCGGAGCGCCCCATGGATATATGCTTGGTTGTATAAAATCCTTGTCTAGAAAATCCTTGAGTTCTGTCATTAATTCTTTCAACTCGATCGTAGCCATACGATAAGAATGAACTAATATGGGTTTAGTATCCATTATCAAATCTACGCCGAAATCTATTTCCCGTTCGGGAGAATTCTGAGTAAATCATCGGGGAAGACTTCCTGAAAGTCCTTCACTACGGAGACCGACTCTAAAGGAAGTGCCTCAAACCCAAAATCCTTGACCCTCACAATGTGGTAGAGACATCCCTTAGAAATCAATCTACAAACTTTTAGACATGAAATGATTTGATCTCTATATTGAGTTCCCTCCCTTCATTCAAAAATGGGTTTATTAGGAAATTGGAATTTAAATACCCTTGTTCTACAATCAATTGAAGCAAAACAAGCATGTAACCAATCCATCCCCAATATGACATCAAAGTCCAACATATCAAGTTCTACCATATCAACCAATGTGACTCTATTGGACAATAATATGGACAACTCCAATAGACTCTTTTAGAAACAACGAAGTCACCCACTGGGGTAGAAATCAAAAAAGGTTCAACTAAGACATCGGGTAACACATGAAACTTCATAGCCACTAAAGGAGTTACAAATGATAAAGTGGCACCGGGATCTAGCAATGCATAAACATTAATTGAAAATACCTGCAACATACAGGTAACAACATTGGGAAAATCCTCTCGATCACTTCTACATTTGAGAGCATAGAAATAGTTTTTCTTAGGAGCACCAGAATTAAGATCACATGCTTGTTCTTGATTACTCTCCCTTCCTTGATCCTTGTCCATGGGACAATATTTAACTATATGACCAATCTTTTCACAACCAAAACAAATATTCGTTCCCATCAAACATTTACCCACATGTTTCTTGCCACATTCGGTATATTGTGGGATCTCAATTGATGAACCACCACATTTTCCCATTGGGACCTAACCCTATCCTTACAAGCCTCTGAGACGTTTGGAGGATCTTGGTTGGAGAATATTTTCTTAAACTTGAGTTTGTCTTGAATTTCAAACTTTCCTTAGGAGTACCTCCATAATAAGGACTTCCCCTCTTGACCTCTTTATTATTCCTCTTAATCCTACTCTCCTCTACTTGTTAAGCATGCACCATCAAATGAGATAAATCCATGTCATTGTGAAGCATTCCCTCTTCCATAAGATCAACGGACATACCCGTAACAAAATGACTTATTCCATCCCTTGGGTTAGTCACCAAACAAGAGACATATTTAGACCAACTTAGTAAATTTCATAGAGTACCCTTGAACACTCATACCTCCTTGATGAAGGTTGATGAACTCTTCCACTTTCGCCTCTCTCTTCTCCCTTGGAAGAACCTATCAAGAAATGCCCTCCTAAAGGCTTCCAAACTTATGGGACCCGCTCTCAAAGCCCTATTATCTTTCTATCGAGTGTACCAAGTTTGGGCCACATCCTTGAGTTGATAATCTCATTTGAACTCACCTCCATAGAATACAAGATATTATAAACCTCATATAGAATGTCTTGTTGGGGATCTTCATTCACCTTAGACCCAAAGAACATGGGACGGTTCATCCTAGTGAAGTCCCTTAAACGTGAATTCATGGTAATAGATTTTTGGTTCACACGGGGTGCAACTTCCCTATTTGCTTGGGCCGTCATATCTTGATCTTGAGTAGTTATTTCTTGAGCTTTAGTAGTAATAACTTAAGTAAGTTCAGGAAAGTCGTCATAATCTCCCTATTCTTCATGACCAGAGAGTTGACCAGCACTTCGCCACCCAGAGGAACTTGTTCTTGAGGAGGAGCTTGGTTGTCTTGGTGAGGAACTCTCGCATAAGTACTCTCCTCTTCAAACCTTCTTGTGGCTGCCCTTATATTGACATAGCCTATAACCACAAGAAAAGGATTAGAAGAAAAGGACACACATAGAGTTAAGACTCTTGAGACATGACCTAAGGATACCAAAAAGTGAGAATTTCCTAAGCATCACATAGCCTCTCATTCATAAGTGTGGAGCGCTTCACAATTATGAACAAGACTCTACATAGACGTGGTTTTGTGAGACATGATTCCTAAGAATTATTCAATCTCATGATCTTATACAAAATTTGTCATAATCGTAGAGTATCCCCTAGTCGTAATCAGCGTCTTCGTCCTCGAAGGGGCCTTAGACAAGCACTTAGAATACATTATTCCATCATAGGTAAAATAAAAGGCGAAAAATTTAAAACTTTTCGTTGAAGTTCAACATCACTTCACATATATCAAAATAGAATCTCTAATTGTCTCACATGCCCATCTAAACATAAGAACAAGAGAAATGGGACTTAGCCCTTAAATCATTACAACATGTCTTATAAGAGAATATAACATCGTTCTTGAAATAGGGGAAATTGAACAATGCCTTTAAACATAGTAAAATGTCAAAAGCTAGATTCATAGGCTTCATCCTCGAACGTGAGGACTTATTAACTTGAGAACAATCCAAGATTCTTTGAGAATGGCCTTAAAGAACCTCAATGTCCTGAACCTACTGTAGAAATAGAAGAGATATGGGTTAGTACAAACCACATGTACTAAGTATGGAAACATATGCAAGTAAATAATTTGAAAACATGCACAAAGGAAAACTTTGTTTATAAGCATTTTAAGTTAACTTTAAAATCCTTCATTCACATTCCAAGGACATATACAAGTCCATAATACAACAGCAGTGAGACATATTCATATTCATGTTCAAGATTAACATCACAACAAATCCATAGTCAACATTTTATGTTTGGAATCCAATTCATAAATACAACACAAGACCTTACTCACAACCACAATCCAACTTCACTAGTGCAATGTGTATGTGAAGCCCCATAACCCCACATAAACCAAGTATACTAAGCAAAGAGACCATAAGTATAGCCTTTACCTCATGTAACATCATAACAAGTTTAGTCAACATCATACATAACAATTTAAACCAACATCATATACATCAATATCATGTAAGACCAATATCATACATTTCATGTATGCATAAAGAACCCACCCTAGAACTCCCCCAAGGTCCACTTGTGCAATATATAGGTAAAGTTTCATACCCTTACTTACACTAACACCTCTTAAGTAATCCTAGTTAGTGTTCATATTCTTACCTTTGTTCATTCATTTTACTTTTAGGAAACTTCTCCATAACCGATATTGGACAATGCGAGCTAAACATGGAATCCAGTGTCAACCCCTTACAGTGAAAAGAGGACATCCTACTTGCCAAGGTAGGACATATACATGATAGTAGCATCTAGGTGGATCCACTAGCTAGGTTTCCTATGGAGGCACATAGTTAAGGAATTAGGAGATTGTTACTAGAAATCCTATTTATGCTAATTCGCATTGTAGTTTCCACCTCATGAGAACATTTTCCTCTTAACGAAGTCCATCAAACATTACACTAGTCTAAAACAAGAGCATAAACATCTCAAGTATAAAAATAGTTTAATTTATTTTTATTTTATTTTATTTTATTTTATGATAAAGAGTTTTCTTTTAATTTATTGATACAAACAAAATTCAATAAATTTTCTCTATAAATTATTATGGTTGTGTAGCCTTTTGAGATATTAACTCCAAATTATTAAAATGACAATTATTTACTCTAAAATAATCTAAGTGAGAAAATAGTGAACATGACAATAAAAATTTTATCCTCCTAGCTACTTAAAAATGCTATAAAAAATAATATTATCCGTCCATTATCTACATTGACCCAATTACATGAAATAGAAAATCCCATAATAACTCAAGGTATGATTGGAAAGAATTTTTTTGGTAAGAGTTTTAATCCATACACCAAACTAGGTAAGAAACAATGAACCAAACCCTTGATAAAAATAATCCTTGCATTACTAATCCCTGCATTACCAATCCCTACATTACTAATTCATGTATTACTTATCCCTACATTGTTGTTCTTTGTACCAAACAACCCTAAGCATTTTTACATGGTTTGACATTTATACGACTCTTCAAACCCCTTCCAAGACGTAAAGGCACGTTAATTCACTTTCACTAGTCTCCGGACATAATGGTCGTTTCTTGACGTTTAGACTTTAACACTTCCAAATCAAGTTAATTACATTTTTTAGGCCTAGAAACACAATTTTAAACATTATTCATCAAGTGAGTCTCTAGCCTAGGTCTTTGGATTTCTGAGGTATAACAAGATCATTCATGATCTTCCCTATAGTGGAGAGCACAAAATCTATTCTTCTTTTGAGCACCATCATCCGAACCAGTAGAGGCAACTTTCTTATCTTCCACTCCCTTAGCCTTAAAAACCGGGCAAACTTTGATATTATGCCCTTTCTTACTATACCAATAGCAACCAATCATGTTGGCTAGACAATTCCCATAATAACTCCTTCCACACTCGGAGCTAGTAGGTTTATTCTCTTGGTCAAAACTATGGGTGTTGGAAGAATCTTGACTGGAATACCTAGGTTTAGTCCTAGTCCTACTTTTCTTCGGAACTAGCGTTATAAAAGTTCACATCATTGGTCATATCCCTCTTAACCTCCTTATTCATCTTCTTGAGCTTTTGCTTCTCAATTTGTTTGGCATGAACCATAAGACTTAAGATATTCATAGTAGGGATAAGCATTTCCAAATGACACTTTTTCTCTACCAATTCGTACACTCCCATTACAAACTTATTCATTCTAGCCCTTGAGTCCGCCACTAGAGTTGGAGCATACTTTGATAGTTGGGCGAACCTAAGAGAATGTTCCTTCACACTCAAATCCCCTTGCCTTAATGTTGATGAATTCTTGTATCTTTCGTTTCCTCAATTCCAAGGGAAAGAACCTATCTAGGAATGCTTCCTTGAACCCTTCCCACTTTATTGGTCCTGCTCATAATGACCTATTATCTTTCCAACGTTCATACCAAATTTGAGTTATATTCCTCAATTGATTGGCGGCTAACTTCACCTTCTCTATTGTAGTCAAACCCATAATGTCAAGCACCTTATACACCTCATCTATGAAACATTAAGGGTCTTCCTCCACCTTGGAGACATAGATTTTCGGAGGGTTCATCCTCAAAAACTCTTTCACCCTCAAAGCAACCACATTCACATTAATAGTCGGGGATGCTACATCCCTATTGGCTTGGGCCATAGCGTCTTGAGTTAATACTTTGATAGCTGCCCTAATCTCTACATTAGTCATAGTTACTTCATCAATAAGAATTTGAGGAGGAACTTGAAGAGGAACCTCTTACTCCCTGTCTCCTTCCTCAACCCTCTTAACATTATCACTAGCATTTTCCATAACCTAAAAAAGCATAGGCAATCATTAGAAGAAAAACACACTAGAGTTATATTTCTATGGCACGACTACGAAAATGAAGAAGTGGAGTTTCTTATCATGTAGCCTCTTATTCATAAAATGTGTTGTGAATCACACTCGTGAATAAGACTCTACTAGACGTGGTTTGAGACATCCTAAAGTTTTTCCAAAACCTTATGCTCTAATACAAGGTTTTTCACACCCCAAGGGCACCCCATACATGTGACACGACATACTTAACCCCGAAGGTCTCTCATACAATCCGTTAGCATAATCATAACATAAGTTAATAGAAAACACAGAGGAATTTGAAACTTTTAAACAACAATCTAAGTCATTTCCGTAAAAGATACAAACGGAAGTCTTTTCTAACACAATGTCTCAAATCCATCTAACTTGACTTGAATAATAATAATAATAAAGAAAAACATCGGGACTCATCCCATACAAAGTCTTAAACATAAAAGAAAATGACATAATAAGGGAAATGGGTTTTTCCTCAAAACTATGAGGACCCAGTAGGTCTTCAATCTTCCTTAGCCTCTTAGAAACTTATCTCCAAGCAACTCTAGACTCCAATCCCTACATTTGATTAGAATGTAGGCAATATGTGTTAGTACAAAACGTACTAAGTATGGAAGCTAACAAAACATCATAAGAGCATCTCAAAATGGTTAGTCAACATAAGACATAGTCATAAGAGATAAAAACATATCATAGACATAAACACAAAATGGTCATAATAGCCAAAATATAATCTCCATATAAGCCTCATATGAACCCAAGTCAACATAAAACATAATAAATTAGCATTAAAAATACATCATAATCACAATAAGCCAATTCCTCTCATAAGCATCATACAAATATATTTGAATCTTAGTTATTTATATCATAATAACACCATTCTCAGGTAACCTCAAAAGCATAAAAGTACAAGACAAGAATGCATAGTCTAAGTCTTTAGGCTTCATTACCATAAGGGCACTTACTGTCTACGTAATCTCAAAACACATTTGTGCAATGCATGAAAGGCATAATAACCTTCACACTAAGCATAACTTTGAAGTCATCCTAGTCATATTTACCCTACTTTGGTCTCACTATTAGCTTAATTTCTCATAACTAAAGGAGGCCCTCACCTTTAGTCAACTATTGCGAGGAAGGCAACTACGGAACAATCATATCTTAACATACTCTATTCAGTAACCCTAAGTCATACTTGTGCAATGCACTCATAACATCCCATAATACTAATCATGTTAAGTATTACTTTTAGGTTCTCTTGCTAATACTTTTTGGTTTAGAACCTAGTTCCTCTTTTTATCTTTAGAACACTAGGAGGTACTTTATTAAGCACATCTTAGTTCATTTATGACTTGAACCCTATGAGATACCACTTTTAGTATGTCTAATTTCATTACTAGCATGGATACTATGAGATACTTAATAAGCATGTCTATCCTCATAACACTTGAACTCTATGTGATACTCTCTAAAGTATGTCTAAGTTCCTTCATTTGAATGGACCCTATAATATGTTATCTTAAGCATGTCTTAGTCCATCTACACTTTAGAAAACATTGAGTTACTTCATTAAGTAAGTCTTAGTTCATAATACTTTGAACACTACGAGATGTTTCCCAAGCATGTCTTAGTTTATTATGCTTTGAACACTATGAGATGCTTCTCAAACATGTCTTAGTTCATGGATATGGAGATTGCTACTAGGAATCTTGACTCAACTACGTGAAGGATCCCATCTCATGAGATCTAACTATGGGAAAACCCACACTCTACTACGTAAGAGTGCACCCTTATACTTGGATAGTACTCACATCAACTAGGTGTAATTCTCCTTTCTACTTGGAGCCCGTACCCTTTCTTGTGTGACACTCCATCTCTTTGTCATATCCACTTGGATCCAATCATATACCCCAAGATTAATTTGTTAAGCATTACTTAACACTAACAACTCATGGAAGGTTGTCCTTGATAACCTAACCATGCTTAAGTGACTATATCACTTTATACATTCATAGAAGGTTGTCCTTGATAACCTAACCATGCTTAAATGATTATATAACTTTATACATTCAAACTTTGATAAGATAGGTTAGGTGAGTATAGGAATTTTACCATAATCCAACATATTAGACTCCTACTCTCTTTTAGACTTTACTGTCGAAGCCTTTACATCAATCGTTAATCATATTAATTTCATCCCAGCTATCATGATCATAACCTAAAGCTCAAGGTTTCTCTATTAAATTTTTTTTATAGCTAAACTTCAATGTTTTCTAGTCATAACCCTCATTACTAGATTATTCTTTATCATAATTGACCTTAAAGGTTCAATTCGTCCTTTATAGCTAAGATCAATCATTACCAATTAGGTCTATTTTAATCTATAATTAGTTGACCCTATCTTTGATAAATTCTATACAAAACATTGATTTAAGAAGGTCACTTATGAACCTTCAATTTCCCTTCTTATGGCATCAACCCACAAATCATGCAATTGAACAAGAAGATTTGGGTTATCCATTGAAACCACATATTTTCATCATATAATCCCTAAACAAATCTAAATAAATCATAAATGGGTGATATCCAATAGTTTGGAATCACACCCACACACTACCCTTAATACAAGCACAACACTAACTCAACTTTGGGGTTTTGACTTTCAATTGGGGGATAGCTATGGAGGCTCCATGGTTGGAATAACCCATTGATATACAAGCTTCACATACCTTAGATCAAAGCCTTAAAGAAATCTCTCACTAATGGAGGTTGATCTTGACCCAATCTTCAAGCCCTAGTTCTTCTTCAAACCTTAGAGAGAGAACTATTTAAGAGAGAGAAATGTTTGGGGTTTTTGATTTAAGTGACTTAACAGGGTGTTAAAATATTTTTATAATATTTATATTGGTGTAAAAACCTTTTTAAAATGAACCCATAATTTATTCATACTTGTAAGAAATAACCGAAACTCCTCAACTAGACAGCATGGTGCCTGGCACCCACGCCCCTCTCTACGAGCCATCAAGGGAACCACTGCCCGTGAAGGTGTCTGTGGTCCCTTGACCAGTGTGCTAGGTCATATATCCAAGCTTTCCATGCACTAAGGAAAGACCACATGCCTTCCCACGAGCCATGGTCTTGACCATGGTTCGTGAAGTGGTCCGTAGCTCTTTAGGAAGGGGCTAGCTTTCTTGGACCAAACCTATATGAACCTAAGGGAACTTCACGGACCCTTTCACGGTCCATGGTCTTCATCACTGACCGTGAAAGTGGTCATGGTCCCTGGGTAGTGTGCTACCAAGATTGGACAAACTTGTCCCTTTGGCACATGCCCTTCCCATAACTTAATCTATACTCTTAAAGGTCCTAAGCTACGAGTTCTAACGCGTACCTTAACGTTCAACCACTAACTCCTCATTCAAAACACGAATAGTCTCATCTAGGACTCGAATCTTCAACTACACACTTTAGAACCCTAATTCATGGCTCTAGTTTAGTCTACTAATTTCTGGGGTGTCACATCCAATGTCCTTCACAAAGGGTCTTACGAGAAATATAGTAGTAAAAATGATTCATTCAATAATTTGTAACAGTTAAGATCCAAGTAATATGAATAAGAGAGATTTTCCTTAACATACTTTGAATACAATATTGAATACTTAATATTGGTAATCTATTTTCTTTTGGAGATTAAATTAAAAAGTACTATAAATCATAATAATTAACAAGTTATAATATTTTAAAAAGACATATAAAGTTCTATTGACTCTCAAAATTTTGTTAGAGCCGCACAAGTTGGAAAGAACAACATATATTATTTGAAAATTATGTAAAATATATCATAAATCACAATAATTAATAATTTAAAATATTTTAAAAACATAAAACGTTTAGTTGACTCTTGAAATTTCATGAATGTCGCATAAACTGTGTCAGAGGAAGTTACATATATACTGAAAATTAGTTCAAAAGTAATATAAATCACAATGACTAATAAATTTTTATCTAAATGTGATGTTACCGAATCACACATGATGTTGCTATAAAACCCTCAAATTTAAGCTCGTAAGCCTTCGACACCGGAGAAAAGACAACCATAAGCACACATATATTACACTAATCAAGCAAGGATTGAATTCTTTTTACACTAACAATAGGTGCTATAAATTAACAATCTTTCATCATCTTTCTACTCACTTTTGTGTTTGCCATCGGAGGCTAATCAAGCGTTAAAAATTAAGATGAACTATTTTTATTTTTTGTTGTAGTTTCAAAATACCGATTAATCTTCCACTATATTTAATTCTCTTGAATGGATAAAATCTTCTTTCTATTGATTGTTTTATAATCACATAAGTTAAACTTTCTATGAGCCAAAAACGGTCTATTGAATATACTTGCGGCAATCAGAGTGTTGTTAAACTTATACAAATATAAATCTCATGATGTTGACAATCTAAAAGTTACATAATGTATGAAGTTAAACTTTCGTCCAATATAAATTAAAGATAGTAACTTGATTAGGTCAGAAGTTACACAATGTTTGGTTCTGATAAGTCAAATTCCTATAACGTCTACATAAAATATGTGAAGTTGCTTGCACAACTAATATGACAAACTTGAGGCAGAGTGTGGACACGAAATTTGGAACTTTTCCATCTGTTTGGAGTGGAATTACTCATACTCCTTCTGTCCCATATTAAATTGACATTTTACTCAAAATATTTGTTCTATATTAATTGTTCACTTATAAAATCATGATATAATTTTCCCCTCTATTTTACCTCTACAATTAATATTTCATTTGAAGAACAAACAAATTTTAAAGATCTAAAGTTTCATTTTTCAAGAGGCTAATTAGACATAATGCATAAATCATAAATGTGTTTGTTAACATGACCTCATTTCGCATTTACGTCTTCTAACTTTGGATGTGTACAAATAGACACTGAACTTGTATAAAATTAAACAAGTAGACACATGAGTCCTACGTGACATAACCACATTAAAATAATGTAGGATGAAAATTGTCATGTAGAATGTGTGTGTTTATTTCTTTAATTATATACAAATTTAAGTGTTTAATTGTACACACCCAGAGTTGGATGTCATTAATGTAAGTTGAGACCAAGTTAAATGACATAGTATTATGCCGGTTAATTAATATGAATAAATGACGAAATAGTAATTTTGACCAATCTATTAATAATTTCTTAATTATCATAGAAAATAGAAAATGTCGATCTAATATGTAAAAGAGGGAGAACTATCATGATTTAAAGCCTGCTTGACATTGTTGTTAGGAGGCCAAATATATTTTTTCTCGATACAAGCATCCTTTTTTTTAAAAGAAAAAATTATGTTTGGCAAATTCTCAAACCTGCTTTTAAATTGGAAGCAAAAAAAGTTTTCTGCTATTGGGAAGAAGCTTAAAATTTATGCTTCTTAAAAAAAGCAGAAACAAAAAATTATTTTCTTGAAGATATATATATATATATATATATATATATATATATATATATATATATATATATATAATATATATATATATATATATATATATTCCTTAAGGTATATCATAAATTTGGTTAAGTTTCATACAAGAATTATATTGTTATTTTTGTAATATAATTATTTTATGTTTATATACTATTATTATTTTACGTCTTATTTTATATAATCAAAAATAAATGTAACAACAACATTTTTGTAGGATTAAAAAGAAGAAGGATTTCATTTGTTTTTGTGGTGAATTTTTTTTGTACATAGTGGTTTAATTTGTCAAATAGTTTTTAAATTTATTTTTCTTGATATTTTGAATTATATTTAAGTCATCATGTTAATATTGTATTAATATTTTGTTTATTTATTTATGTATGATATTGATTGAGAATTTGAATATGCATATTTTCATTCAAAAAGTTCTAATAGATATTTAAAATAATTTCTTTCTATAAATAATTTTAGTAATAAAAATACATTGATACTTAACCTTTTTTCGTAATTTGACTTTCAAAAGCAAAAGATTAGTCAAACACGATTTACTTATCAAAAACACTTTTCAGATGAATTAGCCCAACATGATTTACTTTTTTTACAAAAGCAATTTTCATAAAATAGTTATTTAAAAAAGTTCTTCTAAAAATAAGTAGTTTTTAACAACAATGCCACACAAAATCTAAATGGGGGTTCAAATTTGGTTATTTGTGCATTCTTTGAATGGTGTCCTTCCTTATCAGACCATCTCCAATCCCACTTTATCTTATTCTTCATTCTCTATATTTGAAAAGTAAAATAGAAATATGAGTCTTCAACCACTCTCTAAAAAGCCCTCTATACTCTATTTATAGAGAGGTGAATAATAATTATTCAAATTTGGAGAATTACTATTCAACTCTCTGTTTCACTTATTCATTATTTTAATATCATTTGTACTATTTGTAGCTAACATTTTTTTTATATAATGCTATTAATTAAATTTTGAATATTCGTAATTTTTTTAAATATAATAAAACATTTTAAAAAATATATTATATAGTATATACTACTTTCATCCCGAATTAATAATATTTTTTTTTTCAATTTTTGTCACTTAAGAGAGAATTTGATATTATTATTGATTTTCACTATGAAGAATGCACAAAATTTAAATAATAAAATAAAAAAATATTTTTAAAATAAAACATGACATAATAATTTAAATACATGATAACAAAACAGTACATGTCATAATGATTTTTAAAATCACTACAATAATTGAATAATTCAGTAGGTCGTTTTCAAATTTAACAATATTTGGAAAAAAATAGTGTATGATCTAGAGAACTGTTGTGTTTGTGATTGCGGTTGTGCTTGTTGATTTCTTTTTTTCAATTTTTCATAGTTGTTCTTTAAAATTTAGAATATAATTTTATACTAAATAGATAATTTTTTTTTAAAAAAATATTTTTATATTAAATGAAAATTATATAGGATAATTTTTGAAAAACGAAAGAGCGAGTTCATATTATGAAATAAGAAATTGAAATAAAAATAATAATATAATATTGAGAGAATTCAAAGAGTAAAAATAGAAAACTAAATTCAGAGTTATTGTTTTAAATAATCGAGAACTTTATAGAAAAAATTACTTTATGAGTGTATTTTAATAAATAATTACTGACTTTAGCGATATTTTTTTGTTTATTATCATATGCAGCAATACTATATTAAATCTGTAATATGTATTAAAAGTGAATTAAGTATGCAATACATTGTAGGAAAAATTACATAAATTAATACATTTTAAAAAATAATTACTGATTTTAGCGATACTTTTTGTTTATTACCATTTATAGCAATACTGTGATAAATCTGTAACATGTATTAAAAGTGAATTATTTATGCAATATATTTGAATTATAATTGTTTTTGAAATATATTGTGTTTGTTTGGTAAAAAATGGTCACATTGTATTATAAGTGTATTAAAATGTGTGATAAATGTATTATCCATCATTAAAACTTGTATTATATGTGAATAATAAATTGTTCTTTGTAATATGTATTAAAATTATATTATAAATAAATTAAAATCTCTCAAGTGAAAAAAAATATTGTTGCTATAAATGGTAAATATTTTATTATTATAGCACATTTATGTAAGTTTCCCTACATTGTATTATAGTTGTTTTTAAAAATATATTAAACTTGTTTGGAAAAAAGTTAACACGTTGTATTATAAGTGTATTACAGTGTGTAATAAATGTATTATCAATCAATAAAACTTGTATTATATATAAATGATAAATTATTCTTTGTAATATGAATTAAAAGTGTATTATAAATAAAAGTGATCAAGTGAAAAAAAATATTGTTGCTATAAATGGTAAATATTTTATTATTATAGCACATTTATGTAAGTTTCCCTACATTGTATTATAGTTGTTTTTAAAAATATATTAAACTTGTTTGGAAAAAAGTTAACACGTTGTATTATAAGTGTATTACAGTGTGTAATAAATGTATTATCAATCAATAAAACTTGTATTATATATAAATGATAAATTATTCTTTGTAATATGAATTAAAAGTGTATTATAAATAAAAGTGATCAAGTGAAAAAAATAATATTGCTATAAATGATATATACTTTTTATTTATAGTATATTTATGTATGTTTCTCAACTTTATATTTATTAAAGAATAAAATTGAACGTAAATACTAAACATTGTAACGCCACCTTATAAGGCACGGCGAGAAATTTTGCATTTTTGATTATCTTTAAAAATGCTAATATTCCATAGAATCATATATTCAAACACCTGGCGGTCACCATGCTCACTCCTCTCTATCATCCGTCGGCTCCGCTGCCAGTTCAGTTTCTCCAATTGTTTATCTAAGGTTTTTCTCCAAACTCAGTCATCTTCCATCAACAATGAAAATGTATCATTGTGCATGGGTGACAAGAAGCAAATGTTGATTTAGGATCTAGGTTATGTGTATTGTGATTACGCTTAGGCAAACTGTGTGTTCCGCATCCACAATTCCTTCTGTGTCCTCTCTATCGGTTACTTTATTATTCTCTAGTTTCTGTCTGCTTATTACTCTTCCCCTCAGCTTTTATCAATCGGTTTTGCTTAGTTATTGTAATTTTCCCTATTTCACTTCACTGTTGTTGAGTATTTTTATTGCAGACTTGAACAAGTTGATAATATTAGTACTCTCTTCTGGTACAGTGCTACATTGATGAAGAGTGTAATGACTTTTTACTGTGGTTGGAACACAAGGCAGGGGTGGAGATATCTTCCTTGCTTTCAATTGGAAAGTTTGCTAATGGAAGGTTAAGTTCTATTTATCTGACACAGGTCATTGTGCATTTGCTATGATAACCATCTGTTTGTATATGGGCGTAGTCCTACTCATGGCGACCTGGTTGAATTGGGGGAAGCTGTAGGTATTATTGCAGGTCAATCGATTGGAGAACCGGGTACTCAATTAACACTACGAACTTTTCATACCGGAGGAGTATTCACGGTCTAGTGATTAATTTCTTTTACTGTATTTCGCAAAAAGTAAATCCTTGTTTTTCTCAGAAAGGAGTTCAAAATCCTGCTGTCCGGGAAAATATATTGGGTTCATTGTACTGTGTCATGAGACATTCTAATAACTTTGACGATTAAGTCAAGTCACTTTCCCTTCTATATGCAGGTCGCTCGTCGCTCGTCACCCTATAAAACCAGGCGATTGCTTGTTGAGGGTTCCTTACAACGTGGTATGTGATTCTGTAACTGGAGGTCTTGCTATTGTTTAATTGGTTCTGTTACTGTATCTGACAGAACTTACATTCTTATTGCAGCAATTGGCCCCTGATAACCTTCCTAGAGGAATCAATGCATTATTAGGAGATAATGTGGGCAATGTTGCGAAAGTTGCCTTGTTGATTTTATATGAGCAGAAGTTGGGCAAGGTACCATGATTTTGCGTGACTTTGGCTCAGTAGTAAGATTAGAGTCCCTGTTGTTTGAGTATTCATGACCTCCGTCCTGCTGTGTTGTTTGCAGAAATCGGAATGGGACCCGTACATTTCTCGTCTTCCCCGGCCTGAGGATATGCATAACACAGTAAATTTTATCGATAATATGTGAACATTTCCTTATTATGAATTCTAGTTTCAGTTCGTTTCTCTTTAATACTTCTTCTTTAACTTGGTGGGGGTACACCTAGTTTTCTAGCAATAGATTGGAAGAGGGAATACCCCATTAAATGAATAAAACCCGGGATGGCATTGTGTCAATAAGAGTCAGGATAAAGGATTTTTGGGATCATTCTACTAAGTTCTAGAGATCCATGGATTTCGAGAGAAGACATTCCATTTCTTTGTGACATCCGAGTCATATTGAGAGGCTGTATTCACTGGAAAGAGATTGTGGAGAAGGGGGGGAAAGTATATGTTTATATTTGCGAGCAAGGAATCTGATTCCATAATCATATGTTGAGAAGTTGTTATTTCAGCAAAGTTGATATTAGTTGTTTTAAAATTTGCAGATATTCTGGGATGACAATGAGTTAGAGATGATTCAACAAAGCTCTTTACATCAGAAAACAATTATGCATAAGCTGTTTGTTGAACAAGAATTCTCAACAATTAAGGAGCTTGGAAAGGTGTCTATATCTTTGTCGGTTTGTTACTTCACATGTTTTTGAGATTCATTGTAGTTTTACTTGCCTGTGGTAACAATATAACATCCAATTTCTCCACTCCAAATCTCGTTGCTGTTATCCTGATGTAAATGTTAACCTAACTGATCACTGATCAGTAAATGATTATAGTCACTTTATGTACCCTACAACAGTGATGTTGATCTTATCTAGGAAGTTGTTGAGATACATTTACCATCAAGAAGAAAAAATGAAGATATCAGACCTTTATTCTCTTATACACCAAGATCTTATTATTAGTGATATAAGAAATCAGTTATGGATATTTAGCTGCCGGAGGTTTAACCCAAGTCAATTTTTTTTTATAATGGTAACATTTTATTCATCAGCATAAAAACTATAATGGTAGCAATATTTACAAGCTACAACCTTGTGTACTTTACAGGGCTTCCGAAAATTGTAGAATAGATCCTGCATCCTCTACAAAGAAGACTCTGTACACCAAAAAGAGAAATTTAAAATACAATTAACTTTAACTACTTGTATGAAGCTACTCCTATCTTCAAAACGTTTGTTGTTTCTTTTCCTCCATATGGTTCACTAAATGCAAGATGGAACAATCCTTCAGCACTTCTTCTGTTTGGCATGTTTTCCAGCATAGTTCCAATCTCTCAATAGAACACATGCATTTCCTGACATTATACATTTTCAGTTAACCAGGGCCACAAACAGATTCCACAGTTGCGAAGTGAAGATACAGTGAAAGGAAAAGATGGTTGTTGTTTTCAGATTCAACTTTGCATAGAAACATCTAATTTTAACTGCATACCCACACTCTGTAGATTTTCCTGAGTTAGACAAGTCCTTCTTGCTACTAGCTATGTAAAGCAGTTAACAAGGTATCTTGAGCTTTTAAATCGGATTCCATGGCCAGTTGATGTACTATTGTCCAATATTGGAATAATATGCATATGCCTCTTTGACCGGGAGAACCTTCTTGTTTGTGCCTTCTCTTATCACGATATCTTCATTATCATTTGGCCCTTTCAATCCCTCCAAAGCTTGATAGAAATCAGCCACTATCCCCAGTTCCCAGTCATGATGCTTTCCTGAAAGTGAGATCCCATTCACGTGGGCTCCATACATTACTGGTAGTTGCATTATCTTGCAGTAATAACCTAAAGATATCAGGAAACATGTCTCTCAAGGGTTTATTGTTACCCATTTATCAGTCCAACAAGTTTTTCTCATACCATTCCCATGGTAAAATCAGTATTAGCTGCAAAATCTCCCATAAAGCTCTGATGAATTTCCAGTTATCCACCCCAAAGGTTGTGTTGATAGGTTTAGGCACCACACCAGTGTCCCAGTTTCCCGTATTTCTGTGTTATGACTTCCCTCCACAAGCTATTTTCTTCTTGCCATACCTCCATAACCATTTGGACATTAAGCTTTTGTTATGTAATCTGAAGTTTCTTATTCCGTAGCCTCTTGTTGCTTGTTTGTGATTAGTCTTTTCCATCTCACCCGATTGTTTCCTTTTTTTTTTGGTGTTACCATGCCACAAGAAATTGCTTCTAGTAGCATCCAACCTCTTCTCAACGACTCCACCTTGGAAGGGAGTGGAAATTGAACCACAACATATGTAGGCAGCACATCAAAATCAAAGTGGGTTTGCCTCCAAGTTACAGAGACTGTGCCTTCCGTCTGGCAATTTTTTTATTACAGTTACGAGTATATCATTCCATATCTTCATTGCTTTTGTCTTTGATCTTAGAGCGAATCCCAAATATTTTGTAGGTAATGTTCCCACCTCACACCTTAGGATACTAGCTGAAATAAGAGTTTCTGCACCTTCATTTATAGGATATACCTTACTCTTCTCCGAAATTATATATAGCCCCGAAACAACTTCAAACAAGATCAATACTAATCTATTGAGTCTGACATTCCTTTGGTTAGCTGCACAAAAATTTCTGTGTCATTAGCATACAAGAGATAGGTGATGGCTAAAGCTATTTGTCAATATGGTGTTTATCTGAAATCCCCTGATCCAACCATTTCTAGTAGCTTTCTCCATCATGTTGTTTAGCCACCTCCATGGCAATAATGAATCAAAAAAGGGACAAGAGGTCTCCTTGCCTGAGTTCCCTTTAAGATGGAAACAAACCTTCGGGACTTCAATTGATTTGCATGGAGAAATTGAATCCAGTTATTTCCTGTCAAATTTTATGTCCCCTAGTATATTTGATAGGACTACCTAATTAACATGGTTAAAAGCTTTTTGTATGTACGTATTGCATGGTAACCCTGGAACCTGTCCCTTCATTATAGAGTTCACACTCATTGCAATTAAGGCCGCCTCCATTAAATGCCTCCATTTAATAAATGTCATCTATTGTTTGCTTTATGCACCGCTTAAATATTTTAGCCAAAAGCTTTGGGATTTATCCTTTACTCAGTGCCAATAAGCCAATAGGTTTGAATCATTTAGCTCTTTGGCCTCACTCTTCTTAGGATCAGTACCACATATGCAACATTGAAGCTATGAGAAATATAGGTGATAATATTATTGACTTGTGTATCTACATTATTACATTGAGACACTATTTATAGATTAGGTGTGTCCATGGTTCGGTTTGGATCGGTTATTAGTTAAAACCAAAACGAAAACCAATTTAGTTGGTTTTTAAATTTCTAAAACCAAATCAAACGAAAATAATAACTGCCGGTTTGGTTCGGTTGTTTTTTTTTTTTTTCCAGTTTGATAGTAATAAATCTTTAAGTCACTGGTATTCATATCGAGGTCCCTTGTCCGAGAAGGTGGCAAGGTCTGAGCAATCTCTCAATTTCCTATTCTAAGGTGTCCACTTTCTCACAGACATTACTAACCCATTTGGACAATGGCTTCATTACTTTTCTGAATGCTCTATGGATGAGATATGGTAAAGCACTGGCCAGCTTCGTTAGTTGATTGTTATGATCATTGGGCATGGTTGCTAGTGTGGCAAGGTCTTGAGTGGAGGGTCTCATTTCTGAAATGGATGGTAAACTGGGTTGAGATGCGGATGTTTCTCCTCTTTGTTGACTTGTTGGAGCATATCTCTCCCGATTCTTTGTCATCGTATGATGGTAATTGTTGGCCTAAATTTAACAAGTCTGTCTACCTCTTTTATGTGTGTGCACTCTGTATCTACACACAAGAATGTGATCATTGTTGGGTAAGGTAGAGCTCCTTTAGATTTCTGTGTTGCCCCCTTTATTTTTCAGCCATGATTTGTGTTCATACACCTCCATTTCTGTCATGAGGTGAGCTATCAAAACGACAGCTTCTATAGATACGTTCACAGAGTTTCTGGAAGGCATTAGACTTCTTCGCAGAAAGTCAAACCATACTTCCGCTTGTGCCTATTTCGGAGAATCTATTGCAATGACTTCTGCTACCCACACATATTGACTTCAAATTGATGTTTTATGGTAGGTTGAGCTGCTTTTTGGAACTGGAATACATGGCACCAAAAAGAGAAGAGATTATCCAGGGGTAATAGGAATTTCCTTTCCTCTTACAAACCATAGATGTTATGGATGGGCTTGTCTCCATATCCTCCTGCTGCCCTTGCTTGTCCATTTTGGCTCGATATGACACATAGAACTCCCATAGCATTTCCGAAAAGTATAGATCCCGAGGAGTTAAGATGGTGATCCACTCATGTTCCTCAGTTTGAGTTGATAAGTAGTGGAGGTCTTCATTAAATGACTCAACATCGGGAACAACCTGCAAGATGCCTGTTGGTTCCTGCGGGATGTCTGTTCCTTCGCCGGTGTGCTTCAGTGCTATTTTTGGGGCTTCAAATCCATCAAACTAGCTATTTCTAAGGAATGCCTGCATCCAAGAGAACTAGGGCCTAAAACCCCTTAAATTAGCATTAAAACAAGACAATAATTTATGAATTTGGGTCTAATGAGTCGGTAAAGTAACAACTCATCAAAAGTTTAGCCTCTTTTCAATATGGGTGATAGGGTGTGCTTCTTTATTTCTAGTGATGAGTCTTTTGAATTAATCAACATTAGTGAAGGTCCATTCAGGTGGTTTTTGTTCAAAGAGTTCAACAGTCTGTTTATAAGTAAGATCAAGATCGACGAAGACTTTCTCAGGTGGGTCTGCAGTGTTATGAAGTTAGCATGCAGAGGTGTCGGGGACCTCTACAGTAGATAGGGTTGACTGAAAAAGGGGATTTATTTGGAGTTTATCAGAATCTTGTTTGCCTATGACACACTGATCTTCTGTGAAGCTGAGGATCGCAAGTGCAATATCTTAACCTCACTCTTATGCTTGTTCTGGACATGTCAGGACTCCACATTAACATGTCTAAAAGTATTATCTACCCTGTTAATGATGTCCCAGACATGGAGAATTTGGCAGACATTATGTCCAGCTCAATTAGATCTTTTCCCACTGCCTATTTGGGGTTACCACTGGGTGCTAGTTATAAATCAATTGGGGCTTGGAGTGGTATTGTGTCAAAGTTTGAAAGAAGATTGACTTCTTGGCAACAACAATATCCCTCACTAGGGGGCAGGGTAACACTCATCAATAGTGTCTTGGATAGTATTCCCACCTAATTTATGTCCCTTTTCCCTATGCCAGTTAAGGTGCAAAAACATCTTGACAAGATTAGGAGAGACCTCCTCTGGGAAGGTAATAGTAAGGACCACAAATTCCACCCTGTGAAATGGGCCAAAGTTACCAGGCCAAAGCAGTTTGGAGGCTTAGGGATTAAAGACCTGACATTAAATAACAAGTGTATGCTAAGAAGTGGCGTTGGTCGTTGGAGGTACAATCAGGAGACAACTGGTCTATGGAAGGAAGTGATCCAAGCAATTAGTAGCACTCGTCAGTGGTGCTTTAATGAAGTCACAATCCCTTATAGCATATGGGTCTGAAAAGCTATGAGGAAGTCGTGGGAGGTCTGCTATAGCAATGCTACTCTCAAAGTGGGAAGTGGGGAGCACATCCAGTTTTGGAAAGACACTTGGCTGGGAAACATCCCTCTTATGAACATATTTCTTAGAATATTTCAAATTGCCTCCAATCCAAAATCAATCATCTCTTAGTGTTGGGAAGAATGTGAGACTCTGAGGAGAAATTTAAATGACTGGGAGTTGGAAGAATTTATAGCCCTCATGGACACCATCCAGACCAGCTCAGTCCACAGCCAAAGCAGGGATAGACTCACTTAGGGATACAAGGATGGCTCCTATTCGGTCAAAGAAGGCTACAGCGAGGCGACATTCATCTAAGACTAAGCTCAAGGAAGACACTGATCTATGGCTATGGAAACTTATCTGGAGAACTTAGATGCCTCCAACAGTGATCTGTTTCAGCTGGATCAATCTTAATGGTTCTTGCCTCCAAAAGTGACCCCTTTCTTCTCTTAACGCTAGATGTTTGATTAGTCTTTTTAGTTGGGTCAACCACTCTGTAATTTCGGTTAAATCATTCCTAGAATTATCAGCTTCATAGATCTTGATAGTTGTGATAGCTTTTTTTGCCTTCCTGGGAGCTGGTAATCTCTTTGTAATGCTTGCATCTTCTTGATGCTTTTTGTTAATGATATCCTTCTTATTTCATCAAAAAAGGGCAATTGGGGAAACATCCTTTTTCTGTCTTCTCTCCACAAAGGAAGGAGAGCACCGCCAAGCCAACCAGAAAGCAGAAACTGCATGAGGTAAGACAAAGGGAAGACCTGGAACTCTTATCTAAGTCTCGGCAAACTGGATTTTTCCTGCACACATTCAGACGATGGTGACCGCAGGACAACTGCAGGAGATTTTGCTCCCACTTCCAGTCCCAAATCAGAATGTGTTCCCCCAGTTTCCTGGTTGGAACTTGAAACAGGAATTGATGGCCACACATTTCAAATACACCGATTGAGTTTCCCCATTTTCCTAAGCCCATCTTCAAACAACTGTCTGGTTTCGGCGTGATGTTTGCTCCCTTCCCTCGAATCCTCAATGATTTTTTCCAGCACTAGCTGTCCACCTGTATCCACTAGTTGCTTCAACAAAGGTTGAGTCCACCACTAGATGTTGTGATTCTGTTATAATATGTTCCCTTCTATAAATAAGACTTCTAATTTTGTATGCTGGCTCGTCCCATCCTGTATTGAATGCTGTTTATGGTAGTATAACAGTGGATCTTTTACTCCTCTGTTCTTTTCTACAGTTAATATAAATCTGCTGAAGTCATTAAATTTCTTTGCACAAAAGTAGTTGCTTGATGGTCCTTGAGCTTCCACCTTCTGACTTCTTTGTTTCTAACCTCTGATGCCTTATGTAATAATTGGCATATCCATGTCATAACTTCCAGCTGATCATCATTCTTGGTAGCAAGCTGTTCCTGGTTTCCATCTGGTCAACCATTTTTCTGAAAAAAAAAACATTTTTGGTGATATCTATGACTTATCCAACTCTAAAATTAATCTTGTTGTCCATGTTTTTAGTCAATTACTGGATGAAGTAGTATCTTTTTCTCCGGTCTTTACTAGTACCTGTTGCTATATATGATGTGTACTTCTTGATATTATGCTGGCGTTATTTTCCTTTCATTCCTACTTTGATTACTCTTCTTTTGAGCTGAGGGTTTACCGGAAAGAGTCTCTCTACCCCACAATGGTAGGGTTAAGGTTTATGTACATCCTACCCTCTCCAAACTCCACTTGTGGGATTATATTGGGTATGTTGTATTTGATGATGGAAGTAAAACACAGTTACCAAGCTTACGGCGATGTACGGGTACCCCGAAACTAGAAGACTTTAACTAGCCTTGGTTTATGTGCCTGATAGCGTTTCTTGTTGTTACTCTCTTAAAAACAATAAATCTTAACCCAAGCAATTTCCTAAAATATTATTATTTCTTGATTTCAGGCTTCCTTCCAATTCTCTGGAATTATCCAAGATGTGACATTAGAGAACTTCAAATATGCATGTGCTTTAGGTAAAGTCTTTCAATGTAGATACATTTTTTTCCTAAAAGAATTTCTAAGTACAAATTACTTGAATTAAGTTGTCTCCTACATGCTTGCAAAGATGTGCACACAGTTTCAATATAATCTAGTTGGAGTTTCAAATGCTTCTCCTAAGATGGTCGCCATTTGATCCAGACCTGTTGTGCATTTTGCGATTGCAGTGTTTTTTTACCGTTAAATATTCACAAATGACATAGTTGGTATTTTATATCTTTAAACTCTAGTTTATCTCAAAAAAAAAAAAAGAAAACATCTTTAAACTCTAGTTTCCCACATAATTAATAAGCGGCAAGAAGTAGACATGATTAAAATTTCCATTTTTACTTCAGCAGTTTAGCTGAAGCTGCAAGAATCCTTGAGCCCTTGCCTTCTTCTCTAGAATGATTTATTTTGTTGAAGAAATACATCTAAACCACTTAAGATTAGAACATAGAGGAAGTTGGAAGCACACATCTATCTATCTTCTCATGACGTGAGTTTCATATTAGTGATATGGATTTGGTTAAAGGAAGTAGTTTTCATTGTTAATAAACCAGCTATTCCAGTCTATATGAACTAAATGCCTGAACACCGTCTTAACTTATGTGGAAACTGCCTACCCTTATTATCAGCTCTGCTCCAAAGAAGCAAAGCTAGCCTGTTGGAAGTCTGTTTCCTTTTCGTGGAGCAGGTCTTGTGTTTCAACATTTCATTTAGTGTCATGGATTATGGACCTGGATGCCCAGATTGATGAAAAACTCTCTGTCTGCATTTCAGTTACATCGCGCGCATGGGAAAGTTCCAGGGGGGTATCAATGGTATTTCTGTTTTGGGGATTTTATTTTGTTTTCTTTAATTATTATATTGAGTAAGTTACCATTATCAAAACAATAATTGTATTGAGTTTATACCTTAAACTCCCCCTTAAACTATCCACTTTTCATCAGTTTAATACTTAAATTATGGGGTGTTGCTGTTATCCCTTGAATTATAACATTTTCCATCTGAAAATCCTTCCAGTGTCAAGTGGCATGGATAGTGGTTTTACTCTCATTGTAGTGTATAGGAGCTAGAACCTAGAACATAGGGAAACAAGAGGATCCGTGTGGTATCTTATATTATTTTTGTATCTCTTATTTCTTATTTTTCCTTTTTGCCTTTTCTTTTCTTATTCATTTTTTTATTTCTTTAAATCTTATCTTCTATAATAACTGTAAACTGATTGAAATACAACCTAATATAATACTCCCTCCATCCCATTTTATATGATTTCAGTTTGATTTTGATTTGACAGGAAGAAAAGACTTTTGAAATTTGTGATATAAAATAAGTGATAGATGTTTATGTATTATTAGTCATTTCATTAAGGGTAAAATAAGCGTTTTAAAGTTAAATTGTTACTTAATGCAGAAATATGTCATTCTTTTTGGGATTGGCTAAAAAGTAAAGCGAGTCATATAAACTGGGATAGAGGGAGTAGTGAAATAAAAGTATAATAATCAGGAAAATATCTAGTTAATAATCACAGATGTATTTTATCATAATAGTATACTCAATTGTTAAAGATAACTCTAAAATAACAGTAATACAAAGAATTAAGAAGAGAGATCTTATACTCGAACTTAAATTTTTTTTTTCTTATTTGTTCTTCTTCTTAGCTTATCTAAATTTTTATTGGTTTTTTCTTTTCCCTCTTCAAAATCCAATAACTTTTGTGTAATAGAAAATTCAGTTGAATACTCATTTTAAATTAATCGTAAAATAAAAAAAGATAATGAATTGCATAAACTTAATTGTAATAGATGGTCTTTTTGACCTATTCTCTAGTTCTCAGACACTACAAAGAGGAATCACTCTCCATGTCACTCGACGCTGCATGTTTTTTTTAAATGGAGGATGACCTTTTTGTACCAACACTGACAAGGTGGTAATATTTCCTTGACACACTGCATGTTTTTTTATATAGGAAATGTTATAGTTTGCAATGGGGTGGAGGGGTGGGTGGTGGTGTAACAACACCCTAAGTTTAAATATATACTGATAAAACGTGGATAGTTAAAGGTGATTTTGAGGTATTAACTCTATTTTATTTTATTTGTTTTATGTCTGATTGATAATTTTTGGAAGGACATTCATACAGCGAGCTCCTTTTATTTAAACTTCTAGAGGTTAAATCTTTTATGACTGTTTTAAGGATGAATACTTTTTGGGTGCATGAGGTGCCTGATAGTTTGTTCACTACATTGTAGATTCCTTTTGCCGATTTTGCAAATCACAGTGATCTATCTGACACAACTGTTCTGTGTAGTGAAAAGAAGCAACTTTCAGAGGTATGTTCCACCAGCTTAAAACATGGTTTTCCATCTATGCATCTGCCAGAAAAAAGCTATTATTATCACCTGCTCTGCCTATGAAATAATAACAACACTTGCTTTGCATATTATTTCTCTGTCTGTATATGTGTATGTGCTGCACATGATTGTGCTTTAAGCATATTCATGTTAGTCTAAGAGAACAATAATTCTCATGACGTTCATCCTCCTGATAGTGTTAGAGTTTGATCGACTTCAAAAATATTCACCGGATATGTTTTGGTGTGAGATGGAGGAAATGGGTCAAATTTCGCATCCAACGATAAGGTATTCAGTCCTTGTGATGGTATCCATGCAGCTATTTTGGTAGTTAAAGAGGACTAAGACAAGTGGACCCCTTGTCCCCTATGCTTTCATCCTAGTGATGGAAGCATTGAACAAGATGTCAGATAAAATTGTGGCAGGAGGTTATTTGAGGGGTTTCTCTATAGTTGGTGGATAAAGTTTTGTTAGGGTATTTCACTTTTTGTTTGTAGATGACACTTATGTGTTTTATGATGCAGATAGTGTTAAGTTAATCTTCTTGAGATAAGTATTGACATGGTTCCAGGTCGTGTTTGGCCTAAAGATCAACCTTAGTAAATATTACATCTTCTAGTTGGTATGGTTGAAGGAGCCTTGACAGTCTATCACAAGACTCAAAGCAAGGGTCATAATTTAAGGAAATATTACCACCATGTCAGTGTTGGTGCAAAAAGGTCATCCTCCATTTAAATGTTGAAAGACGCCATATGCACAATGCAAGATTTGCAATCAACTTGTTCATGAAGATGTGACTTGCAAAAAGCAAATCTCAGAAATATGAATCCGATGCCCAAGTCAGCAATGAAGATGAAGACTACTTATTTGTGGCTACATATTTTCAACCAAAAAGTCAAACTTTTGGATAATTGATATTGGGAATGATGACTATATTCTTGCAAAATGAAAAAGGGCTTTTTCAATCAAAACAAGTTCAGACAAGAATTGTCGAATTTTTGATGCCACAAAATAGGAGATTTTACGAGTTAAAATGAGAGGTAAAAACTTCTTATTTAATCCAATAAAATGAACACAAGCCTTGCAAGACCAAAGATGAATTGGCAGGGTACAAGGTCAATACCAGCCAAGACGACCATCTACAATTCCTGATCCAAGCAGGAGTGTTGAAGATACGTCTAGGGATATTGCAAAAATAAGATAGATAGCTGCATTATCTGTAAAAGATTGCAGTAAATCTATCAGTTTTTTAGGATATCAAATAATTTTTTAAAAGTGAATATAAGAGTTAATTTTCTACTTTTTTGTGATTGGATTTAATCATTAGCATATTTTTCTATTTGTTAGTAGGAATTGTAGCTATAAATATGTCTTTGAGTTATTAATAAAATAATTCTCTTTGATAACGTTGTATTTTTTCTCTCTAAGCTTTTCTTTGCTATTTCCCTGAATTCTTTGCAAAAAACCAATAATAAGTTATTCCGCCATATATACGGAAACTTATCCCTTCGTTATAGCATAAATGGTGGGATAACTAATCTCGAAACTAACTAATATCCCTAACCAAACGTAGGATACAATAATTGCACATTTTATCCCTGGATAATTATTCCTTATGTTTAAGGGTCCTGACCAAGTAAATCGACATAAGTACGGTGACGGCAAAGGATTGGCATGAATGATTTTGTCAAGGGCCAAAGTGCGGGTGAAATCAATCATGTGTTGTGTGAGCAAAGTGTTGTCATGACTTTGTGGAGTCAAATAATGCTGCAAAGACACTGTCAAGACATGAAATGGATGTTGGCAAGGCAACATGCCATGACATGACTTGGACGCTGAACAACATTGGTTGTGGGCAAGTTTGCATGCGAAGAACACATGGTCTGATCAAATGCAGGAAAATCGAGCTCAGCTAAATTGAAGCATAGTCAAATGTGAATGAAACACAACAGGAAAACAAGGAATGACACGAGTGAATAAAAAGATAACATGGCCAAAGCAAGGCAGCGACAAGGTGTTAGTGGTGTGCAGGCATGGAAAATGTGCGGGTGGATACGGGTGGACTTTGATGAGATAATGAATATACAATGTTTAGACAATGTATTAGAGTCAAAATTATGGAGGAAAATAGCAGCAAAGGACCGAAATCCAATCAGCAAAGGCACATGCCAAGCACATACGACGGTTACCTTTTTGTAACCGCTTGTGTCCAGATTCGTTGTATCTTTTGTATGCTTTTTGAATTCGTAATTTGAATGCTTCTTATCAGTTGGGGATGTCAACTGAAATATAATTTAGCGAGCTGAATGTTTGACAAGTGACATGTGTCACAACACTGTAATGTAAAACACAAGGCTGCCACATGTTCTACAAATGGACAGCCTTGTGTGTTGGATGTTTTGGGAGATAGAAAACGGGATAGACTTGTTATCCTAAGAGTGAAAGAGGGAAGATTTAGTCTTGAACTTCACTAAGACACTTAGAAAAAACGTGAGGGTTTTAAAAAGTGTATAAGGCAGCAATTGACTTGTGGTTTTGCCTTAAGTTGAAGTTGAAGTCGAAGTTGGACAGAATTGTTGTTCCAACGAGTGAGTCCTTTGTATTAGTTTTTGATTGTTAATATAAAGGTTGGATTTGCCTGGTATGTTTATGTGTTGATTTCCTTGTTAAAGTTCTGAAAAATAATCTAAGGTAAAAACAGAAAAACGTCCTTGAACGTTAGGCAGAATAGGCTGCGAAAGGGGCTGAGTTGAGTGGGACTTGACTGTCATCACATTGGCTAACCTCTTGCACGAAATTTAGGTGAAGTAATCTGCCCATATGACATTATCCCTCGTACCAAACAGTCCCTTTAGAATACTAAAGAGAAGAAACAAAGAAGAAGATGTTGCTTCTCTAGCACTTATGTGGACCATATGGAGAGAAAGAAATAGTAGAGCTTTTGATGGAGTTAGAGAAGGATTTTGTACTATTGAGGAAAAGCTTTTTATCTCTTATAGCTTTCTGAGCACTCACTAGGTTCCCTGCAGGTATAGAAGACTGGTTCTTTCATGGAAAACCATTTTTTTGTGGGTTTTCTACCATTTAGTATACTTATTATATATAGGTTTTTTTCTTTCCCTTTTTAATATAACATTATTACTTGATTAAAAAATGTTACTTTTGCCATTATATTTAGTATCTTCTGCTCAGGTTTCTCTTGCATGTTTGACCCGCCCTATTTTAAGCATTTGCAGGTCATTGCTGATTATAGTTACGCTCCTGGGGATCAGGTCTCATCATTCATGCAATTTGAATGTTTTCTTGGTTCCATTTGATACTGTTCTTTCTCTATCTTTACGTAGATGTCAATTTGCAACTTTTTGCCTCTCTGGTCATTAACTTAAATTTTTGTGCTAGCTTATGATCTCAAGCCTTCACTTTGAATGTTTAATTGTCAAATGGCTCTTTCTTTTACTGTGTAAAGTGAAATGTGGAACTTCTCAAATTTCTGCTAAATGCCTCTCAAATTGAGAGTCTTGCCATTAAATAGAAGTATACAAAGTATTAATATCCTCAAAAAAATAAAATAGAAAGTATACAAATTACATCCCTAGAGGTCCGTCATTTGTATCCTTAAAGATAAACTATTCTATCCCTCTAAAATGCTGTTCTACCTCTCCAAATCTGCTTTTCTATCACAACTTTATTCTCTTTGATTACTACAACGAATCTTAAATATCACACTTATATACATCACTATATAGTTGCATTAATACATACAATTATTCACTATTAAATTCACGATCTGTGAGCTGTCCATCATGCTAACATCCCCCAAATCAGATGTGTATCAAATTCAAGTGGCTTATTGGGGAAACTACTTTTACACATGATATGTTAGTGCTACCCTTCGGCTCCTGTAATGTTCCGGGAATGCAATGGCTGGAATCTTTGGTGATATCATTATGAATTTCAGCAAGCTGACCATGCAGTTCAAGTACGAGGGGTAAATACCACATGTCGAAGGGTGAGACCACTAAGGAAGTTGTGCCCAAAAATGGGCACAATTCAAGCTTCGATAAGACAAAATATCCCACCGTTGAATTAACTTAAAAATGATTCAAAAGAACCCGAAATGTGCCCACAAACTTTCCTACACACTCCAACAAGAATGGCCAAATTCGACACCGATAACTTCCAAATTTGCGAATTAACTAAGCTTCAATGAGAGAGTTGCATGTTGCCTTCGTCTCTTTTAAAAGACTGAAGTGCCAGTAGAGGCTTGGAAGGCTAGTCCTTTGCACCCTGCCGTGAGTGCAAAGGCAAGAGAGGCAACCCTCCGCGAACGCGAACGCGGAAGTCAGGAGACTCTGGTTTTCATGAAAGCAGGCAAGGGCCTGAGATTGCAAAGAAGAAGTCAGTGTTGCACCAACAATATTGCATCAACACTTCACAAGGAAGCCAAAACTCTCTGTTGGGATTTCGAAACCCCGTCAGTGCAAACCAAATATGATACTAGACTGAAAATGATATTCTGGACTCAACGGAGTCGACAAAACAACCAACCGAGGTCGTCTCATCAAAATGTTGACCAAAGTCAACACTTACAAGAAAATACTACAAAATGATAAATGCTACAAAATCATCCCGACTGCCTCGAGAACTGAAGCAAAGATCGTTCTAGACCAAACTTGGTGTTCCAAAGCAAATTGTGCTGACAGAATTTTGGCCAAGTGCGTTTACCAAGAAAAATGACCGAAGTTAAACCTTAGGCAAAACTCAATAGCTAAAATGCCTAACCACACCAACTCTAAAAGAAAGCCTCAAAATTTGCACCAATCAACGCATTAGACCTATGACCCTTCATAGCTAATGGAACTAACAAAATTTTGATTCGACATCAGAATCTCCTAATGTTGACTATAGTAAACTCTACCAAGCATTAAGCCTCCAACATCCAAAAACTCACACCAAACTTAACCCAACACCTTGGGAGGCGTGTCACCCAACCCAACATCAAACAAAAGTTGTAAAGAAGCTACAGAAAGGGGAAAAACAGCAAAAGAACTCAAAAACACACAAATGACCTCGAGGGTCATTACAATCTGTCATAGAGGAGTTCTTAGATTAGTTGGGAGGCTTAGATTTATGCAAAGTTGGACCTTAAATCTGATCGTTAAATCGATTTTGCAGATGTGGCTAAAGCTTTTAGAACGTACTCAAGTCATTATGAATACTTGGCAATGCCTTCTGGGTTACTAGTTCCCCTTTCTGTTTTCTCAGTCTCATGAACCATATCTTTAAGGAATACACAAGGAAGTTCATTCAAGTGTTCTTTGATGATATCTTGGCGTTCAATAAAGGACAAGAGGAATATCTCGAATATATCAAGATAACATTTGTCATCCTGAAATAAATCCCATAAGTTATTTGTCAGAAAGTGCTACTGTTCTTTTGGGTTAAATAGTATTAAATACCTGGCCATTTCAATTCAGCCCAAGGTGTGTCTACTAATCCTAAAAAGATCTCAACAGTGCAAAATTCGCCTCAAAATATTAATCTTAATTTTTGAGGTAACTAGTACTACAGGAGGTTCATTAAGGGCTATGGACTGATCAGTAGACCATTAGCTAATTTGCTCAAGATAGATGGTTTCTATTGGACAGAAAAAAGGCTACTACAGCTTTTTAAAAGCTCAAAATGACCCTTACTTTAGCACCTGTGTTGGCATTGCCTGAGCTCTTAGATGAGATGGTCACACACTTCAATATGAAATATTAGAGCAAAGGTCCTGTGATTGAATCTCCTCGTCACCCATATCAAAAAAGGATTTCCACGTGCTTGACCCATGAAAAAAGAATCAGACCTGCACGTGAGGGGGTGTGTTGACAATAAATTAAATAGTAAAAGTGCTCTCTCTCTATCATGTTAAGCTTTTATATGAGATGGTCACACACTTCAATAGATGATCTTCTTGTATGGACTTGGCAAAACCTCCCCTCATGGGCTAGCTTTTGGGGTTCAGTTAGACCAAGTGATATCAGAGCCAGGTCCATTCCCGTTTTGGCTCCTGGTCTATGCTCTAGTTTGCCTGGGAGTAAAGCGCGTGTTAGAGTGGGTAAAAGTCCACATTGTTTGGGGAATGGACTGGTGGTTTGTTTATATGGACTTGGACAATTCTCCCTTCATGATCTAGCTTTTGGGGTGGAGTTAGGCCTAGGTGTCATATCTTTACATGGTATGAAAGCAGACAGAGGGATCCTTGGATCAATCTCACCACACCCAAATTAAAAAAAATTTCCATGTGATTGACCCATACAAATGAATCAGGCCCACACATGAGGGGGCATGGTGAGAATATAATTAATTAATAAAAGTGTGCTCTCTCTAACATCTTAAACTTTTAGATGAGATGATCATACACTTTAACAAAGACCAATGCATGTGACCTACGAATTAGGGTTGTTCTCATGCAACAGGGTCAGCCCTTAGCATACAATTGTAAAGGATTATCTCCTAAGCACCAAGCCCTCCCTCTCTATGACAAGGAGCTGCTTGTTTTGGTGTTAGCTATTAACAAGTGGTCTTAATATTTGAAAGGAAGGAACTTCCTTGTTAGCACTCACCTAAAGGCTCTTAAATTTCTTCTAAAACAGAAACTGCACACATGTTCACAAATGAAGTGGGTTGCTAAGATTATGCAGTTTGGTTTTTGAATTGAGTACAAGAATGGGAAAGACAACACTGCTATCGTTTCCTTATCAAGTTTTCCACTTCATATATGAGATATTTCTACTCTCTTTTTGAGTACTGCAGGGGCAACATTATTTCAGAAAGTTAGTAAGGAATGGGAGGATGATCAAGGTTTGTAGAACCTTATCAAATTGGTATAGACCATGATGGGGAGTATAAGGGAAGTTAGTAAGGAATGGGAGGATGATCAAGGTTTGAAGAACCTTATCAAATTGGTATAGACCATGATGGGGAGTATAAGGGGTATAGACCATGATGGGGAGTATAAGGGGTAGTATTTTATTAATCAACAACTCAGGAGGAGTGGGAAGTTGCTGATTGGTGATAAATGTCAGTTGAAGGAGGAAGTCATTAAGAGTTGGCATGACCAACCTGTTTGAGGACATTCTGGGATTAATAGTACTTACAAAAGGATAACATCTAAAGGACTGCCAGATGATGTAACTTGGTATGTAGAACAGTGGCAGATACAGTGGGATGATGTCTGTAAAGAAAGTAAGTATGATAATGCACCTTACCCTAGACTACTACAACCCTAGGAGATCTCTAATATGTCTTGTCTAGTATAAGTATTGGATTTTGCAGAGGGACTTCCTTAAGTCTAAAGAAAAGTCAATCATTTGGGTGGTGGTAGACAGACTGACTAAGTATGCACACTTTGTGACAGTTTCTCATCCCTATGCAGCTACTGGCATTGCATAATTGTTCCTGGATAATATCTACAAACTACATGGCATGCCTGAGTTCATGGTGAGTGGCAGAGATCTAGTGTTTGTGAGCAAGGTGTTCCAAGAACTCTTCTCTACTCATAGGGTCACATTAAGCACCTCAACTGCTTGTCACCCCAAATCTGATAGGCAAATAGAGTTGCTAAGTAGGTGGTTAGAAACCTTCTTGAGATGCTATTGTTCTGATGCATCTACAAACTGGTTCCTTTACATTCTGCTGGTTGTGTGGTGGTACACTACAGATCACTCAACTATACAGACCACATCACCAATACACTTACCATATCTTGTGATAAACTGAGCAGGTAGACAGAAGTCTGGAAGTAAGGGAGCTTAAACTACAGTTGAACAAGTTCCACTTGACAAGAGTAGAACAAAGGATGATAGCTTAAGCCAATAGTCGTAGCATAGATAGGTTTTTTGAAGAATGGAATTGGGTCTACTTAAAAATCCAACCTTACAGATAGTACACCTAATCTACTTCTCTATTTTCAAACTAGCAGCCAAGTATTATGACCCTTAGCAAATCTTGTGAAAGAGCGGTCCAGTAGCCTATAAACTGGCAGTACCTACCACATTACTATGCATCCTACCTTCCATATTTCTTTGCTTAAGCGTTGGTTCGAAATGCCAAAAAGCATTCATCATCATCCTGTTCTGGACCTTTCTAGTTTTCATTGCCTCTACCCCTAAAGCTATCATCAATAGAAGAATGATTAAGGAGGGAAATAAGGCCATTCCACAAGTCCTCATTTGATGGGATTAGATGCCTCCTGACCAGCACACCAAGGAAGATTACTATGCCTTGAAGATGAGATTCCCTGTTCTTCCTTGATGACAAAGAATCTTCTTAAGAGGGGAAATATGTTGCATACACATCAGTTGTTGCACTTAGAAGTGCTGGATTGGTAGTTGACTGTTAGAGTAAAGAGTGAGTTTTAAGTTATTTGAGTCTCAAGCATATGCCTTATGTTTTAAGTAGAAGTTTACTTATTTGCAATTAGACCCCAAGCATTTGCTCGGTTAAGCATATTCCCTCTCTGACAAGTAAGTTACTGTGTCGTGATGCCCTTGACAACTGAACATTCCCTTTATGCTCCATATATTGTATGACTCTTCTCCAATATTAATGAAAATTTACCCTATTTTATCTCTAGTTCCCTTAGCTTAGTTATTCGTATCTTTCTATCAGTTTTGTATAAGTTTTTGGTTGCCAAATCAGTACAAATCTTCGTGTCCCCATGGAAAATGAATGAAAGCTGGTCTTAACCACATGGTAGTCCTTCCAAGTAGATTGGTCCTTAGGCATATTCTTCCATTGGATGAGGAGTTGAGCTACAACCTTGTTTCCTTTTTCGACCATCCTTCTCACCAATATGGCCTGGGGTTCCACACAATAAGGACTAGCAAAGTCGACAATTGGGGAATGAGTGATCTGAGTTGGTACTTCATGTCACAGTTCCAATTTGAGAAAATGAAATGTTAGGTGAATTGGCACTTCAGGGGTAGTAGCAGTCTAGTAGCTTATGAACCACTGTCCAATCTTTGGAATGATCCGGGCCATAAAACTTGGCTGAGAGTTTAACGAAGGATTGATTGGAGAGTATGAGCATCCTATAAGGTTGTATCTTGAGATATACCCAACCACCAACATCTAATTGTTTGTCACTTCTGCCCTTGTTGGCTAAAGACTCCATTCTTTGTTGTGCCCTGAGCAAATGGAACTTAAAGAGCTGTGATTTGAATTCTCTTGAAAGCATACTCCTAAGTACCTCTTCATTAGTGGCTTCACCAACTATATAGGGTAGATTGATTGGAGGTAGCTGTCCATATAAAGCCTTAGAAGGGGTGTATGAATTGCAGTATGGAAGGTGGGGTTTATATCACCTGTTAAGTTGTGTAACCATCTCATCTAAAAGCTTTAACTTTTAGAGAGTGCACACTTTTAATTAGTTAATGATATTCTCAACACGCTTCCTCATGTGTGGGCTTGATTCTTTTTACATTAGCCAAGTACGTGGAAATTCTTTTTAACTTGGGTGGATGAGATTCAATCTCAGGACCTTTGCCTACTCTGATACCATGTTGTACACTTTTAATTAGGTAATGATATTCTCAACACCACCATTCATTCATAGGCAATTTAAGTATTACTTTCAATTATGTTTCTAGGGTCCTGTTTAGCACTTCAACTTGCTAGCTGTTTGTAGAGGCTATGCAGTAAAGGGTCGTTTGGTTACTGGTTAGAGTCATGCAGGGTTTAGTTAGGAAAAATGGTCTAGTGGAGGGGCTTTAAAATCTTATTTTGGTTGAGTTTAAGGATCCAGATGACAAATGGGTAAGTAGAAGGATTCAGAATACAAACTTCTATAAGGGTCCACCAGACCATTTTGCCTCTCACACCATTGCGAATCGCCCGAACATCGCCATGAAACCAACACGACTCTCTCCACAAATAATCGTCATAAAACCTGATGTCACCAAAGTGCCAATGTCGAGATTGGGCTGAAGAAGATAACTATGGTGTGGAGAAAAAAAAAGAGGTTTGGGCAACGATGGGGTGGGAGTGGCTTAAAAAGTGGTGTGGGGAAGAAGATAAATTCTTTTCTTTCTAAATTATTTTATTATATAATTTAATAATTTAAAATTTGAAGTTTAAAAAATGATATTCACTCGCCTTAAATGCGTGTGGTCACACTCTCTCGCCAACTCAGCTATTTTAATGTCACATAAGCATGATCAATAGTCAGAGAGGTTTAATATATTGTGTTTTATTTAGTTTAGGGGTCTAGATGACAACGGGGTAAGTAGAATGGTTCAGAATAAAAAGTGATACAAGTATAAGAGTTCACCAGACCATTTCGCCAAAATGCATGTTTTAGTTATGCAAGTATTAGTTATGCAGGGTATAGTTATGTAGGACTTAGTTATGCAAGTATTAGTTATGCAGGATATAGTTATGCAGGATATAGTTATGCATGATTTAGTTATGCAGGGTTTAGTTATGCAGGGTTTAGTTATGCAGGTATTAGTTATGCAGAGTTTAGTAATGTTGGATTTATTTATGCGGATATTAGCTATGCAAATATTAGTTACGTATGTGTTATTTAGTTATGTAGAGATTACAATACATGAATTATTAACTTTTGAATATTAAACTTGTTGTAAATTATTAATATATATTATTTATAAAATAATAATACATTTTAATAAAATGTGGAATATATTGAATAATATATAATGCTAATATTTGATTAGCATATGTATCGTCAAAAAATATACAATCAAATTTCTAATATTAAAAGAATATTTATATTTGCATAAATAAATAAAAGTACAAAAAAATAAAAATGAAAATGGTCTATATATAAAAAGAAATAAAAATAACAAAAGTAGATAAGAAAATTGTAAAATTTCCAATTAAAAAAAATGAAATAAATTAAAAGAAATGAAAATGGTCTATATATAAAAAGAAATAAAACCAACAAATGTATATAGGAAAACAATAACGTTTCCGATAAAAAGATATAATAGGGTAAATATGTAATTTATCATTTTAATACATGTATAACTAATACCCACATAACTTATTCCACCTTCTACCTTGCATAACTTTATAAATAGATTCACTCATTAGTTATATTGGTATTAATTATGTAGGACTACAGAAATGCAACCAAACACCGAATAAATTAAAAATGAATAACTTTTATACAACATTTAAATTCTTACCAACCAAACATGGTATAAATTATGTTGACTTTTATACCTAATACAAAACTTCTACCAAACATAATAAAGCTACTGCTACTTTTTATACATGAATAAGATTTTTCTTATACCGTAACCAAACGACCCCTAAAAGTGGTAGAGCTACTCCATGTGCTGAGAAAAGTTTTTCCCAGAATTTGATGACAAAATTGGATCTCTATCAGTAACAATATTCTCTGGCATCCCATGAAGCTTGAAAACCTGATCATAGTAACAATTGTGTAGAGTGACTGATAGGTATGAAATGGCCTATCTTAGTTAACCTGTCCACTATCACCATGATAGTGGTTTTCCCCTTTGACTTAGGTAGACCATCAATGAAGTCCATACTGATGTCGGACCATGCAAAATTTGAAATGGCCAGGGGCTGAATGAGAGCAGATGATGCTGCAACATTGTACTTGCTTCTCTGACACACAGAACAACTTCTAGCTTAGCTGTTGACATCATTCCTTAGCCTTTTCCAGTTCAACAAAGCTGAAAGCCTCCTATAGGTCTTTTCCGTTCCTGAATAACCACAATTTGGGCTTCTATGCCATAGTTGCAAGATGTCTTGCCTGAGCTGTTCATTGATGCTCACCACCAACCTACATACCTCTTTAGTCGTTCATTGTGGAAAGGAAATCCCTTCAGATCCTCCTCCTGGTTCTAGACTTTCTGAATTAGCTCTTCTAACTCAGTGTCCGTCTCCCAGATTGCCTTGATCCATAGCTTTCGAAAATCATAAACAAACATAGAACCTTGCCTAAGAGTTTGAAGTCATTGCAGATCACTTTGAAAGTGTAATGACTCAAATCCCTTCCTCATAACCCTTCTCATCTTGATTCAAGTAGCAATAGGTGTCTCCCCAAACAATTGTTTGTCCCTAATAAACTTTTTGCCCTTTTCTACCAAATAACAACTCTACCTTTCATAACTTTATTCACAATCATCCTCTAATTAATCAAAAGAATTTTTTTTTGTTGCAGATTAGGAGCTCTAGTAGCTTGTGTCCTAATTTGGGTCCTTGAATTTGGATTTTCCCGCCTTCGTGCAACTATAATGACATTCATCTCAAATTGTGTAGTGCACCTTTGAAATTGTTGAAACATGGCACTCAAGGTGAAATCATCCCCTCCATTTAATTCTGCTTCTAATCGAGCCCTTTTTTCATCATCATTACCACCTGCTTGAGACATCTTAAAGAAAATATTTATCACTCGAGAATTTGACTTTTACCCTCTAATATTGTCACCTATATTGCCTTCTTTAAAATTTTGGCAAATGTGGCTCTCCAACTCCAAATATTCTATTATCCAATGCAACTCGAAACCATAACCAAGCAGGTTCCAAGAAGTTCAATTTGGTCTCTGTCTCTTCTCTTGAAATTTATGAAGAAAATTTCTTCTCAATCATGGCTTTGGTGTCATCATCTCTCATTGAGTGAAGATCCAGTTGAAGCATCTATTAGCTAAGTTGCTCAGACTCGGATGCGGGTGTTCAGTACGGGTGTGAATCTAGAGGTCGGATCCTTCATGATCTTATTTTTGAGATTCGGGAATATGGATCCAGGTATGGATACGGGTGCGGGCATTTGCCTAAAATATTTGAAATATCTAAAAATAGAGTTATAAAACCTAAATTATGAGATATTTTGTGGAGAACTTGATTAGAATCATGCAAGGAGATTAAAGGAAAAGGAGTGACAGAAATTTCTACATAAAATCTTCAATTTCATCTTAGCTTTTGTATTGATTATAGAAATCATTAAAAATCTCCATCCTTATCATTTTGGTTAAAGTACCCAAAGTTGGTTGATCAATTCGGACATAGATCCCACACCCACACCTATGTCGTGTTGACATGGGCGCGGCACCAAAAGTGAAGAGTCCGAACAACTTAGTCTATTAGTGGATAGGTGAAAGAGTGGGAATCCTCAAATGTTCTGTAGTGAAAGTGCATGTAATTTTTGTTGAAACGAGACAGGTGGAAGGAAGAGAAAGAGTGTGGGACCTGCTTATTGTCTGGGAAATGGAGGTCAAATGATGGAGGGACGTGATGACTTTTTTGGTTGGGTAGATGGTCAATAATGTGCTGAAAAGTTGGATAAGAGGGTGGGTTTTATCACTTTTAAATTTCGTATCAGCTTAATTAAACAAGTTCACTGCTCAAGATGTTGTGTTATATCAGTCCTTGTGGCTAATAGACAGTTTTGAAAATGGATTAGGTGTTTAATCTGTCAGGAACTTAGTTTAGGTATCTAAATGATAAATTTTGACACATTCAAGCAGTCGTCTATGTAGTGGGACATTAAGTTGAATATTGAGCCATGACAACTGTGACTTACGAGTTCATATGGATTAGTTGACTACCGAAAAGGGTTTAAATTTGGAGAAACTACTTAGATGGAACTTTTTTATGTAATCAAGTCACACTTCATATTGCTTCAGATCCAGTGTACCCTGAGAGAATCAAACACATAGAGGTTGATTGTCACTTTATTAGAGAGAATAGTCTCAGAAAATATTGTCAAAAGAAGTGGAGAACTATAATATCAGATGATTAGTTTGCAGACGTATTTACCGGATCTTCCCCTTGAGTTAATTATATATGTAATAAATTCGGCATATACAATGTGTAAATCATCTACTTGAGGGGGAATCTTAGATAGGCTAGTATATTATTGTACAAAGTAGTGTCCCAGATAGGACAAGCTTGAGGTATCCATTCTGAAGTGCACATATAAAATGATAGAAGCATGAAACATCGAAGTCACACATTCTCATAGTTAACCTCACCTTTGCATAATCCATCAGATTGTACTCACAAACATGATGTTTCAAAAGGAATTTTAGACAAATATTAGAAATCTTTCAAATTATCAAGATGAAAGGGTACTTATTAACCACAAGCATAGATGTTCATATCACGACATATCCATTTGACTGAATTACTACGAATTATTGGCGTTAATAACTGTGCTTGTGGTAGCATACATATATTTGTGAAATAAGCATTCTTACTGAAATTAACAACAATTTTCCCACAGATGCTCATACGATACGGAAACTTTTCGAATGCAAGACTCCTTTTGGACTTTGGATTTACTCTCCCTTGTAATATGTATGATCAGGTAAGATGACAACTTCACTATATGTTTTGCATTATCTTTCAGAATGGATGAACCAAATTGAATTATCACTAGGCTCATGTACTCTTTGCATGTGCAATTCCATTTTATTGATTTACGTACATTGCCTCATTTCAATTCCGTCCGAAAAGTTGTTAGATACTGCTTGTCAGGAGTCCTTTCAAGCTTGACCACATGCTTTATACTGAACCTCATTACTTTGACATTTTCGGGGCAAACTACTAACAACTTCCCTTTGGTGACATTGTTAAAGGTGCTGTTTCAGCTATGGCTCTACATCCGTTAATTGCCTCAATAGGACAGTCATGCACACAAATATTTTGCTAGGTGGTTTATTTCGTAAAATGGTTGAGATTCAACGATGACACCCATTGTGACAATAACCTTCTTAGTATTTGAGTCATAACACTTGTATCCCTTTGGACTGGGGGCATAGCCAACAAAAACACATTTTTTGCATGTGGATCAAGTTTTCTTCTAATCTTATCATGAACATGAAAAAATACGTTACACCCAAAGACTCTCAAAGGTAAATCCAGTGTTTTGGGAAGCGAGAAGCGGAAAAAAGCGACGAGGGCTTGCTTCACAGAAGCGAGAAGCGTGAAGCGAAGTGCGCGCTTTTTTTAAAAAAAAGAGACATTTAGTATAAAAATAAAAAAATATTAAATAACCAAATAGAGGTAATATAGTCTTAGATTGAAAGAAATTACTTAGGCAAAAATACTCACAAGTCATAACATATAAAGCAAAAAATCAAAAACATAATTAAATCACAAAGATTCAAACTCCTATTCTTCAACAAGATCCTCAAACTCTTCAAGTGCCATAACCAAGGGTTCTACTTGGTCATCATCTTCTTCATCATCAGAAGGCTCATCAACAAGGTTTCGACTTGAACTAGAACCTCCAACTTCTCTTTCCTTGCCCCTTAATGTACTCCCCCTAAAACTATAAATATTCTCCTCAACACCACTTGCCATAGAAACATCACCATAAGTGAGACTTTCTCCTTCATACACTTCTTCATCTTGGTGATCTTGTGGTGCTCCAGTTAACCATTCATTTGCCTCATCAATACTATCCAACAAAATTGGATAAATGGTATTACGAGCCTTATAACGACGCGCCAATGTTTTATTATATTTGATGAACACTAGATCATTGAGGCGTGTCAATTCCAACCTATTTCTCTTTTTACTATGAATCTGCACATAGTAGAAAGTAATTAATACGAGGACTTGGGATGATTAAGATATCAATTAAATTAGTAATAATGTATTAATGTAATGTAGTTTCTCACATGTTCATACACGCTCCAATTTCTCTCACAACCGGATGCGCTACAAGTTAAACTTTGTACTCTTATAGCAAATTGTTGCAAGTTTGGGACATTATGACCATATTGCATCCACCATTCAACTGTAGAAGAGTTATTATAAAAGATGTGTAATAACCTAAAAGTTGAAGTTGTAAACAGTTAAAAGATGAAATTCTCACCTGGTGACCTCAAGGTTCTAGCTCTAATGGCTGATTCAATTCCAAGTATGCCATCCGCTTTCATGTACACACCAAGCTCCTCCCCTATTTTGTCTTGCAAAGTTTTATCTGGGATCATCCTCTCAACACATTTATGATATCCTTGCCACACTTCTTCAGTTAAAGTCTTCATGTCATTATTTTTATAGTAGAGCCCTGGGTTCAAAATGTGTCCCGCTGCATGCAAAGGCTGATGAAGTTGATCTGTCCACCTTGCATCAATGATTTCAAAAACACTTTGATATTTCCTTGTATCATAATTGAATGCCTTTTCAATACATTCATTGGCTCTATCCATGGCTTCATAAATGTAACCCATTGGAGGTTTTTTCTCCCCATCTACCATACGAAGTACATGAATTAAAGGACCACCAACTCTGAGTGCTTGAACAACGTCATTCCAAAAAAATGGACTAATGATATGTCTCGCAACTTCTTTACCAAGAGGTTCCTTTGAATAAATACTCTCATTCCATTCAGTTGACATAAACAAATTTCTCAAATTTTTCTTTTGCTTATAAAAACTATACAAAGTCAAAAAAGCTGTTGCGAATCTTGTCTAGGCGGGTTTTACCAAATTTCTTTGCTTCGTATATCTCCTCATCATATTCAACAACAATGCCCTCTAATTGATATAAGCATGTATCTTAATAGCCTTGCCAAAAACTGTCAAAAAAATGACAGTTAAAATGTAAAGAAATCTAACATGAAGTTTAAAAAAGCAGATTAAATATCAAGACTCAAGTTCACCTGTAGAATACAGGGCTTGTTTGAAAATATCACCAAACATCAAGTTGATACTGTGAGCAGCACAAGGAGTCCAGAAAATATGTGGGAACACTCCCTTCAACATGTTACCTGCTATTTTGTTCTCACTTGCATTATCAATCACAACTTGTACCACATTTTCCTGCCCTACTTTCATGATAGTCTTCTCAAACAAATTAAACATCTTATTAGAGTCGGTAGAAGAGTTACTAGCATCATAAGATTCAAGAAATACACTCCCTCTTGGAGAGTTCACCAAAACATTAATGACCATTTTTCTATTCTTTGCTGTCCATTTATCCATCATAATGGAACAACCATACGTTTTCCATTGAACCTTATGTTCTTCTACTATCTTGTTTGTCCTCTCCACCTCCTTTTTTAGAAAAGGAACTCTTACCTCATGATACGTGGGAGGCTCCATTCCAGGGCCATATTGGCCGACTGCCTCAATGAATTCACCAAAACTATCTGTGTAGTTAACACAATTGAAAGGAAGTCCTGCATCATACATCCACCTAGCAAAAGCAGATACAGCACAATCCCTCAAAATCTTTCTAGAAGATTCTAAGTCAAAAGATTCACCTTTTCTCTTTTCGTTTGATTTTTGCGAGAAATAGAGATCCAAAGGACCCTTGACGGTGCTATTGATGGAAGACCCACTCCCACTACATGAAGGCATCCTTTGTTGCTTTGAGGGAGGCCCCATTGGCATTGGCATATTCACTTCAAATTCATCATCATCCATTTCATCATTATCAACAAGATTAACCATGGATTCTTCATGGTTTAATTGAGTTTTAAACTCATTTTTCTTCAACATATATTCTTTAATCTCTTCCCTCACTTTATTCGGGACTTTCAGACATACTTTTACATCTCTATAGCCACCCATGAGATGCCTTTTGTGACGAAAGATTCTGCCATTGTATGTCACATCACAAAAGATACATTTGACTTTTGTGTTACTACCCATAGGAGTTCCATATGCCCAAGCCGGATCCCTCTTTTGTGACATCTTGAATGAGAAAATAAAAGTTCACTAAATACTACAAACAAAAGGAAGTTTCAGAAAATAATAAAAAAAGGCTGCTAGCATACACACTGATCACAAAATAAAATAAAAAAAGCAAAAGAATTGGAAAAAAAACCCAGAGGCAGCAGTCAGTAAGAAGAAAAGAGCAGGCAGCAGAGATGAAGAAAAGAAGAGAAGAAGAAGAAAAAAGAGATGAACAAAAAGTTACCTGCAGTCGGTCGAGGTTGAAGAGAGAGGCAGCCAGCAGCCTCAGTCGAGATCTTGAGGAGAGAAAGAAGGGAGGCAGTTAGCAGCCTCAGTCGAGCTCTTCACGAGAAAAAGAAGGGCGGCAGCCAGCAACCTCAGTCGAGAGCTTCAGGAGAGAGAAAGGAAAGAAAGTCGCGAGAAGAGAAGGGAAAAAAGAGTCGCGAGGAGAGAAGGGAAAGAATAGTCGCGAGGAGAGAAGGGAAAGAAGATTTGTGAGGAGAGAGAAGGTTATATTTCAGATTTTTTTCAAAAAACCTAATTTTTTTTAAAAATACCCTAATTGTCGCTTTTTTTTTTTTATAAAAAGCGCGCTTTTTTGCGCTTTTGCCTCAGGGTCGCTTCTCGCTTCTTCCTCTGAAACGAGAGTTTTTTTCAAATCTCCTCGCCTCAAGTTAAAAAAGCGCACAAGGGTCGCCTCGCTTTGAAGCGCGCTTTAAGCGCGGTTTTCTGCGCTTTTAACAACACTGGGTAAATCTATGGTCAATCTAGTAAGGAAGTATGCCCTGAACATACTGAAAGAGGTTTAAAACTTGGCACACGGGAAGACATCCTATTAATAAGATAGGTGGATGTCAAAAGAGCTTCTCCCCAAGAAATTTAGGTACTCCACTTGTGAATATTAAGGCTCTAGTTACCTCCATAAGATGCCTATTTTTTCTCTCAGCTACTCTATTTTGTTGGTGTGTATTAGGGAATGAACTTTGGTGCACTATTCCCTTGGAAGTGAAAAAATTGCCTAGATGGTCTTTAAAATACTCTCTCCCTTGTGACTCCGAAATATTTGAATCTTCTCATGAAATTGTCCCTAACATTTTTTTTGAGAAGGTAACATTGTGTATATTCATTGAAACTAGTGCTTGGGTTGCACTATGTTAGATTTTATTTGCCCTAAATTTCTTACCATAAATAGGTTTTCCTTTTAGGAAAATGTTTTAGATTGACTAATCCTTTTTCTTGTAGGAAAAGGTTTAGGACTCTATAAATAGAGGCATGTTCCTTCTAACTTAATCAGCATTCACAATGTAGTCTTAAGGGCTTTGAGAGTTTTGGTTAGAGTGAGAATTTATGGGTCACAAGCTTGATACGTTATCACTTGTGTGAACCTCTCATGTATTCTGAGTGAATTTGGTTGAGGTTGTTTCTCTCTGTATTTTGTACTCTCATATTTATAGTGGATTGCTCATCTCCTTTGTTGACGTAGGTCGATTGACCGAACCACGTTAAATCTTTGTGTCTTTTGGTATATTTCTCGTTGTCTCCTTACTCGTGGTCTTTCGGGGTTAGCTTTGCTAGCTTCCGCGTTTAAACCTGCTTATTTTCGGTCCTAACACACTAAACCATATTTACAGCTTGTCAAAAAGTAAGAAAACTGAATCTGAATCCTAACAGGAACCCAGGATATCTATAATGGATTCAGTGTCCTCTAAATACATTTGCTTGCACCAGAAACAAAAAAAGCCTGATACAATTTAGTTTGATCTTTTGGAGATCACAATTCTTGCTCTCAAAACATCTAGCATTTCTTTCTTTCCAAACAGTCCACCAAGTACAGTTTGGACAATCCTCCATCTATCTCTATCTGCAGCTCCCACCCCTACTTCTCCCCAACTGTATAAAAGATGCATGATTCTGTTAGGCATAGCCCAAGCAAAACCCCTGAGACTAATGAAAATCCTCCACAGCTAGGATGTGATTCTGCACTGGAGAAACAGATGATTGATTGTCTCAACCTCTTCCCCACATAAATAGCATCTAGAACACATGAAGAACTTCCTTTTCTTGAGATTTTCATGTGTTAAAATTGCTACTCTTGCCAGACACTTTGAAAGGGATTTTAGGTTTCCAAATCTTCTTCCAAGGCCAAAGAGAAGGTTGTTGTCCATCTTGATTTAGCAACTTATATGCAGAGTTTACCTTGAATGTGCCTTTGTTATTTCTGCTCCACCATAATCTATCATGTTCATCCCTTGTTCCTGTAAAAGCTTCCAACCTACCAAAAAAATCAATCACGGTCCCGATTTCCCAATCATTGAAATTCCTTCTAAACTGGAAATTCCATCCATGCTGTGTCCAAACCTCAGCTACACTCACTTGTTTATTCACTGCCAAGTCATGCATCTCCAGAAAGATACTCTTCACGCTAAAGTTGCCCAACCATTTATCCTCCCAAAATGAAGTCTTGATGCCATTTCCTACTTGATGGTCGTATCGATCTTAAAGAGAGGCCACAAGATTCTGAAGGACTTCCATAGGCTTACCCCATATTGTGTAAGTACCTTCTTTATCATCCACTTGTTCTCCTCCATATTTTGCTTGTATCACTTTTCCCCAGTATGGTTGAGTCTCTTGAGAATACCTCCATAACCACTTTAGTCTAAGGGCTTTGTTGTGCTTTTTCAAATTCCTTACTCCAAGACCCCCATGTTTCTTCCCCCAGAGAACCTTGTTCTACTTGACTAAATGTTTGACAGTGGAATCATTTTCCTCTGTCCCTTTCTATAAGAAATCCCTCCTAATTTTATCATGTCTTTGTATCACCCCGTTAGGAATAGGGAAGATGGACATCATGTAAGTAGGTAAGGCATCCAAAACTGAATTAATGAGAGTGACTCTGCCTCTTAAGGAGATGTATTTAGATTTCCATCCGGTAAGCTTTTTCTCACACTTTTCAATCATTGGGTTCCAAATGTTCAAAGCCTTTGATTTGGCTCCTAAGGGCATGCCCAGATAAATGGTACGCAAAGAACCTATCTCCCATCCCAAATCCAAAACCTCCATATTAGAAACATTATTAATAGGATACAACTGACTCTTTCTCCAGTTGATATGCAAACCTGAGACTCCTTCAAACAATACCAAGATTGATCTTAAAACCAATAGTTGTCCCCTATTAACATCACAAAATATTAAGGTGTCATTTTCATACTGTAAATGAGTGAGTTCCATGTTTCCATTAGATATTGAGGTTGAGTTGTGGCTACCTCAAAACCCCTGAGGATTTCGTTCTCTCTAGCCACCTTTATCATGTTATTTAGGCCCTCCATAACAATGATAAAAAGGAAAGGAGATAGGGGATCTCCCTGCCTCAGACCCCTTAACATAAAAAGCCTCAAACATATGTTCTACTTCACTTTTATCTTTCAATAGGTACCAAGTCAGTCTACTGTGATTATATATGAAACTTACAAACCACCTTTTTCCATTTACAGTTGCTAGCTTAGAAGGTCCCCAAACATCGATCGCTATGGATTAACTTAAAGGGTTTTTTTGGGAAGAAGTAGATGAACGTCTGTGTTTACCATTTCACAAAATTCACACTAGAAAGAGGATGTACTTTTATTCATAAACAACTTAGGTAACAAGAGTTTCAAATAATGAAAACTAGGATGACCAAGTCTATAGTTCCATAACATGACTTTATTATCAACTTGAACAAAGTTCAAACAATCTGAACTAAAATTTACTGAGTTGTCTCCATTTTCAAGAAAATAGAGACCTTCAGGCTCTCTAGCATTGCCAATCATCCTCCCCGATACTTTGTCCTGAAATATGCATGACATAGAGTCAAAGATAGCACGCACGACAATTAAGGTTGAGTCAATTTGCTGATGGACAAAAGATTATGAAACAATTTTGGAACATGAAGGAAATCAAAAAAGGTCAAAAGATGGGTTAGTTTGACTTTCTCTTTTCCAATAATTGCTGAGAAGGAACCATCAACAACTTTGACTTGTTTATTTCCTACTAAAGGAGTGTAAGTTGGGAAAAAATGGAAATTCCATGTCATGTAATCACTAGCCCCTGAATCTATGATCCAAGGACTTATACTAGTTGAATCTGTACTTAAAAAACGGATGGGACATTACCTGCTTGGGAAAAAGAACATCTGGGAGTAGAAGGATGAAATTTACTGGTTTAAAGTTGAGGTTGGATTAATTTGTGTAGTAGCTCTACTTGTTCCTTAGTCAAAGGTCTCATTTCTAGAGAAGATCATACCCCAAATTCTTTGCTGGTACGCTAAAAGGCTTCACCATGGTTGTCTTCCATTTTTTTTTGTTCTAGCTAGGCGGTTTCCTATGGATATTCCGGTAAGTCTTACAAGTGTGCCCATATTTTTGCAAAAATCACAACACAACTTCATTGTTATCTCTCTCAAAATTTTGTTAAGAGAACTCTTGACATTTATTGATGCTGCGGGGCAACGAAGCCCAGTCAATGTCGTTTTAGTTACAAGAATAACCTTGCTCTAATAATAACCATGTAGGTTTTGCTACCAAAGTTATATAATTTTATTCATCTATAGAGATACAAATCATATATTTATATAAAAGAGAACCTTCGACCCGCTTACGTGGCGCAACCACAAACAATAATTCTCTTTTGATTTATTTTTTCATAATTAGCCTTACCCTTTCATGAAAAGTTGTGACTTTTATTAAAAGTTAGAACTTTGTTGAAGTTGCAACTTTAATGAAGAGTTGCGACTTTTATGAAAAGTTGTGACTTTTATGAAAAGTTGTGACTTTTATGAAAGGTTGTAACCTTTTCGAAGCGTTGCAATTTTTCCAAATAGTTGTAAACTTTCCGATAAGACACAATAAGTCATTTTTCAAACTACCCTTTGTTGTCTATAAATAAAGGGATTTCCTAGCTTTTTAAAACAACAAAAATTCTGAACCTCTTCTTCTTCTTTACAATTAAATATTTGTGGACTTTGCTCTTGCTGATTGGCTCACTAACACCATTGCATATGTTTTAGATCACGGTATGTATTTTTATAATCATTAATTTTTCTTATGTTATTAAGAATAAATGATAAGATGTAATAATTTTTCATATTCCTTAACATTATTAATATTTGTTACTACGTAATCTTCTAGGTAAGATAATATAGTGTTTTAGTTTTAATGACTTGTAGGTTTTTAAGTATGATTTTATAAATTCCATGATACTAAATTCCTGCACGAAGCGCGGGTAATTTTACTAGTTAATAGTATATAAATAAACTAGCTACCAATCAGATCCTTTGATTCTAGGAGATTTTAAAATGAAGGGACGATCTAATTTCCTTAACCTATTCAACAACATATCACATATGATTCTGTTATATCATTTTAAACCCTACAAAATCATATGTAATCATACTTAGATATTTGCAAATCAACAACTATCCGAATAGTGTATGTTGATTATATCATACTTACAGGGAGATGACTTGCCCGAAATGAAGAATTTAAATAAATAGTTGGCCTCGAAATTCGAGATCAAAGATTTGGGTCAGTTGAAATATCTTGGTATGGAAGTTGCAAGATTAAAAGAAGGCATTATAGTGTCACAAAGGATGTATGTACTAGATCTTCTAAAAGAGACCAACATGAGTGGTTGTTGTCCAGTTGAAACACAAACTGATCCGAATATAAAATTCGGAAACAAAGAAGGAAATTCAGTTGACTAAAGTCAATAGCAGAGACTAGTGGGGAAGTTGATCTACTTATGACACACTCGGCCTGATATAGCTTTTGTTGTAAGCTTAGTGAGTCAATTTATGCACTCTCCGAAGAAAGAGCACCAAGAAGCAGTCTACAAAATTCTAAGATATTTGAAAAATTCACTGAGGAAAGGATTGTTTTCCGGAAAAGGTCAAGGTAGGCATTGAAAGCTTTAAAGATGCAGATTGGGCAGGTTCTACTATTGATAGGAGGTCTACATTGAGATTTTGTACTTTTATCTACGGAAATCTTGTTACTTGGAGGAGTAAAAAGCAGAATGTTGTAGCCCGTGCAGTGCTAAAGCTGAATATCGATCTATGGCCCATGGGACCTGTGAAATGATTTTGCTTAAAAAGATTATGGAACTAAAAAAATTGTTTGTGTTACCAATGAAGTTGAACTGTGACAACAAAGCTGCCATAATTATTGCTCACAATCCAGTTCAACTTGACAGAACAAAGCATGTTGAAGTGGGTAGGTACTTAATAAAAAAGGAGATTGAAGAAGGAAATGTGTGCAAGCATTTTGTCCCAACAAATCAGCAAATTGCGGGTATTTTCACAAAATGGTTGTTTAAAACAAAGTTTGAAATTCTTGTAAGCAACTTAGGCATGAAAGATATTTACATGCCAACTTAAGGGGAGTATTGATTTGTACTATCTAAGTGTGATTAGATATGATTTTGTTAGATTTAAATTGATCTAACAAAATCGTTTCGGATATGCTTTTGAATAGGTTAGGATATTAGATCATCCCTTGATTCTTAAATCTCCTAGAATCGAGGGATCTAATCGCTAGCTAGTTTATTTTTCTATACTATAAATTTGTATCTCTATGGATAAATAAAATTGTACAATTTTGTTACCAAAACTTATAGTTACAAAATTACAATAAGTGTGGTGTGCTTCACAATCATTGGAAAAACTACTAGACACTTCTTCTAATGTGAATCTGATCTCTTGTTTGAGTAACGAAACCTCCCTTTTGAAATGCAAAGGCCCAATGTTAAGTGACGTAAGTACATACGAGATTGTATTTTGTATAAGGGCAGAATGAAACATAACTAAAAGAGAGACAAGACAATCAATGGAGACATAATCAAAACGTGGAACATTCAAGCGACCAAAAATAATTAAGTTGATCTTGACGTTCGTAGTTTATTATGGGAGTTTTTTAAGTATAATCAACATAATCCACCATGGGAGCACATGGAGTCAAGTAATTGGCCGAATTAGCTAGGCCTTTCCATATCTTGTTGGGTGTGAAACATACATAACATAGTTTTGCTAGCAAAAGATCGATAATATGCCTTGTTGGTCAACCTAGAGGATACTCCCAACTCAACGGTGCGATCCAAATCTTATGTTGGCAAATGTAGTTTCGGGCACTTGTCGAATAGACTAATGCCTTTTCAGTTTACCATTAGTTCAGTCCAAAGTATCATGATCGTAAATCATGCTTTGTTTTGAGAGCTCATAATCATGGTTGCAAAACTCATTAGTAGTAATATGTCATAATTCATGGAACAAAAATCATAGGAAAATCAACTCATTATAGCATAATGTTTATATGTTGAAAAAAGGGCATAATCGTGATTTAGTAGAACATGCATGGGATTAAACCTGAGAAAATTTATAGGATTCATGGTGTTCATAGTGAGTCTTCATGAACAAAGAACATCAAAATCATACCTACCCCCTAGTTATCTCATGGAGGAGAAACTTTCGGGTTTTTCAATAAAACAGACACAGGGAAGATCAATAACGTTCCCACGCAAATGGATAGCCTTACATGCCTTTATCATAACTAATCACAGAAAAATATCCAATATTTGAATAAGAATGTTCAAAACCCTAGGCTTGACCTTGTTGAGCAGAAATTCCTTGAAGATCCTCTGATCATGGATTAGAATTATGTTATAGATTTGATTATGGTGATAGAATTTCTTAGAATTGAATTGATCAGTTTAGGAAGACTTACTGTAGTGTAGAGAGGTGTTGACAAGAGAGGAGGAACATTCTGGGGTTCTCAAAAACGAAGGAATGGTGAACGGTTTGGTAAAGTCAGAAAAGGCCGTTTTTTTAGACTTTGACTGGGCTGAACATTCACTGTGATGGGTGCTGCATTGTGGTGCCCGCTGCATTTCTACACTTGGTCAATTTCTGTCCTCTTACTCCCAATAATTTTCAGTGCGGCGCGGTGACTATCATGTTGGGCGTCATGTCGCAGTGGCTGGTATGTCCTACACTTAGTATGATACTCAGGATCCTCTATTTCTTTCACCGCAGTGTGGTGCCCCTAGCAGTGAATTTTACCTTGTTGGGGACCACGTCGTGCCAATTGTGGTGTGCCAACACTTAGATAATCTATTTCTTTGGGTAAAACGTTCATAACTTCTTCTATTGGACGGGGGAATGACGAGTAGTTAGATGCATTGGAATTCAAATACCAATACTGTGTCAAGCATTCCACCAAATTCTCGTTAACGTCACAAAAATCCTCCAAATTCATCACGTTCCATAGGTTCAATATGTAGAGTGGGAATACGAGGTGTTACAGCTTGGACTGTGAAAAACAGAGCTTTATTTCTCTACCTTAGATACTGTATAATTAGGGAGAATGGGTATAATATGATTGAGCAGCGTGAGAATTCTATTGAACTTAGTTAGGTTTTGATATAAACTATATTGATTAAAAATTAGGTAAGCTACAGATTCTAGGGAAGATGTCCTAGCACCTAATACTCACATGCTAGGCAGTCACAATAGCTAAATCAATGCAAAAGTAGGGAAATAACTCAACACTCCCAAATTATCCTCCTAAGTTATGGTCATATTTGGTTACTTTTCACATAAAAGGCATCAGTTTCTCTCAGGTTGAAGTTGAGCTGACTATACCTCATGAAGACAAACTACGTCAGTTGAAGTTGAAGCTTTTGAGCAAACATCAGATACCAATTCTTAAAGATGTCAATGGATTCAGTTCCTCTGAGAATTCGTCTGCACTCAAGTTTGTATCTCCTTACCAAGTTTGATTTTTTGATGATATAGATTATTTGTATGTATCAGGAAACAATATTATAGATATAGTTGGTTTACTATCTGATGGCTGCTATTAAGATATGATAATGCTGTTAAGTTCTTCTTCATAACCCCTCTCACCCCCTCTCCCTCTTCAGGGAAGTTAGGTTTGCTGACGCTCAAGGTAGGGGAATTCCACAGTCAATTCGTGCATTTGCTCGTGTTCTGTGCTCCAATTCTCCACAAGGTCCTAGGGTCATCTTTTTTTCCGTGCATTTGTTCAGCTATCTTTACAGTCAATATTTCCAATTTCACAATATACTAACCTTGTTTAAACTGTAACATGTAGAGATAAATTATTTGGCCATGGAAGCTGCAGAAAATGATGGTCGGGTGGCTCGGCGTCCACTAAAGGACAAGAGCAGAGAGATTCAAGCACATCAGTTTTTGCTCTCAAAAATCACTGGGCTAATAGATGAGTATAATGCATCTATTAAGGTAAGAATAATAGTTTATTCATATGTTTTAGAAAGATTCATATAGATTCAGCACGGAACCACAAATAAGAATTTGTTAGGTGCAACTGCTCTAGATAGTACTTTTGCTGACAGGCCATATTTAAAGAGAAGTGGATATTTCAAACACCAGAGTTGCAGGCCACTTTGCAGGCACTGCTGATGAAAATAATTAACTGCAAAGAACTTGTATAATATTATTTAATGCTAAACCAACATAAAATGATGCAGAAGACTAAGTTGAGTTCTCTATGCAAGGTGCATTTCTACTTGGCCGCTTAAGGGGGGAGCAGCCCTTAGATGGATCTCCTGCCACCCATGCAGGAAGGGTTGCGCTAACAATAAGTCCCAACCCCCCTTTGTATGGGATTGACATATGCTTACAACTACTATGCAATAGTGAGAGGAAAATGCCATAATGGCTTCATGATTCTAGCTTTTAGTGAAGGAAAGATTACTTTTTCTTTTTTTAAGGTCTCCTCCTACTTCCATTTTTTTTCAGTAAAATTGCAGCCTTCAAGTGTAGTAAGAAGTAGAGTGGGTATTCGGTTCTTCGGGTTGGTTCGGTTATTCAATAGTTCCTACATCTGGGTCGGTCTTTTCTAATTTGGTTCTTAGGTATGGGCCTTATTAATGTGCTAATTTTCTTCTTCTCAAATGACTATTTTTAAGGGATTCTTACATAGGTACCACACAAAAAATTTCAGCTAAAGGCATCCTGTATATGTAATGTATACCCCTCAACTATGTGATTTGGTACAAAATTATCCTTCTACCTTTTGGGCCTAAAACGACTTTGACGTCAACCTTTTGGATTTTGCCTCATCTTTAACAACCTAAATAATAACCTCAATTAGCAAATTCATTTATGACGTTTAGCTATCTTAATAATTAATTAAACTAATTAAAAAACCAAATATCCACCCAAAAATCCCACCCATAACCCAGATCTTTTAACCCAAATATTCTAACTCAAATTCAACACTGTCAACCCAATTTCATTCATCATTGTCAACTGTAAATTCAACACCATATCCTATCAGTGACGATACTGAGGAGAGACATTCGCTTATCCTATTCCCTTCGCTATTATTTTCCTCCGATGACAAGTTAATACTGTGGCAGAACAACAATCTTTCTTTTGTTTTTATTTTTGCACGAATGGCGGGCAAGACCTTAACAAGTGCATTTTCTGACAAAGCTTATATTTGTTTCATAGTAATTGATATTCTGGAAAATAAGTACTCCAATCTTACATAAAATGCATTATGTTTTTGTACTATATAAACTCACCCACTATGAATTTACAGTTGACAGTGTTGAATTTGGGTTAAAAGATTTGGGTTATGGGTGGGTATTTGTTTTTTTTAAAATTAGTTTAATTAATTATTAGAGTAGCCAATAGAATAGCGACACGTGATAAATTAATTTGCTAATTGAGGTTATTATTTAGGCTGTTAAAGATGAGGGCAAAATAGAGCCAAAAGGTTGGCGCCAAGGGCATTTTAGGTCCGAAAGGTAGAAGAAGGGTAATTTTGTACCAATTCGCATAGTTGAGGGGTATTTAAGGCTCTTTTCTATGTATAAATAATGTATAGCCGTATATATATGATGTATAAGAGATGTATATGCATTCTTATGCATTGTTATACAATATTTACATTGTTATATAATGTATCTATATTGTATAAATACTGTATAACCATGTATATATGATGTATAAATCTAAGTGTCTCTGACTCTTCACTTTTGGTGTTGCACCCATGTCGACACGACATGGATCCGTGTCCAATTTGGCCAACCAATTTTGAGCACTTTGACCAAAATCGATGTGGAAAGTTTGGACAATGTTATCTTATCTGGAATCTGTACAAAAGCTAAGGTGAAATTGAAGAAATGGAATACCGTTTGTATTGAAATTTCTATATCACTCTTTTTCCTTTAATCTCCTTCCCGGATTCTCCTCAAGTTCTCCACATAATATCTCATAATTTAGGTTTTGTAACTCTATTTTTAGATGTTTTAATTATTTTGAGGCGGATCCCCACACTAGTATCCATGTCCCAACTATTCACAAATTATTTTGAGGCGGATCCCCACACTGGCACCTTAGTCTGAGCAACTTATGTATGAACAGTGTATTCACAGCAATATACACAAAATCAAATGCTAACCAGGTTGTCTTCTTCATCAACTATTCAATTGCTTGAATCGGTGTTCGAAACGTGTCTTCTTCATCAACTATTCCACTACTCAAATCGGTTCGAAAATTTCCAATCGACATTTATCTATCTCCCAAAGTAGAACTCCTAAAATGGAGAGAAAAGAGAAAAGAACTTGTCATACAGACGATCAAGGAATAACTTGGCACCGCCGAAATGACATAATATGTTTGTTGGACGACCAAATGGGTGTATAGCGAAGGTTGTGTGAGACACTTATATTGCTCGCACCACCAACTTCTACAACTTTGTTCACCACTGATCGCAACCATGACATCGCCAATCAAATAATTGAGTTTCTGGTTAGATTCTCCCAGTGTTGTGAAAGGCGATCGCCTCGTTGCCGATGAGGCGAGACAACCCGTCATCCCCTTTTAGTTTTTTGACGAGGCAATCTTCAAAAGGAGATGCCATGGAGACAATGGCGACAAAGGCGAGAGAACAAAGGCATCACCTTTTGTATTTTCTTAAAAACACGCGACTAATTTAGGGTTTTAAAAGTTAAAAAAGGTAATTTTGGGGTTCGCTTTTCAAAATGTACAGTTACACTCTTTAGACTGTGACTGCATCTCCGACTGCAACTAGTCATCCGTGACCAAGCGGACTTTTCCAGCAACTCCAAAGTCTTACCAATACGTATTACTTCTTTCTTCTTCTAATTTCTTTCTTTTACTTCTTCAGATTTCTTCTTCCTCTATCTTTTATCCTTCTTCAGGCTTCAGAGTTACTTTCACCTCTATTTTTTTCGAACTGATTTTACTCTTCTTATGTTTTTTTCTCATTCATGTTCTAGACTTATAGTATGTACTATCTATTTTTAATTTTTCAATTCAAATATTTGCTATTATGTTATTGCAGTTGAGATTTTGATTATTTATATATGCAATTAAATATTTTAATTTTTTGGTATTAATTGGAACCACCATTCAAAAAGGTGAACACCTCGCCACTCACCACTCGCCTCACCTTGTGGCGAGGCCGAACCTTGTTTTCTTTTGTCAAATGTCTCCTTTCGACGTCCAAAACATTGATTCTCCAATGGATGACATTGAAGAAGAAGAAGAAATGGAATGAGACACTGGAACTGGAGTTTGTTTTTTGTACAAGAGACGAAGAAAGAGGTGAGATTGTTCGGTAGAGAGAAAAGAGATGGAGGAGAATACAAAGGAGGAAAATAAGGCTATCCACTTATATATTGAAATGAGCAATAATTGGACTATTTTGGGTAAGAACTATGGTTGAATGGTCATTTTGCCCAAGGAGTGGCACAACTCATATTCCAATGGAGTACATCAAGAACCAAAACTCCATGTTCCTTATGTCACTCGTAATTAAGTTATAATTTTTCATAAGATAATTCTGATAATACTGGCACATTTCCTCTGTTTTCATCCATTTTTGCAGCCAATAATACACAGGCTTCTGATAATAACCTCGCTGCCCTGTATTAGCAGTAGCAGTAGTAGTAGTAGTAGACAAGACATGACTCACTTGCAGCTCATCCAGGACATGAATGTAGATAGAATGATATGGATGTCAAGGATTAGGGTAGAAGGGTAGTAGGTTGAGCGTTGTCTAGTTCGCTTTTCAATATTGTAATTATTACTCTCCCACTATCTTATTCTTTGATATTAGTATACTGGTTGTTTCCTTTACTTCATTTATCATATTGCTTTGTCGTTGCTACTAGCCTTTTTCGTTGTTTTCAGCATGATTTCTTCGACTGTGTTTGCTTTACATACTTGATTTTCATATGCTTAACTTGAGCAGTGGGCCTATTAGAAACAACCTTTCTACCTTCACAAGGCAGGGGTAAGGCTGCATACATCCCACCTTTTTCTGGCCCAACTTGTGGGATTATAATGGTTATGTTGTTGTTAGTAGCAGTAATTAGCCAGGCAGAAGTAAAAAGTTTGTGTAATAAAATTTTGGTGAACCAGACACTATAACCGAGAACCAAATAGCGAAGTTTTAGAAAAATAGAACTGAAAAACCGAAATCAAAGAACCAAATTAATTTGGTTTGGTCCGGTTTTCAGTTTTCGGTATTTATGTTCTGCTTACCCCTATTAAGAAGTGTGCTTATTACTTATGGGAAAGACATTACTTTTTAACTTCATCATTTTCTAAGTTCAACGATGTCTGGCTGAATAATGGATGCCTCACATTGTCATGGAAATGCATATTGTTCTTTGTATACATGACATTATAGGAAACAGTTATTTCCTGGCAGACATCACTGTGTGATTAATGGTAGAAATAATCAGTGTGTTCATTTGGCACTCTTGAACTTTTCACTTCACTTTTGCCTATTCAGTCATTGGAGCTGCCTACTCTCTGCTTGGTTGGAAAACTTGATATGCGGAGACAAATGGCTCAATACCTTCTCACGGGTGAGCTTCGTGTACTGAAATCTGCTGCACTATGGCTGGAAAATTATTGTAAAACTTAATCAAGAGTCTAGACAACATTCTTATGCTCATTTGAGAAGCAAAAATCTAATTGCTGGTGGAGTCAGGTGCAAACTTTAGTTATCATAATTTGAATGGGCAGTTTTTCTTAAGGTGTTGTATTTGATTGAATGACTTTGGATCCTATAAAATATAAGAATTTGTTCTGTTTGCTTTCCTACTGATGGAAAACAATGATCTTCATTTGGCTTAAGGGCATAAATAATCTGTATCCTGTCACTGCAGATAATTTTGCTCCCTGTGGGGGAAGTCTGGTTCCCTCAAGTCTAAACTTATTGAAACTAGCATGTAATCTTTTAGTTGACGAGGCCTTGCATAGCTGCTAAAATAGTTCTCAGGCCTCTGTACATTGATGAGTACTGTGTGATATAATTGGCGTGTAAATATTCTGAAAATAGTGCTGTTCTGGTTCATCATTTTGACGAGGCCTTGCATAGCTGCTAAAATAGTTCTCAGGCCTCTGTACATTGATGAGTACTGTGTGATATAATTGGCGTGTAAATATTCTGAAAATAGTGCTGTTCTGGTTCATCATTCAGTGATTACTGAGACAATACATCATTATAACCTTTTCAGGCTACATTGTTTGCTCTCATATAGATGCAGATATAATATTGGGAAAGGGAGGTCCAATTTTTCTTTCTTGAAATGTTTAAATTGCAATTTTATGGGGAACAATATTATTAGAATCAACTACAATACTGTAGGTTTTGTAAAATTTTCATTCATCACATGGCGGATGACAAGATGCATGAAGCATGGAAAGAGGGGAAAAGACGATTGATTAACCACTACTCTTTTTATGGATAACATAGTTGTGTTCAGAAATTCCTGAACTTGTACAATAAGCTCCCTGCCTTTCGTTTTCTGTAACTTATCTTCCAGCTTCTCTTTTCCTTGTGTCTTTTTGGTTACTTTGTCTATGTCTGCTTAATGAATGTATCCCTATCTATTGGTGTTAAATTGTGAGCTGTCTTTTATCTCCCCTAAATTATACAAGTGTACTTGGATGAAAAACAGAGACCATAAAAATATTCTTGATAATATTACTGATAAAGCAGACCAATTTTTTCCCCACCAAACAAATTCACACTCTGCTTTCTATATAAGCCTCACTCTTCATCCACCAAAGCTCAAGAAACAGTCTGCTATAACAATGGCTCATCAGTCTCTTTACCTTCTCTTCCTCGTTGTCTTATCATCAATCAGGAGCCATGTAATTCAAGTTGAGGCTCGCCATCTTCTGGACGCAACTTTGCCAGATCTCCCCATTGGTCTCCCAAAACCTGAGCTACCAACATTACCTATGCCCAATCTTCCACTGCCGCAGCCTGGATTGCCCACACTACCTATGCCCAATCTTCCACTGCCGCAGCCTGGATTGCCCACATTACCTATGCCTAATCTTCCTCTGCCACAACTTCCAAACCCTCAGCTGCCACCTTTGCCTAAACCGGATTTGCCATTACCTATGCCACAACTTCCCAAACCTCAGCTACCTTTGCCACAGTTGCCAATACCATTGCCACCTCTGCCAAGCCCTTAAGTACTCATGTTCTTTCAATGATTGGGAAGTGTACTACGTGCTATCCAGGATGACTCGTTTGTATCATTATTGTCGTATTTGTGAACCTGCTCATGTAATGTTGTTAAACTTTCGTATGTAATCTCTAATTAGTAAGTCAATTGTGTCAGTTAACATTATTAAATTACTTCTGTGAATGATTGCTCACCTCTATTCTACTGTCGGTATACTAACACGATTGCAAGGTTAAAATTTGTACAAGAATATACTGACCACTCACTAACAAATGGAAAAATTATGGAACCACTCAAAATTAAAATTTATTTATGGAAAATAACTATAGTTTTAATATAGTGTAAAACAAAAAGAGCAATATTTTGTTTTTATAGCAAACTCCTCCCCTCTCTGTGTATGTCTCTCTTCTGACGATAAGAAAAAATTCATTCAAATGTACTATGTATCAATTGTATTTGATTAAACATAGGTGATAGTTTCGTATTTTATTACTTTTGTATTTAAAAAATAATATTTTGTTTTTTGTATTAATTGTATTTGTATCAATACAAAATGCATTCATCCTCTCTTTCAAATGTATTTGTATCCAATCAAAGAGAGGACGAATACATTTGTATATTGAATACAATTGATACTAAATAAATAAAGAATAAAATGCAAAATAAATACAAAGTACGATTTATTGTATTTCCAATACAATTGATACAAAACTAATACATAATACAATGCAAAATAAATACAATCCTCTCTGCTTCCTGATACAAAACTAATACATAATACAATGCAAAATAAATACAATCCTCTCTGCTTCCTCTCTAGAATTTACTTGTCTCTCTCTTCTTATCAAGTATACATTTTGATACAAATCAACTTATTTTTGTATTTTTTTTCTTCCGAATCAGCCAAAAATATACCCTCTCCCGTCTCGCTCGCCTCTCTTCTATCTCTTATAACATTTTGCTATTATTCATAATTAAGCAAACTATAGCTATAGAATGCCTAATATTTGCTATTTTTGAAAATTTTCCCTGAAAAATTTCGTTTTTGATTGGCCTTTGATATACTTTACCTTGAGACAAGGGTCTATCAGAAACAACCTCTCTATTATTGGGTAGCAACCTCTCTATTACTTTGTAGCAAAGGTTTGTACATAACTCTGTTTTCTACACTCACTTATGGAATTATACGAGAAATTTATTGTTAAGAGATTTCCATAAGTCGAAATTTAAGAGGAACTCTTATAATTGTAGTCACATTCTTTATGCTTTAAAATAGAATTTACATTAGATAAAAGTCATTTTATTATCAATTTGTTAATATTTAAAACTTTAAAATTAACTAACTCTTTTTAAAAATTAAATTATGAATTACTTGTGCATAGTACTACAATTTAGGACTTTAAAATCAATTAAAATTTTATGTTATATAAACTATTAGTAAAATTACTCGTGCTTCATGCGGTAATTTAATTTCACGAAATTTATAAAAAATACTTAAAAGATTATTAGTCATTAAAACTAAAACACTATATTATCTTACATACAAGATTACGTACTAATGAACATTAATAATTATATAAAATATCCTTTTGCTTCTTGAAAGTTTTACCATTTGATATTTTTGGGGAATCCAATAAACATCAACTTGAGATATTGAGTTTTCTAATAAATAAATAATTGGTGGTGATGTGATAAATAAATTTGAAAGTGTGAAAAAAGTAAACGAAAAATTCTAATTTTCAATGTGTAGAAAGTCTAGCGCTAACTTTTGCTTTACATAATCAATTTAAAGTTTCCAATTTAAATGTATCATAAGAAATTATTAAAATAGAAAATAAAAGAAAAAATATATCATATTAGACCACAATTAAACTTATCATACATATTTAAAAGACACAAAATATTACACAAAAATATTCAGTTTGTTTGGTTTCTTTTTAAAAATGAGCATACTAGAGTGTCAAGACCGGAATCTAGACCCCAGAAGAGACCGGCGTCGTTGACATCTCAGAGGTCGCATACAAGCCTACATACGTCATTCTTACTTCATATAGGTTAATTTTAGCGGAAAATTTTGAACTTTTTGTCTTCTTACTTTATGCTAAACATTTTAAACTTAACATCATAGGCGTTCACAAATCAACCATCTAATATAGTGATAATCAAATGAAAGAAACAGTTCATAATTCCCTTAAACATATTTTTGCCAAAATGACACCAATACAAAGTATGAAATGAAAGTGAAAAGAAACACTAGAGGAACATGCTCCACTAGCTAAAACCTACGTCTAAGCTAGATAATAATGGTAGGCATCCTCGATAGCATGAGGGCCTACCAAGTCCGGATGAAAACTCCACGTCCGGATAGCTGCAACGTCAACCTGTAAGCTCTAGCATCCACCTGTGCCTGCACCTAAAAATATAGAGTTGTATGGGATTAATACACACTTGTACTAAGTATGGGTATATGCAAGCACACACCCACGACATGCATGAGTAAGGATAGCTCTTTCCTAACAACATGATCATGGAAGTCAAGTCAGTGGACTAGCCAAATTGGGATTAGAAAAGTCAGTTAACTTTCCAAAATTGGATTAGGAAAGTTAGTAAGCTTTTGAAATTTAAATAAGAAAGTCATGCCATGAGAGTAACATGCATCACCATATTTATCATATTGCACACAACACATAACATCTTACACATAGCACACATCATATTGCATATAGCACATAACATCTTACATATAGCACATATCATATGCCATGAGACCTTGGAATCATGGACATTACATTAAGACTTTCCAAAATGGGGGCTCAACATATGGGACCTCAACTAGGGAGTCTTCATTATCATACACAGAGTCTGCTTCATTTATTTATATGTACTTCATTTCATTTCGTTCATAGGCTAGTGTGAACACCAGCTATACCTCAGATGTAGTTTAAGACTTTCATCGGGTTTGCTGTGCAATGATCAAGAATAACCTAGTGTCATTACTTGAGTCTAGCTCACCTCTTGACTATCCTATCCTAACACCTTTGGTATCGTTCATTTCATTATGTGCATCATTGAGGCTTGCCTCATTTATTCATTGGGAACTTTAACTTTAATCGACATAGATCATGAAATTCAGTGTCTCTCCCACACCGAAAAGAGGTGGAATCACCGGCCAAAGTGACCCAAAACATGCTAGCGTAGATGGGAATTTAACCCCGCCAGATCCCTATATTGGCAGTATAGGTTCGAAGACTAGGATATATAAGGAGATCCATACCTGGCATGCCGGACAGTCTCATCTCATGAGAGTTACGTGAACCTCCGCCCTTCCCAAAAGAAGGCATCACCGCTCATAGCTAGTCTATCGGTGCTCAGTATAAAGTTCCATTACATTCAACTCATATGTCATGGAAGCTGGCTTCTAGTATGAGGACATCATAGCTCAATAGATGATTTCTCATCTCATCATTAGTATTAAGTGTGTTAATCTCAATAATTTCATTAGAGTGTTCATAGAGACTGGTCTCTTCATTAACTTTACACTCTCATAGGTGAGTACGTTTTGGTAACATTTACTTAGGCTCATTTGAGATTGTTCTCATCTTTTACATTAGCCTCATATCATGTTTTCACCATATTCATTAACATTAGTACAATTGCTCTTCATAATTACTCACCCTATTTTACGTGAATGTTCATTTCATCATATGCCAATGCACTTAGTCATTTAGTGTGTTTCACACTCGTACTTAACCCTTCTAGGGTTACTTCATTTCTTTACATAGATCTTATGTTCACTTATTCTTAAACGTATGCTAGACTTATGGGTCTATACATACTATCCATGAGGCTCCATTCATAGTTCGTTAACTGACTCACATCTTTCTATGATTATGTAGTGCAAGACTTATGCATCTTGTATGTATGCCAAGATTTTGATTTTGATCTAAGTAGATGACATGTATTCTTGAACATTTAATTCACGTATGATTTATGCATGAATAAGGAAATTTGGGCCAGGGAACCCAAGTTCGCATATCTTGGACAATACCTACATTTTTTCTTGACTTATTTTTAGTACTCATGAGATTGGGACCCTAGATCGAGCCCCAACATCAACATTCTATCTTTATTTTTCTGTTTGGATTCAACTCTTATTTGGCCGAAGGGTTATGGGATCAAACCCCCACAACCCCTTTTTATTTTTCATTTAAAATTGTGTTGCCCAATTCGCCTAAACTAAGAGGTTGTATGATGACTGTGATCAAACCCCCACAGCCTATCTTTATTCACTCTTTATTTTTCTACTGACAGGGAGGTTGTGGGTTCGAACCTCCACAACCTCTTTATTTTGTTTTTACTTAAAAATTGACTTACTTTGCGTTTGGCAGTGAGGTTGTGGGATCGGGCCCCCACAACCTCACTTTGTTCTCTAATTTATTTCGCCCCTTTCCCCTTTCCAGCCTTGAGGTCGTGGGTTCGATTCCCACGCCTCACACTTCCTTTCTTTTATTTTTCTTTCCCTTCATCTATTGCCTGGAGGTCGTGGGTTCGATTCACACGCCTCCCATATTATTTATTTAAATTTTTGCATCCTCCTTACTCACTTGTACACCCCATTTCGAATCCCCCAAACCCTTTTTTTTCTTTATTTTCTTGCGAAATTAAGGTTCTACATGGGTGAGGTCACATGTTCGAATCCTGGTGGCCTCATCCCTTTTAAAACCAATTAAATTTCCAGATTACTCTTCTATACTTTAGCCTAAACGAAACTTGTTGTTTTTGCTGGAAAATAAGTCATTTTCTTACCTTGTTTTCACCAATATTTCCACTTGAAAACTTAGGAAAAATCATGGATTATTTAACACCTTTTTGGGGTGTATTTCATGGATTCGTTTAACACATTCTTAGGTGTAGATACATTGTTGTTTTAGCTGCAACTTTCCACTTAAAATCAGTCACATACACCTCATATGAACATCACGAATTACACATTTTATGCACGTTAATTTCAGCCATCAAACTAACCATTTTAAAACTTCAAAACGGATAACAACAACACCAAATATTTACATATTGAACCACATCATTTTCGGTTCGAATCATTGAACATTCTTGCTATTTCCAAACACAATCATAAAGAATATCATATTTCACACTTAGCTACCAGCAACCATACCAACAACATAATTTCTAACCTAATTTAGATTAAAATCGGAAGGAGACTAGGGACAAGGAGTTCAACATTCAAGGGGACAACCCTAGTTTCATACGTTTGAATTTTGTAGAAAGAAACTTCTCTTGGATAAAGGATCCCAAGAGAGAAAATCCATAGCTTATTTTGACATTCAAACATTGAAGTTGCTTCCTAGACCCTCTCCATAAGTCACGCCCAAGCCATGTTTTTAACACAGTTTTTTACGGAAAGACTCCTCTCTTTGCCTAACGTTTTTTGCTATATTTGAATAAGTTTTTTTAACATGAAAGTTTTTCAAGTGTTAAGAAAGCTTAGTTGCTGATCAGTTCTTGTATTTTTCTAGCAGAGAGAATGTGAAAGAGCGGAGAAAACGTCAGAGAGATGAGCGTGAGAGAGAGTTTAAAGAGGTGAAATAGTTTAGACTTAGTCAACTAGGAGACTTAGTCATAAAAACATATTAATTAATTAATAAATAATAATTAATAATAAAATCTGATTTTCCTTTTTAAATCAGCCATTAATTATTAATTTATTAAATTAATTCACCAATAAATATATCACATTAAATCATTGCTCCCACCTAGGTTCGACCCCGGGTGGAGCAAGATTTAACTTCAAGAGCTCCATTTTGTCTCTCTCTCTCCCCAATTTGCCCCTTCAAATTATTAAATAAATAATTGATTATATATTTAGGATAATTACGATACTACCCTTAGCCAGGAAAAAGACCATTGGACCCCTAGACCCTTCAAACCTAAGATTTCCTTTTTTTAAGTCCGATAAAGACTCATTCGAGTAAATCTTCGTATTCGAGAGCCCTACATGGTTGGACCCAACCTTTACAAGCTCAACTAACTCCCTAAGTTAGTTTACTTGGCTGTAGCAAGGTTCCCGGGGTCTGGTTCTACGCGCATCAATCCGTGCGAACCCTAGTCTAATCACAGGCATTCTTGACACATTAGCATTTATTATCTTATTCATTTTTAGGGTTGTTACATTATCCCCCCCCCCCCAGGAACATTCTTCCCTGAATGACACTTCTACTGTCTAGCGTAATGACATTCAAATCATAACATAATCATTATGCATAGTTAAGCAATAGCAACAAAATATGGGGAGATAATGAAACTCAGACTTAAGAGTAGGAAGTCTAACCTCAAGAGATGAACAGATGAGGGTAACGGGGTCTCATGTCGGCCTTAGCCTCCCACGTAGAACCCTCAACAAGATGATTTTTCCATAATACCTTCACTGTGGCAATCTCCTTGTTCCTCTGCTGCTTGATCTGTCTGTCGAAGATCTCTACAGTTACCTCCTCATAGTACAACTCTTCATCGACCCCCAAACCTTCCACAAGTAGAATCGATGTTGGATTACCTAGGCACTTATTTAACATGGATACATGAAAGACTACATGGACAGATGCTAGCTCCGCAGGCAATGCCAACTCATAGGCTACCTCACCCACACGCTGTAGGATCTCGTATGGCCCAACATACCTCGGACTCAACTTCCCCTTCCTGCCAAACCTCATCACCCCCTTCATAGGTGAGATTTTAAGATAGACCTGTTCACCAACATCAAACTCTAAGGGTCATTTTCTGTTATCTGCATATGACTTCTGCCGACTGTAAGCAGTAGCCAACCTGTCTCTATTCACTCTGAACTTCTCTAAGGCCTCATGAATGATCTCTAGACCCAAAATGATGACTCTCCAACCTCAAACCACCCAACTAGAGATTTACACCTCCTACCATACAGTGCCTCAAACGGTGCCATCCCAATGCTGGAGTGATAGCTATTATTATACGAGAACTCTATCAAAGGCAAATGGTCATCCCAATTACCCCTAAAGTCAATCACACACGCCCTTAACATGTCCTCAATGTCTGAATGGTGTGCTCATCTTCCCATCAGTCTGAGGAGGAAAGAAAGTACTATGCTTTACCTGCGTGCCCAAGCTTTTCTGGAAAGATCTCCAGATATGTGAAATAAACTGAGCTCCTCTATCTGAAATGATAGATAGAGGGATGCCATGCCATCTCACAATCTCACAAATGTAAGTAGACTTCGCAGGGATAAAGTGGGCAGACTTAGTCAATCTGTCCACAATAACCCATATGAAGTCATGCTCTCTCTTAGTCCTCGGAAGACCAACCACGAAGTCTATATTAATGTCCTCTCACTTCCAAGTCAGAATCTCAATAATCTGAGTAAGACCGCCAGGCTTAAGATGTTCTGCCTTAACCTGCTGACAATTAGGACACTTGGCCACATATTCTGCAATGTCCTTCTTCATGCCATCCCACCAATAAATCTTCTTAAGATCATGATACATCTTGGTGGAACCTGGATGTATGGAATATCTAGAACCATGGGCCTCTGCAACAATCTTGGTCTATAAATCATCCACATGTGGTATACACAGTCTGTCTTGATACCTAAGTATGTCATCACCTCCAAAAGCGACAGACTCATTCATCTTTATCAACATTGAGTCCTTCAACTCCATCAACATAGGATCGAGATGCTGACCCTGATTGACTTCAACTACCAAGGATGATTCAAAACTAGGATGAACTGAAACACCCCCACTAGTAGAGTCAACCAATCGCACACCTAATCTGTCCAGTATGTGTACATCTTTCGCTAACTCTTTCTTTTCATCCTCAATGTGGGTTGTACTTCCCATGCTCATCCTGCTCAATGCATCGGCTACAATATTAGCCTTACCTGGATGGTAGTGAACATTAATGTCATAATCCTTCAACAACTCCAACCATCTCCGCTGACGTAGATTCAACTCCCTCTGTGTGAACACGTACTGGAGACTCTTGTGGTCTGTGAACACATCCACATGCACTCTATACAAATAGTGCCTGCACAGTTTCAGTGCAAACACCACAACTTCCAACTCCAGGTCATGAGTGGGATAATTATTTTCATAAACCTTGAGCTGTCTCGACGCATAAGCTATCACCTTACCAGTCTGCATAAGAACACAACCCAAACCAACCCTAGATGCATTACAATAAATAATGTAATTCTCACCACACTTAGGCAAAGTAAGCACCGGGGTTGAAGTGAGTCTGTCCTTGAGCTCCTGGAAACTCTTCTCACAAGCCTCCGTCCATTCAAACTTGGCCTTTTTCTTAGTCAGAGCTGTCAGTGGGGCAACAATGGAAGAAAAGCCCTCCATGAACCTGCGGTAGTAACCAACCAATCCCTAGAAGCTATGGATATCTGTGGGAGTAAGAGGTCTTGGCTAGTTCTTAACAACCTCAGTCTTCCTGGGGTTCACTTTTACACCTTGATCGGACACATCATGACCCAGGAAGGTCACTGATCTAAGCCAAATTTCACACATGCGGAGTTTGGCGTACAACTGATGTTGTCTAAGTACCTGCAAGGTTAGTCTCAAATATTGTTCATGCTCTTCCTTGGTCCTAGAGTATATGAGAATGTCATCAATGAATACTATGACGAAAGAGCCAAAGTATTCACGGAAGATCCTGTTCATGAGATCCATAAATGCAGCAGGTGCATTTGTGAGACCAAATTACATAACCAAGAACTCATTATGACCATAACGAGTACAAAAGGCTATATTTGATATATCTCCATCCCTAACCCTGAGCTGATGGTACCCTGAACGAAGATCAATCTTAGAGAAGAACCTAGACCCTTGGAGTTGATCAAACAAATCATCTATCATGGGAAGTGGATACTAATTATTTATAGTGACTTTGTTGAGCTGCCGATAATCGATACACATTCTAAGGGTTCCATCCTTCTTTTTCACAAACGACACTGGAGCGCCCCAAGGAGATATGCTCGGCTGAATGAAACCCTTATCAGTGAGATCTTTTAACTGCAGCTTCAAGTCTTTGAGTTCAGATGGAGCCATTTTGTAGGGAGGAATCTAAATTGGTTTAGTATCGGGTTCTAAGTCGATACCAAAGTCAATCACTTGAGGAGGAGGGACTTCAGGCAAATCATCAAGAAATATATCTAGGAACTCATTCACAACAGACACTGAGTCTATGGAAGGAATGTCATGGTCCAAATCATTCACTCACAATATGACATAATAACCCCTTGGACATCATTTTATTGGCCTTAAGGTTCGAAATCAAGGATTAGGATGACTCAAGATGTACCCCTCCTAGACTAGTTCCTCTCAATTAGGGAAACAAAATCTCACCACTCTAATGCGACAATCCAAACAAGCATAACAACTGTGGAGCCAGTCCATGCCAAGGATAACATCAAAATCATGCATGGGTAACTCAACCAAGTCTGCACACATAGTCTTACCACTTACAACTATTGGGCAATCTGTATACTCTATCAGTTCTTACATTTTCTCCTAAAGGTGTACTAACCACTTTAGGATCATGTAGAACTTCAGGAAATATTTCAAAAGTTAGAGCAAACAAATGAGTTACAAAGGAAAGCGTAGACCCTTGATCAAGTAAAGCATAAACAGAACTTGAGAATACTTGCAGCATACCTATGACTACATCAGCGGACTTCTCCTGATCCTCCCATCCCTTTAGGGAATAGAACTTATTCCTCTTAGGAGGCTCGGCTGCTGCTGCACCCTGTGGATTAGTCCTAGGCTGAGCATTACCTCCAGCCTGACCTCTTTTCTGTAGGCAATCTCTAACTATATGCCCACTCTTATCGTAACCAAAACAGGCATTAGTGCCCTGTCTGCACTCTCCACTGTGAGCACGGCCACACTTAGCACAATTCTTTTTGGGACGCTGCATCTCATCTCCATTGCCTTTCTTGGGCTCAGGTCTGCCTCCTCTAAGTGTTGTACTCCTCTGGGAATTAGAATTCCCAGAACTCTGTTGCCCCTTCTTGGATCTGGGCTGCTCACAAATCCCAAAATTGTTTCTATGGCCTCCATGGCTGGGACCTGCCTGATCTTGAGGCTTCGATCTCCTAGCATCACGAACGCCCCTCTTTTTGCGGCTGTCCTCTAGCTGTTGGACATGCACCATCAACCTGTAGAGGTCTATGTTCTCATGGAGAATCACTGACCGACACTCCTTCTCTAGATCTCCGTTGATTTCTACGAGGAACCTGCTCATCTCATCCCTGCTGTTAGATACAAGGGAAGTAGTATACCTGGATAATTTAACAAACTTCAGTACTCATCTCATTCTTGTTGTTAGATTCTAACGAAAATAATATGCCTTGATATTTTGACAAACTTCAGGGAATACTCCCTGACTGTCATTGATCCCTGCTTAAGGTTGATAAACTCCTCAACCTTCGCCTCCCTCATCTCCCTGGGAAAGAATCTCTGTAGGAAGGTTGTCTTAAACATTTTCCAATTGACCGAAACTCTGCTCAAAGCTCGGTTTTCCTGCCATATCCTGCACCTAGTTTGTGAAACATACTTGAGCTGATAGGGAGCCAACTCTGCTTTCTCAGTATATGTGGCTTCCATAGCCACAAAAATCTTATGCACCTCGTCAAGTCTTAGACCCTGTGAAAATAGGAGGGTTCATCCTGGTGAAGTCTATCAGCCATGCTATGCACTGGTGGGTTCTCCCTATCTACATTCTACCGGTTGACCTCGACATTCATGTCCTGGGCCAACATAGTGATGTCCTGTGCCATTTGGGCCAGAGATGTCCGCACCTCCACATTGGTCAACCCAGCTGGGTTAACCGGCATAGACATTCCTTCAACTGGAGCCTGGGGTGGAACCTGATTGCCCCCAGCAGCTGCACCTCTTCTCCTCTGACCAACGTTTCTCCTAGTATTCATTCTCTGAAAACAATAAGAATTGATGTTAGACACACTCATAACCCCAAGAAATTAGACATTAGGAAAAGCATGATAAGATTAGAAGAAGGGAAATTTTCGTACGCATCATGCAATCTCTAATCCAGGATAGTTGTGCACTTCACTACCATGACTTAGAAACTACTCAATGTGGTTGATGTGAACTTATTATCCTCGGAATTTAACCTAGTGCTCTGATACCAACTTTGTCACGATCGGAATCTAGACCCAGACGAGACCGGCGTCGTTGACCTCTCAGAGGTCGCAGATAAGCCTACACACGTCATTCTTACTTCATCTTGGTTAATTTTAGCAAAAAATTTGAACTTTTTGTCTTCTTACTTCATGCTAAACATTTTAAACTTAACCTCATAGGCGTTCATAAATCAACCATCTAATATATTGATAATCAAATGAAAGAAACAATTCATAATTTCCTTAAACGTATTTTTGCCAAAATGGCACCAATACAAAGTATGAAATGAAAGTGTAAAGAAACACTAGTGGAACATGCTCCACTAGCTAAAGCCTACGTCTAAGCTAGATAATAAAGGTAGGCATCCTCGAAAGCATGAGGGCATACCAAGTCCGGATGAAAGCTCCACGTCCGGATAGCTGCAATGTCAACCTGTAAGATTTAGCGTCCACATGTGCCTGCACCTAAAAATATAGAGTTGTATGGGATTAGTACACACTTGTACTAAGTATGGGTATATGCAAGCACACACCAACGACATGCATGAGTAAGGATATCTCTTTCCTAACAACATGATCATAGAAGTCAAGTCAGTGGACTAGCCAAATTGGGATTAGAAAAGTCAGTTAACTTTCCAAAATTTGATTAGGAAAGTTAGTAAGCTTTTGAAATTTAGATAAGAAAGTCATGCCATGAGAGTAACATGCATCATCATATTTTTCATATTGCACACAACACATAACAGCTTACACATAGCATACATCATATTGCATATAACACATAACATCTTGCACATAGCACATATCATATGCCATGAGACCTTGGAATCATGGACTTTACATTAAGAATTTCCAAAATGGAGGCTCAACATATGAGACCTCAACTAGGGAGTCTTCATTAACAAACACAGAGTCTGTTTCATTCATTCATATGTACTTCATTTTATTTCGTTCATAGGCTAGTGTGAACACCAGCTATACATAGGATGTAGTTTAAGACTTTCATCGGGTTTGCTGTGCAATGATCAAGAATAACCTAGTGTCATTACTTGAGTCTAGCTCACCTCTTGACTATCCTATCCTAACACCTTTGGTATCGTTCATTTCATTATGTGCATCATTGAGGCTGGCCTCATTCATTCATTGAGAACTTTAACTTTAACCGACATAGATCATGTGAGCATCATGAAATCTAGTGTCTGCCCCATACCGGAAAGAGGTGGAATCACCGGCTGAAGTGACCCAAAACATGCTACCGTACATGGGAATTTAACCCCGCCAGATCCCTATATTGGCAGTATAGGTTCGTAGACTAGACGATATAAGGAGACCCATACCCGGCATGGCGTACAGTCTTATCTCATGAGAGTTACGTGAACCTCTGTCCTTCTCGAAAGAAGGAATCACCGCTCATAGCTAGTCTATCAGTTCTCAGTATAAAGTTCCATTACATTCAACTCATACGTCATGGAAGCTGGCTTCTAGTATGAGGACATCATAGCTCAATAGATGATTTCTCATCTCATCATTAGTATTAAGTGTGTTAATCTCAATACTTTCATTAGAGTGTTCATAGAGACTGGTCTCTTCATTAACTTTACACTCTCATAGGTGAGTACATTTTGGTAACATTTACTTAGGCTCATTTGAGATTGTTCTCATCTTTTACATTAGCCTCATATCATGTTGTCACCACATTCATTAACATTAGCACAATTGCTCTTCATAATTACTCACCCCATTTTACGTGAATGTTCATTTCATCATATTCTAATGCACTTAGTCATTTAGTGTGTTTCACACTCGTACTTAACCCTTCTAGGGTTGCTTCATTTCTTTACATAGATCTTACATTCACTTATTCTTAAATGTATTCTAGACTTATGGGTCTACACATACTAGCAATGAGGCTTCATTCATAGTTCGTTAACTGACTTATATCTTTCTAAGATTATGTAGTACAAGACTTATGCATCTTGTATGTATGCCAAGATTTTGATTTAGATCTAAGTAGATGTCACTATTCTTGAACATTTAATTCACGTATGATTTATGCATCAATACGGAAATTTGGGCAAGGGAACCCAAGTTCGAATCCCTTGAACAATACCTAAATTTTTCCTTGACTTTATTTTTTAATCTTCTTGACATAGGGATCCTAGATCGAGCCCCAACATCAACATTCTATCTTTATTTTTCTCTTTGGATTCTCCTCTTATTTGGCCGAAGGGTTGTGGTATGAAACCCCCACAACCCCTTTTTATTTTTCATTTAAAATTGTGTTGCCCAATTCGCCTAGACTAAGAGGTTGTGTGATCAAATCGCCACAGCCTCTCTTTATTCACTCTTTATTTCGTTAGTGATAGGGAGGTTGTGGGTTCGAACCCCCATAGACTCCTTATTTCATTTTTACTTAAAAATTGACTTACTATGCGTTTGGCAGTGAGGTTTTGGGATCGATCCCCCATAGCCACACTTTATTCTCATATTTATTTCTCCCCTTTTCCCTTTAAAGCCTTGAGGTCGTGGGTTCGATTCCCACGCCTCACACTTCCTTTCTTTTATTTTTCTTTCCCTTCATTTGTTGCCTGAAGGTTGTGGGTTCGATTCCCACGCCTCCCATATTATTTATTTAAATTTTTGCATTCTCCGTACTCGCCTGTACACCCTATTTCGAATCCCCCCAACCCTTTTTTTCTTTTTTTATTTCTTGCGAAATTAAGGTTCCACACGGGTGAGGTCACATGTTCGAATCCTGGTGGCCTCATCCCTTTTAAAACCAATTAAATTTCCAGATTACTTCTCTATACTTTAGCCTAAACGAAACTTGTTGTTTTTGCTGGAAATTAGTCGTTTTCTTAACTTATTTTCACCAATATTTCTATTTGAAAACTTAGGAAAAGTCATGGATCATTTAAATCCTTATTAGGGTGTACATGGATTTGTTTAACACATTCTTAGGTGTAGATGCATTGTTCTTTTAGATGCAACTTTCCACTTAAATAAGTTACATACACCTCATATGAACATTACGAATTACACATTTTATGCACGTTAATTTCAGCCATCAAACTAACCATTTTAAGACTTCAAAACGGATAACAACAACACCAAACATTTATATATTGCACCACATCATTTTCGGTTGACATCATTGAACATGCTTGCTATTTTCAAACACAATCACAAAGAATATCATATTTCACACTTATCTACCAGCAACCATACCAACAACATGATTTCTAACCTAATTTAGACTGAAATCAGAAGGAGACTAGGGAAAGGAGTTCAACATTCAAGGGGACAACCCTAAATTCATAAGTTTGAATTTTTTAGAAAGAAATTTCTCTTGGATAAAGAATTCCAAGAGAGAAAATGCATACCTTATTTTGACATTCAAAACTTGAAGTTTCTTTCTAGACCCTCTCCAAAAGTCACAGTTAAGTCAAGTTTTTAACACAAAGTTTTTGACGGAAAGACTCCTTTCTTTGCCTAACGTTTTCGCTATATTTGAATAAGCTTTTTAACGTGAAAGTTCTTTTACTGTTAAGAAAGCTTAGTTGCTGATCAGTTCTTGTATTTTTCTTGAAGAGAGAACATCAAAGAGCGGAGAAAACGTCAGATAGATGAGTGTGAGAGAGAGAGTTAAAAGAGGTGAAGTAGTTTAGACTTATTCAACTAGGAGACTTAGTCATAAAAACATATTAATTAATTAATAAATAATAATTAATAATAAAATCTGATTTTCCTTTTTAAATCAGACATTAGTTATTAATTTATTCAATTAATTCACCAATAAATATATCACATTAAATCATTGCTCCCACCTAGGTTCGACCACGGGTGGAGCAAGATTTAACTTCAAGAGCTCCATTTAATCTCTCTCTCTCCCCCCAATTTCCCCCTCCAAATTATTAAATAAATAATTGATTATATATTTAGGATAATTACAATACTACCCTTAGTCAGGAAAAAGAATATTTTACCCCTAGACCCTTCAAACCTAAGATTTCCTCTTTTTAAGTCCGGTAAAGACTCATTCGAGTAAATCTTTGTATTCGAGAGCCCTACATGGTTGGACCCAACCTTTCCAAGTTCAACTAACTCCCCAAGTTAGTTGGCTTGTCTGTAGCAAGGTTCCCGAGGTCTGTTTCTACGCACATCAATCCGTGCAAACCCTGGTCTAATCATAGGCATTTTTGACACATTAGCATTTATTATCTTATTCATTTTTAGGGTTGTTAAATAGAGTGATGAATTTCAATTTGAAACTACATTTCTATTCCAATCGCATTGTCGAGAGACATATCTATTACTTTATGAAAAGTATTTACAACTTGCAGTAAACTTGAAAATTTATCTATACTTTATATTGAAAATGAATAGTTAATTTATTGTAGATATATATGTCATTGGGATTAAAATATGCTTTAAACTACTCGTATTCCTCTATAGGTCATCCGACACAACATCCTTGAAGCAATGTCAAAAGTTTATTCAATTTTGTCTTCTTTTATTGGTTTACTTCGCACATCAATGTACAATAAAGTTTTTAAGGTCTCTATGTCATTACAATAACATACCACATTCGAATTTTGTCTTCAAGAGATGGTAATATAGATCTTTAAGGTTTTTTTTACTATACCTTCAACAATTACTATATGGAAAATTTGGGTGAATATTCAATTAATTGTACTAACAAATACTTATAATAATAACTTTGCAGAACATAAACAATAAAATATAGAGCATGTACTCGGAAACATCAATTAATAACATAAGCATAAATTAATGATTGTAAAAACATATCACTATCAGAGATGCCCGTATAGTCGAGGCACTAGCCCCTTGGCCAACCCCTTTGACGTCCACACCCAAGTGAAGAACATGAGGGCCTTCACGGTCCATGGTCTTCATGACGACTCGTGGGAGTGTCTGTGAAGATTAACCAGTCGACCCTAAGGTCTAAGTAGAGACTACATACACCTTCACGATTCGTGATCCTTCACACAGGCCGTGGGAGGGTCCGTGGAAGGTTAGGCAACAACCTTCCCTAGTCGGCCCCTCAGACTCCCAACCCAAGTGAAGACCATAGATACATTCTCGATTCGTGGTTCTTCTCACGGTCTGTGGGAGGGATCATGGTCCATACCTCCAAGATTTAAGTACCAAGTCCATACCATGACCCACTTCACGGTCCATGGTCCCTTTCACGGTCTGTGAAGGTGGTCGTAGTTAGCCCATTTGCAGCTTTAAGTTAGGGTTATTTCAATCTTTTCCTATTTTTCTAGACTTTTAAACCTCGTCATTTTTAGACTACAAAAAAACTAGAACTCACCTAAATCAAATAATTAATCAAAATCACAGAAATTAGAGGTTCAAAGGATAAAAGAGGTCAAGAACCCTAGTTCAAGAATGCTACAAGATTTCATCAATTCCAGCCCCAAAATTGAAGGTTTCTCCGTGGAATCCGTCACCAGGTATGTGGGATTTCTCTAGTGATTCATTTCATCCATTTGGTCCTTAGAATTCAGTCAGTTTCTTGATTCCCTTATGATGAATAGACCTAGGGTCTTAGAATTTCAGCAGTTTATCATGAAGTACTTATGTATAGGTTCCAAATCAGATTATTATGTTATTACTTAGTCTATTGCATAAATTTTAGAACCCTAGTTTTGTATTTCTTTAGTTCTTGAGTTACACATTCTAGGTCAAGTTTTTCAATTATACATGCCTCGGTTATTAATGCATCATTATCAGATTAATTATTGCACCCTCAGTTTGCATGTCAAGTTTTCAGATATGTAGTAGTACATAAATTCACTCAAAATATGTTAATCAAGTAATCTATTGGGAGTAGCATAATATTGAGTTGACTAGGTTTCAGCATACCCAAACAGTCCAAGAAATACTAGCCACGTAGGTTGTATGTCCCCTATGTGGGCATCATTTTAATGATCACGCTATTATGTCTCTACACCTTTGGCTAGGTGTATCGGGTCCTCTCAATGAGGCGTGTACATCAGAATCCACATTTAGCTCATGTGGTTTTATTATCTGTTATTAATAACTCTCACAGTTCATTCAGACTCCTTTTCATTAACGACATGTCAATATAGTCAATATTCAATCTCAAAATGTCATCATTTGGTCATTGCATTCAGTTAGCTCAGTATTGAATATCTATATCTTGTTTAGATTATACTCTTGCTTTATTGCTTATTCAATTATATGTTTATTTACGCATTACTCTATCCTGCATGCAAGTACCTTTCAGGTACTGGTGCATACTCTGCGCTATATCTTCTTGTGATGTAAGATCATGTTCTCAGATTCTAAATAACACTTATATTGGTTCTTGATCACCAGTTCAGCAATATCAGTGGTGAGTCCTTGCTCTTCGAGGATTAATGACATGTTTATCTTTATTGCTTTTAGTCTTTAGTTTCAGTTTTTCTAGATTTAGTTAGGGCATGTCCCAACATTTCTGGTCAGTAGTGACTTATTCAAGATATAGTTAGATTCAGCTTAGTATTTGAGTTTGATATTTCTCTTGTATTAAACTCTCAGATTTTATATTTAATTTTTAGTATATGGGTATTCCCCATTATTTTTCAGTACCTCTTATTATTTAGCTTGCTTACATTTTTTGCTCACAATTCTTTAGTATGCTCATGATTATGCCAGTAGGGTTAGCTTGGGGTCACTTGTAATTCTAGGTCCCATATCTGTCTTGGGATAGCTCAGGGCATGACAAACTTGGTATCAGAGCCCTAGGATTAAGTGTCCTAGCATGTATAAGAAGTTGCACTAGGTAGAGTCCTTTTCATGGGTGTATAGTGTGCACCACATCTAATGAGAGGGATACTTCAAACTGTTTAAGGAAAAATCTTCATTTTCTTGTTACTCTTATCGTGTGTAAGGTGTGATCTAATTCCATTATTATTTGACAATTTACGTTTCAATGATTATGCCTCCTCGTAGATCTAATGCCAGGAATGCAAATACAACTCCTCTTGTCCATACCAAGAAGCATCAAATGTAGAGTTTCGGAACGCCATTCACATGCAATCTTAGAGTGTGGCCAACCAGAACAATCAGCGGGCTCTAGTTCTGAAAAAATGCTAATGCTGGGTCAGTTGCAGTTAGAGTTTGAGATTTTGTTAGTATGTATCCACAAGGGTTCTTAGCATTTCAAGTTGAAGAAGAACCGCAAAACTTCATTGATGAGGTCAAGAAGATCTTTGAAGTGATGCAGGTAACTTGAAATAATTGGGTTAAGTTGGCATCTTACCAGCTTAATGATGTTTCTCATAATCTATCACTTGGGATTTCTTTAGTGAAACCTTTTTGGATAGATTTTTCCTAAGAGAGTTGGCAAAAAATCAAGAATTTATGAACTTCACGATTTATGAACTTAAGTCAAGGTAGAATGATGGTCCAAGAGTATGGGCTCAAGTTTACCCAACTCTACAAGTATGATCTTCATATGGTTGCTGATTCCAGGGCTCAGCTAAATATGTTTCTTTACGGAGTGTCAGACTTGGTGAATACAGAGTGGGAAACATCTCTAGTCTCATGACTCATGCACAACATGTTGAGGGTGATAAGCTTAGGGGACAAGCTAAGGAGAATAAGAAGGCTAGGACTGGAAACTAAGAATATTCTCAATAGAACCCGGGTAGTGAAAATTGCTAGGGTCAGCGGAGATTTTCAACTCCTGCACCTTCATCAACTAGTGTTCCATCCTCCAAGTTCAAACAAGATCATAAAGGTAGGGCATCATGATCTAAGTCTTAGGGAAGTGTTTCGGGTACCAAAAGCTACCCAAATTGCACTAAGTATGGTAAGAACCATCTGGGAAAGTGCCTTGCATGAAAAAAAGGATGCTTTGGATGTGGTCAGTCTGTTCACAGGTTGAGGGATTATCCTTCTAAATAGGGTCAAGAAGGAAATACCAGTAAAGCTCGGTGCATGACTTTAGCAGCACCAACAAATCACCTGACTCAACAGGATAACTCATCTAGTACAGGTGGCAGACAACACCAAAACAGGATTTATGCTCTTCTGGCTTGATAAGATCAAGAAGATTCCTCTGATGTAGTAACTGGTACATTCATACTTATGCATTGTTAGTTTCGTGGTCTACTCTCTCCTTTGTAACTCCTTATATAGAAGTCAAGTTTGATAATAGTCCAGAAACCCTTTGAGAACCTTTCTCAGTCTCTACTCCACTCAATGATCCAAATAACCTTTCTCGGTCTCTACTCAAATCAGTGACCCAATTATTCCTGGACGGGTATATAGAAATTGTCCTGTCACATTTGCCTAGAAAGTCACCCAAAAAAATCTTGTAGAGTTAGAAATGGTAGACTTTGATGTCATTCTAGTCATGAATTGATTACATTCTTGTTATGCCTCAGTCTATTATATAAAAAACCTAAAAATGGATATGCTAACTACTGCTTAATGTGTCTAGAATGCCTACGATTAGATCGGGTTCACACAGATTGATGCGCGTAGAACCAGACCTCTGAACCTTTGCAACAACCAAGACAACTAACTTCGTGACTTATTTGATCTAGGAAAGGTTGGGTCCATCCATGTAGGGTACCCGAATATGAAGGTTTACCCGGATGAGTCTTTACTGGACCTAAGAAGGGGAAATCTTAAGTTTGGAGGGTCTAGGGGTAAAATGGTCTTTTTACAGGCTGAGGATAGTATCGTAATTACCCTAAATATTTATTTAATTATTTAATTAATATGGTGGAGGGGCAATTCAGGTAGAGAGGGATGAAATTGACCCTTTGAGCGAAATCTTGCTCCACCCGGGTTTGAGTCTTGGTGGGAGCAATGATTTAATTAATTTATTATATTTAGTGAATTAATTAAATTAATTAATATTTGAACTACTGATTTAATTAAAGGAGAATCAGTTTTTAATAAAAAATATAATAATAATAATATTACTAAATAATGAGGATTATACATTGACTAAGTCTCCTCCTAACTCTCCTACTCCCAATCCACTCAAACTCACGTTTCACTATACTCTCATCTCACCTGAACATATGATTTTTCTCTAAAAGAATATAAAAACAAAATATAAAGTTCATCAAGAACTTGTACGCTAAAAAAAACACTCAAAAGAAAATTTAGTCTAAAAACATAAAGCAAAACAAAGTTCTTGACGGGATTGTGCTTGAAGTTTCAGTGGTGAGGCTTGGTTTCGTGGTAAATTGGCCACATTTAAACATGTTTTTAACGACATTCAGGTATGTGTTTTCTTATCTCTTGGTCCCTTTCCCAAGAGACCCCTAAGTTCAGCTTAATTCCAGTAAAAACAAACTAAGGTTATCCCCATTGCATGCCCCTGTCATTAGATCCTTTGAAATATTTAAAATATGCGTTGGTATGACTTATGGTAGATGATTTTAGGGCTGGTTGTTATTACATGTTTGAATGTGTATTCCGAAATTATGTGAGAAATGAAAGATGTGTTTCGAAAAAGTGAATTACGTTAACTTGATTGTGCATGTGTGTGCCGTGAGTTAGCCATGATTTGAAGCTTAGATTTTTACATGTTAAAATGTTGTATTTTACATATATGAATATATTAAAAACTTGATGTTCATATGAGTTCAAAGTTGATGAATTGAATGATAATTCTTGATTGAAAGTAGCCTTGAAAATGCACCTAAAGATCTCCCTAAAAACTACTCGAAATGTCTTCATCTTTAATGTGAAAGAGGGTGAGAAAATGGACTGCAAAAAGGTTATTAAATTCTCGAAAATAACCATGAAAACTCACCTAAAGATGCCCTAGATGTTACCCGAAAATTTATCCTAAATCCAACATCTAAACGTTGAGGAAACGGAAAGCAAAGAGGGTGAACAAATTTCCAGCATTCTGGAAGTTTGTTTTTGGGCAGCTTACTGCAAAAAAAAAAAAATCACATTCTAAAATACTTTTTTAAATGCTTGAGGTCAGTGGGGTTTGAACCCAAGACCTCACCATATACATGTCATAAAAAAATTTAATAATCAAATGTGTTAAGGGGTATTCAAAATGGGGTAAATCTCAAGTGAAACGTTAGGGGGGAAATGAAAGAAAATGAAGTGAGGCGTGTGGGGTTCGAACCCACAACCTTTTGGATGGATGAAGGACAGAGGAGAAGAATGAAATAAATAAATAATAAAAGCGAGGTATGTGGGATTATAACCCACAACCTCTTGGCAGAATGTGAAGGTAAGGAGAAAATGTAAATTAAAATAAGGTGAGGCTGTGGGGATTCGAACCCACAACCTCTTGGAAGATGAGAGAGTTAGGATAAAAATAAAGGAGAAAAAAATAGATGTGGTGAGTGAGGATTGAACTCACAACTTCTTGAATAGGTGAGAAAGAATGGAGAAAAATAAAGGAGGAAAAATAGATGTAGTGAGTGGGATTAAACCCACAACCTCTTGAATAGATGAGAGAGTTAGAAGAAAAATAAAGGAGGAAAAATAAATTTGGTGAGTGGGTATTGAACCCACAACCTCTTGGATAAGTGAGAAACTTAAGAGTTAAATCAAAAGAAAAAGAATGATCTTTTAGGGGATTGATCCCACAACCTCTTTGACTTAAACGAAAAAGATAGGAGAAAAAGAAAGAAAAATATTATGGGAGTGATGGATATCTAACTAGGGTCCCCCAAATCTGAAAAATGCAATTATCAAGTTTACAATAAGCTTAAGTGTTACTCAAGGGATTCGAAATCGGGTTCCCTCGCCCTATTCCGTATTGACACATAAGTCTTACGTGATTAAATACTTAATGAATGCTGCCCATAAGAATCAAATTGAGACCTTCGCATACTTACTAGATGCATAAGTCTTGTACCACATAATCTTGGGCAATTTGAATCGCTTAAATGAACAATATGAAGCCTCATGCTTGTGTGTGTGGACTCATAAGTACAACATACGTTATAAAGAAAGTGAACCTAAGATTTTATATGATGAATGATGAGTCCCCAGAAGGGTAAAGTAAGAGTGTGAAACACACTAAAGGCCAAGTGCATTGGCATATGATGAAAAAAACATTCACGTAAAGCGGTGAGTACTTATGAAGAGTTAATGTGCTAAAGTTAAAGAATGTGGTGACAACATGATAAGAGACTAAGGTGAAAGGAGAGAGGAATCTCAAATGAGCCTAAGTAAATGTTACCAAGACGTACTCACTTATAAGAGTATAAAGTTAATGAAGAGTCCAGTCTCTATTAACACTCTATTGAAAGTATTGAAGTTAATTCATACTTAATACTAATGATGAGATGAGAAATCATCTAATTAGCTATGATGTCCTCATACTAGAAGTCAACTTCCATGATGTATGAGTTGAATGTTATGGAACTTTATACTAAGCACCGATAGGCTAGGTATGAGTGGTGATGCCTTCCTTTGGGAAGGGCGGAGGTTCACGTAAATCTCATGAGATGAGACTGTCTGACATGCTGGGTATGGGTCTCCTTATATATCCTAGTCTTTGAACCTATATTGCCGATATAGGGATCTAGCAGGGTTCGAATCCCTATAGCATGTTAGGGTCACTTTTGCCGGTGATTCCACCTTTTTTCGGTGTGGGGAAGACACTGGATTTCATGATGCTCACATGATCTATGTCCATTAAGTTTAAAGTTCTTGAAGAAAGAATGAGGACAACCTCAAAGGATACACATAATGAAATGAACGATACCAAATGTGTTAGGATAGGATAATCAAGAGGTGAGCTAAACTTAAGTAATGACACTAGGTTATTCTTGTTCATTGCACAACGAACCCGATGAGAGTCTTAAACTACATCCTAGGTATGACTGGTGGTTGAACTAGTACATAAAAGAAATAAAATGAAATACGTATGAATGAATGAAGCATACTCTATGTTTGCTAAAGAAGGCTCCCTAGTTGAGGTCCCATATGTTGAGCCCTCATTTTTGGAAGTTCTAATGTCAAGTCCATAATTCCAAGGTCTCATGGCATATGAAAGAATGATATGAACTATGTGATATGATATTTTCAATATGTTATGTGCTATTTGCAAAATGATAAGTATAATGATGTGGGTTACTCTCATGGCATGACTTTCCTAATCCAAATTTGGCAAGTCCACTGACTTGACTTTCCATAATTCATATCGTTAGGAGGGAGCTCTTCTTAATCATGCATGTCCTTGGTGTGTGCTTGCACATACCCATACTTAGAACAAGTGTGTACTAATCCTATACAACTCTATACTTTTAGGTGCAGGCAACGGCAAACGCTAGAGCTTACGATACGACGCTGCAACTATCCGGACGTGGAGTATTAATCTGGACTTGGTAGGACCTCATGCTTTCATGGATATTGTTTTTAGCTAGTGGAGTATGTTCCACTAGCGTTTCTTTCCCATATTATTTCAGACAATGTATTGGTGCCATTTTGGCAAGTTTACGTTTAATGCATTATTAAACTGTTTCTTTCATTTGATGATCTTCATATTAGATGGTTGATTGTGAACGCCTATCATGTTAAGTAGAATATGTTTCATATGAAATAAGTAAACAAAAGTTTCAAATTTTCTGCTAAAATTAACCTAGATGAAGTAACGTGATGTAAGTAGCCTTGTCTGCGATCTCTAAGTGGTCAACGACACCGGTCTCTTCTGGGTCTAGACTCTAGTTGTGACAAAGTTTGTATCAGAGACCTAGGTTAAATTCTGAGGATAATAAGTTCACATCAACCACATTGAGTAGTTTCTAAGTGATGGTAGTGAAGTGCACCACTATCCTGAATTAGAGAGTGCATGAGCATAGGATCCCTTCTTCTGATCTTATCGTGCCTTCTCTAATGTCTGATTTCTTAGTGTTAAGAGTGTATCTAACATCAACTCTTGAGATTTAGAAAGATGAATACGAGGAGAAACGCACGCAGATATATTGGATGAGCAGTTCCTTGGGTAAATCAAGTTCCTCCCCAGGTTCCAGTTGCTGGAACGAAGATGACTGTTAACCCAAGTTGGTTAACAGATGGAGAAGTGAGGAAAACCTTGGTACAGATGGCCCAAGTCATCACCTAACAAGCTCAGGCTATGACAACCCAGGCGGAGCAACAAGGTGTTCCCAGGGAGAACCCACCTTCCAGCACCATGGCTAGCAGATTAAGGGACTTCACGAGGGTGAGTCCTTCCATTTACATTGGATCTAAGATTGCTGAGGATCTCTAGGAGGAGTGTAGGGAATCTATGTTGCATGATAGCATGGACCTTTCCAGGCTTATGTTCCATGTCCAACAAGTGGAGGAAAGCAGGAAGAAGAAGAATACTAGGGCAGGGAACAAGTCAAGGCAAGTTGAGAAGAATTTTTCAAGAAAGAGTAGTATTGAAATCAGGGATATGACCAGGTTTAAGAAGGGACACCCCCACCAAGGGGGGTCAAGTTCATCCAAGGGTCTAGTTTTCTTCTCGAAGATTGATCTTTGTTCACGGTACCATTAGCTTAGGGTTAGGGGTGAAGATATTCCAAATACAACCTTTCATACCCATTATGGTCATTACGAGTTTCTAGTTATGTCATTTTGTCTCAGTAATGCACCTGCTGCATTTATGGATCTCATAAACAGAGTCATCCGTGAATACCTTGAATCTTTCGTCATAGTATTCATTGATGAAATTCTCATCTAGTATAAGACCAAGGAAGCGCATGAACAACATTCAAGACTAACCTTGCAGGTACTTATACAACATCAGTTATATGCCAAATTCAGCAAGTGTGAATTCTGTCTTAAATCAGTGACCATCCTGGTCATGTTGTATCCGACAAAGGTGTGGAGGTAGATCCCAGGAAGAGTGAGGCTGTTAAGTGATACACTCAAACTTACTTCTCAAATAATAAGTAAAGCGGTCATGTCAAGTAAATAACCCAACTAGTGAGGTTGGGATCGTTGCCACGAGGAAAATAGTCTAGACTTAACTTCAACCTGTTATTACTATTGTTTGGTTAATGACTTCCTTGGAAAGTAAAAACATAAAAAGGGGGGTTTCTATTTCTAAATGAGTGAAAATAAATAACGAACCTGAAAGAGACACTTTACAGCTTTGACAGTTGGATTTTAATCAATTAATCAAAGTAACTAGGGTTTACGTGTTCCCCACAGGTTCATAACTTGATAATTCTAACTATAACAATTTTTTCCTAGTATCTTGCATGCAAAGTGATACGTTATGTATTTCTAAATCCTTGGTCCGACATCTAGAAAATCTCACTCCGCACCTTGGTCCGGCTACGTGTGTTGCTATCCTAATCCTTATCCTTACCTCATATTAAGCATTGTATTCGATATTTGACTAAGTTATTACCTCGTACCAATCAATACTAGCCTATTAGATAGTATACACTAAATCTATGTTTATAATTCTTTTCCTATTATCTACCTCCTTGGTCCGGAAAGTAGCATTAAGGCGAGTTCTAACGTTGGCCATCCGTTAAAAAGACTTCTAAGCGAAAGCATTACTAATACATGCAAGACACTATTCTAGAATTGTTATTTTAGTTAGGGTTTATCTCATTATTTTCCTATGGTTCCCACAACCTTAGTTATGGAGTTTAGTTACTCATAGCCATAAACACAATATTCAAATATATTAAATAAGAGTTCATGTACTTACTTCAATGAGAAAGAGTAAAATCCAAAAGTTTGCTTGATTAATCACCAAAAATCACTTGCAAGAATCTCCAAATATAACACTAATACAAAAAGTCTAATAATATGATGTCTAACAATACAGAGTCTAACAATCTAAGAGTCTAATAGTTTAACCCCAAAAATGAGGTTTTTCAAACTATTTATAAAAATAAAAACCTAATTAAACAAGGACTCTATTTGCTGGAAATCTGCCAAAACGCGGCTGGGTCGACGGACCTCGCGACGGATCATCGTGGTCACGACGGACCGTCATGGACTCCGTCGTCCCATACTTATGCAATTTCTTCTGCTGCTCTTCTTCATTACCCTCGACGGCAAGTATGACGGACCGTCATAGGCACAACGGTCCGTCGAGGGCCTTCGTTTCAAAACACTTCAACTCTTGGAATATGGGTACTGGATCACTCTCTGAACTTCATGACGAACCTGCAGGACGGACCGTCATAGCCACGATGGAACGTCACAAGCTTCGTAACCCCACACTTAGTCAGACTTCCCCATCTTCCTTCAGCAGCTTCACTACGCTGCCACCTACGGACCGTGACAAGCACGATGGACCGTCATAAGCTCCGTAGGTGGTCTCTTCTACATTTCTTTGCTCAAAATCTCCGCATTCCGCTTTTGACAGATTTCCTTCTAAACAAAGAGAAACTTATACAAAAATTTGCACAAAAAAGGCTTTTGGACACACTAAACTTAAGGAAAAAGTATTAATTATACCGTGAAACCACGGTATATCAACACCCTCAACTTAAATTCGTTGTTTGTCCTCAAGCGACGCACTATGACTCACTACACAATCTTTGTACAATAGTATCCATGTTTTATCCTTTGCAATCGTTTGGCTATCAATCCCGATTGATCTCATCAAATCTATGCATGCTATCACTATTAGGCTTGAATTTTGTGGGATCATAAAATGACACAGACTCACCATGCACTAACACCTATCCTCTTCAATTTCTCACCGAGGTGCTAACAATTACGGTATTGCAACTATTGTCCTCCATTTAAAAAAAATCCATATTTTTCACACAATCATTTTAGTTTGAGTATAAGGATTACTTTTTCAACACTCACTCTCAAAACAAAGTCACACTCATTCATACCTATTGCCATAAGCTTGCCCTTATTTTGACTGCCTTAAGTTCGCTATACAACCCTTAGGATCACGATAGGACTTTCCTAGCTAGTAACATAGGCTCAGGGTCAGGTAGGGTATATTTAGGTATACTTTAGTGACTTTTTTTTGCCCTCCTTGACATATCGGCTAAACCTTCCACTTTCTATCATTTTATCTCGCCCAATTTCTCATATTCTTTCACCTTGCTATTTTCTCTTCTTTTTTCATTTGTGTAAGTGACTCTCTTCTTTTCTTGCTTGTATTTCTTGTGTATTTTTCTTTTTGTTTACTTTTATTTCAACTAATTCTTGAGTCACTTTACTTTTGTTCTTTCTCTCTCTTTGTTCTTTCAACCCCACTTTCCAGAGCATTCCTCATAATAGCCACCCTCAACTCATGGATTTGCCATGAGTCAAGGTACACAATACCCAAAATTGGGTCAGGGCCATAATGAAGGTTGTTTACTGCATTAGCCACCCTCAACTTATGCTTTTGGCATAAGCTGAGGTGCACATGTCCAAGGAGGGACCAGGGCCAACACATCGTTCCCAGAAAAGATCAGTTGGGGTGAAAAAGAAAGGTCTAATTTAAGCTCAGATTATTTGGATCAAAGAAGGATAAATTTCATTTGGTTTCTTTTATTTATGCTAGAAATGGGCTATATTGAATAAGGACCTATGATCCTTTCCTAATTGTCTATTACAACTTACTTTTAGCAGGACTAACCAGGCAAGTTCTAGCTCAGTACCAATAGTGGACTTATTCGAATTTTCCTCACACTCACTTGACATCTCATCACTATACCAGATTATCAGACACCTAGTTCGAATTTAAGACTTAGGGTAATGCAATGATGTAACTCTATGTCATGCTTAGAGCCACACAATTATCAGTTACTATGCCTAGTCATGTATCATTTTCCAGTTTATAAGGATATCATTTTAGCCATCATGCTTCAGAATCAAACTATGTAGAAAAGATATAAACATGCCGGTTCAACAAAAAAAGTAATCAGTCTTTTGGGGAAAATGAACACAGGCAAGAAAACCCCAAAAGAGGATAGTGAGTTGGGCTACTTAGACTTCACCCTAATGCTCACTTTCCATTTACCCCACCCCCAACAAAAAAACATGCAATTGTCCCCAATGCATAAAAATCTAAATACTAGAGTGGTAGTTGAAGCAAACCTGTGGTGCAAAGCGCCGTCGATCAGCAAGATGGTAGGTCTGGTTCCCCGGAACCCACGTCCTCTGCAATCTGGACACCCTCAGTGGTGTCCTCAGCATAAACTTCACCATCAGTAGTGCCTCCTACTATCTCCACAGTGCGGGATCTAGACACCCCAGCCGCTAACTCTGATCCTCTCGTTTGGTGCGCCTCCTCCTCAGCAAGTGAGGATCTCCTCGCAGCCTCTATCTCCTTGCGCTCCTTCTTCCGTGCTCGCGCCTCGTCCTCTGCTCGACCCCTACGCCTCTTGGCACTCTCTCGAGGGGGAGGTGGTGGAATTTCTGAAGTAGCAAAAAGGGCCGCCAACACTGTGTCCTCAGCAGGCTCAACAGAAGGGGCCTCAGACTCCGGCACCCTAGCCTCTAAAATCATGTCGATGTCTGCACGAAGACTTTCCACTGCAGCCTGAAGAGTCGACACATCCACCGGAGGGGCTGGTTGGGCTAGCACCCTCAACTCAAAAGCGTCCAAACGCTGGTTAACCTCAGCGATCTTCCGCTCTGTAAACTGGACCATTTTACTCTCTAGGCGCTCTTCTGACTTAGTAATAGACTTCTGCATCCACGGTTGGAAATGATGCAGAAGTGTGGCCATTTACGCCTCTAGTTTTTGGACCCTAGCAAGGGGGACCAGTGCCGGTAGAGGGGCTGTGCGAGAGGAGCTTGTGGCAGTGCTACTACCCGGGATAGACTCGACCGGGGTAGTGTCAGTGGACGCCGCCTGTGTAGCCGTGCGGGCTTGGGCTACCGTATCAGCAAGATCATCAAAAAGTGGGGGAAGCTCTGGATGGGGCCCTCTGCGTGGAGCCAACTCATTGGCCTCGTCTCTAATGAGGCCGACGTCAAGAGTGCCCTGCGGGGTCTTAAGCTGATCTACGTGCCATATGGGCACACCTGTAGAGAGAAAATATCATGCACGGGAAATGGTAGGTAGTAGTGACCTTGAATGCCCTCTCGTGTATGACTTCTTGTAGAAGCCAAGCGAAGTCCACCTCGAACTCGGCTATCATCGCCGCCATCAACATTGCTCGATCCCAGGTAACGATATTATCTACAGCTGTGGGGGAAAGGCAGTGACGGACAAGAAGCCACAAGAACTTCACCGTGAAAGTGAGGTTGGCCTTCTTGATGGCCTTCTTCGGCTCAGTCACCCAATCGGCACCCTCTCCATCTACTGACAGGTGCAGGGCCATCCACCGCTTGGTGGTCTCTCTCAGTGATGGCTCGCGCAGGAACTGAACATCTTTAACTATATGCCAGCGGTAGTCAAACTCGGTAGTGAGAGGGGTTTGAGTAGCATCAACACCCTCGCCGTATAGAAACCGGCGGATGGCAGGCAGTGAAATGTCAACCTGTACGCCCCGTACTCAGACCTTCTCCAGTGGGTCCTATTTAGCGGGGATAGCCCGCCTATCTATCTGAGATCGGAGAGTCACTACGTAGGATGCGTAGAACTCTCGGACCATTTCTTCGCTATAATGTCCCAACGGACGTGTTGTCCACTCCAAACGATGCCTGGTGAAGATATTGTGGATCTCAGGCATCGTCGGGAGACTCCCTGTAAGGACCCGCCATTCCAAGGTGAGTGTTCGAGTCATCACTCCTTTATAAGTCAGGAACTTGGCGTCGGAGTAGACTTGAAATTGCCCGTCGACACACCACCAATTGGGCTGGTCAGTGGCTGGGGTGGGTACCGGAACTGGTGAGCCTTATGTAGATTCTGAACTGTCAGCCTCATCAGATCAGGCCGACGCTGCAGCGGTGGCGGGTGCAGAAACTACAGCAGAGCCGGAGGCTTCCTCGGACCATGATACTCCTACGGAGCCAAACCCAGAGTGTGTGCCGGTCAGTGTGTGCTCCTCATCAGACTGGGAGGCAGTGACTACGCCGGACGCCACCTTTTTGGGTGTGGCTCTGTGAGCACATACTCACGGGAAGGTGTGGAAGTGCCTGGGGGCACATACTCAGGGTCACACTCATCATCAAAGCTGATGACCATGCGGGCAGACAGGGCGACAGACTTTGATCGCCCGCGTGCGTAGATTCGGTCTTGCTTGGGTGCCATAGTAGATAGTACCTGTAAAGGATCAATATTAGTACGAGTAGTGGCAAACAAGACAAGCAACACCATACGAAATAAAACATCAAAAATAGTATGTCATTGCTATAGAAATAGTGACACACGCAGGCCTGGTGATTGCTCGTCGTGACTATGACGGACCGTCATGAGGTCCGTCGTGTTTTACCTAGACTATGTATATATAGAGAACCCTGAAGGAGAGTTTCTGACTGGCATGACGGTATGTGCAGGACGGACCGTCACAGGTACGACGGTCCGTCGTAGGACACTTAAAAATAAAATAAAATATGGAGACCCTTAGCAGAGGGGTCTCTGACCGTCATGACGGTCGTGCAGGACGGACCGTCGTTTGTATGACGGTCCGTCACATGTGTCCGTTGAAGGACACTTAGAAAAAGTGAGAGACCCTTAGAAACAGGGTCTCTGACAACCAGAACGATTGTGCAGGACGGACCGTCGTGAAAACGACGGCCCGTCACATGTGTCCGTTGAAGGACACTTAGAAAAAGTGAGAGACCCTTAGAAACAGGGTCTTTGACAACCAGAACGGTTGTGCAGGACGGACCGTCGTGGGTATGGCGGTCCGTCACATGTGTCCGTTGAAGGACACTTAGAAAAAGTGAGAGACACTTAGAAACAGGGTCTCTGACAACCAAAACGGTTGTGCAGGACGGACCGTCGTGGGTATGACGGTCCGTCACATGTGTCCGTTTAAGGACACTTGGAAAAAGTGAGAGACCCTTAGAAACAGGGTCTCTAACAACCAGAATGGTTGTGGAGGACGGACCGTCGTGGATATGACGGTCCGTCACATGTGTCCGTTGAAGGACAGGGTGCTAGGGATTTTGGAACGGACCCTACAACGGTCCATCATGGGTACAACGGTCCATCATCGAGGTCTCGTTTGGTATATCAGTGATAGAACTGGGGGTACCCCATGCATCCCCGATGAACCCACATCAAACTTGTAGTGTTTTGGACCTGCATTTGTCTAACCCAACTACCTAGGAAACTAGCAATTCAAAAGTATCTATGTCTAGGGTTGTAAACATGGCAATTTCGAACATTTTTAACCTAGGTTAGATAGAATCATATAAAGGAAACGACATACGACGAAGAACTAAGCTAATACTAACTAATAAATAAAAATGCAAGATAAATGAGTAGAAATTAGAGACACATACCTTATAAATGGAGAAAAACAAATAGACAAGTACTCGGTGGCCAGGCAGACACCCACAGCAGCAGCTCCGACTAGTAGATTAACACTTTTAGGGCTTTGGAGAATTGTGGGGGAAATGATCAGTGGTTGATAGAGGAATAGATTGTGGAAGTTGAGAAAAAAAGAGTAATGGGAGTAATAATGAAGTAATGGGGGTGAAATGAGGGGTTGGGGAGTTTAAATGGTAAAAGTTTATATTAAACTCCAACCGGGTCGGGTCGGGTATGCCTTATTAATCACGCGACGATTCCCCGATGACGGTCCGTCGTAGTTGTGATGACCCGTCGTTGGTTCCGTCGTGTGTGACCTAGTTTGAAACTAACAGAAAAAAATGTACCTGGCATGACGGATGCATACGACGGTCCATCGCGGGCACAACGGTCCGTCGATGTATCCGTCAGTGACTGCTGCAAAGTAGTTTTCTGCAGAATTTCCAGGTAATCTGCCTGCAAATTTAAAAACCCATTAGTAGAAAAATGCTACCATTACTAAAAAAAAAACGACAAGTATTGGGTTGCCTCCCAACAAGCGCCTGATCTAATGTCGCGGCACGACTGGGGACACTTGATTACTCAGACTTCATCAAGATTGTATGCCTCGATCACTTCATACGTCAATTCAGCATGCCCAAAATAGATTTTTATGCGCTGTCCATTCACCTTGAACCGCACACCCTCCTTAGTTTCCAACTCAATTTCTCCATGAGGGAATAGTTTGGTAACCAAGTAAGGACCAGTCTATTTGGACTTGAGCTTGCCCGGAAACAAGCGCAACCTGGAATTGAACAAAAGCACCAAATCCCCGACCATAGACTCTCGTTTTTCAATTTTGTTGTCATGGTACTTCTTTATCTTTTCTTTGTATAGGGCTGATCTTTCATAGGCTTTCAGGCGAAGTTCATCGAGTTCATTCAACCCATTTAACTACATAATCAACTACTACTAGAACGTACTTCATTCCATGAGAACTCACGAAAGGGCCCATAAAGTCAATACCCCAAACATCAAATAACTCAATCACAAGAATGGGGTTTAAAGGGAGCTCTTGCTTTCTTGAAATACTGCCATCTGGTTGGCATATGTCACATGCTTTAGTAAACCCATGAGCATCTTGATGAAGAGTTGGCCAATAGTAACCACATTGTAATATCTTATGAGCGGTTCAGATACCACTGTGATGTCCACCAACGGGTGAGTATTGGCATACCTCCAGCACACTCAACATCTCACATTCTGGCACACAACACCGAATAAGCATGTCGGCACAACTCCTATACAAGTATGGTTCATCCCAAAAGAACTTCTTCACATCGTACATGAACTTTTTTCTTTGATGAAAGGACAAGTCTGGTGGAACAATATCACTAGCCAGATAGTTCGCAAAATATGCGAACCATGGGATCAAGTCTTGTGAAGCAGCCAATACATGTTGATCGGGGATAGTATCATCAATGTCAGTCTTATCTCTTAACTCTCTCATAGCTTCATCCTCTAGAAGATACAAGTGATCAACCACTTGATTTTCAGTTCCTTTTCTATCCATCACTTCAAAGTCAAATTCTTGTAGCAGTATTACCCAATGAATTAGCCTAGGTTTCGCATCCTTCTTCGCCATCAAATATCTCAATGCTGAGTGGTCAGTATGCACTATAACTCTATACCTAGAAAATATGAGCGAAATTTCTCAAAAGCAAAAACTACTGCAAGGAGTTCTTGCTCAGTCACTGTGTAGTTCTTCTAAGCTTCATTTAGGACTTTACTAGCATGGTAAATGGGGTGAAGGATTTTGTTTTTTCTCTGTCCCAATACTACACCAAGAGCCAGCCCACTAGCATCGCACATCATTTCAAATGGGCTGTTCCAATACGGAGAAATAATGATAGGCGTAGACACCAATTTTTCTTTTAGCTCACCGAATGCTTTAAGACAGGATTCATCAAAACAAAATTTACAATCTTTCTCCAGCAGTTTTCACAATGGGTGTGCAATCTTTCAAAAGTCTTTGATGAATCTCCGGTAAAAACCTACGTGCCCAAGAATGCTTCTCACACCTTTCACAGAGATCGGTGGGGGAAGTCTCTCTATTACCTCGACTTTAGCTCGATCAACCTCTATGCCCTTTTCTGAAATGTGATGACCCAACACAATACCCTCTTTCACCATGAAATGACACTTTTCCCAGTTTAGTACTAAATTGCAGTCTTCACATCTCTTATGGACCTCAGATAAATTGGTCAAACACCGCTCGAATGAATCACCAACCAAAGAAAAATCATCCATAAAAACTTCTATAGTATACTCCACCATGTCAGAAAATATCGACATCATAAATCTCTGAAATGTTGCGGGTGCATTGCACAACCCAAACGACATTCTTCTGAACGCAAAAGTCCCATATGGACAAGTGAAAGTGGTTTTCTCTTGATCTTCTGGTGCAATAGAAATCTGATTATACCCCGAATATCCATCAAGAAAACAGTACCACCCTTTTCTGGCAAGTCTATCCAATATCTGATCCATGAAGGGCATAGGAAAATGGTCTTTTTCAGTCCATGAGTTTAGTTTACGGTAATTCATACACACCCTCCATCCACTAACCGGTCTCATTGGAACAAGTTCATTTTTTTTATTGGGACCACAGTCATTCCCCCTTTCTTAGGTACACATTGAACCGGGCATACCCAACTACTATCGGCGATTGGGTAGATTACTCCGGCATCCAACCACTTAATGATTTCCTTCTTCACGACCTCTTGCATAGGAGGATTTAAGCGTCTATGGTGCTCAATACTCGGCTTATGATCAGTCATGAGTTGGATTTTACGAGAGCAAATACCATGAGGGATACCAATAATGTCCGCAATAGTCCACCCAATAGCTCTTTTGAACCTCTTTAGTACCTTCACCAAACTCTGAACTTGTTGTTCATCCAGGTCTGATGCAATGATTACCGGCAAAGTGTCACCATTTCCTAAGAATTCATACCTGAGATGAGGTGGGAGAGCTTTTAGTTCTAATTTTGGAGCCTCCTCTATAGATGGTTTCGCGGGTGGGGATTCGCGATTCTTCATATCAAGCTCAAATTTCTTTGGTTTACACTGAACATCAACTCGGTCAAGAGCCGCGACTAATGACTCATACTCTTCAATGCAATCGCTATCAAAGTTCATTATCACTGATGCTAATGCTTCTACACCTAGACGTTCTTCTATTTGTGTCTCAGATGTCTCACCCATGTTGTAGGATATAGCAGATACCGATTGGAGCTCACCACTCTTCCTCTGGACCTACAAATATTAAACGTCACTTCCTCATTGTTCAACCAAAATTTCATCTGCCCCTTTTCTATGTCTTCTAAGGCTCTTCCCGTAGCAAGGAATGGCCTCCCAAGAATAATGGGCACTTCAAAATCGACTTCGCAATCAAGAATTAAAAAATCTGCTGGAAATATGAATGACTCCACTTTTACTAGCACATCGTGGAGTATCCCTATAGGTCGTTTTACTGTTCAATCAACCATCAGTAGCCGCATCGCAGTGGGCTTTGGGTCACCCAAACCCAACTTCTTGTAAATCGAGAGGGGCATGAGATTTATGCTTGCCCACAGATCACAAAATGCTTTCGCAAAATGTAATAGCCCGATTGTACAAGGAATAGTGAACGCACCCGTATCTTCATTATTTTGGACTAGAGATCTTGAAGCAATATCACTACAATGCTGCTTTCTATCATCATCCTCAAAAGTGACCGATCTTTTCTTTATGACCAGATCTTTCATAAATTTTGCATAACCGGGCATTTGTTCTAAAGCTTCTACCAAAGGGACATTGATAGAAAGTTGCTTCAACATTGTTATAAAACGCTGATATTTGCCATCCTCGATCTTTTTCAATAATCTTTGAGGATATGGGGGTGGTGGCCTAGGCATAGGAGTTACCTTTTTAGGCACTTCAGCATCTTTTGCAGTGTTATCCTCTAATTCAGCATCAACATCTACCACTTTATCAGTATCTTTTGTCACTTTTTTCTCATTAGATAGCATAGGTGGGTCAATGGTTTACTTGCCACCGCGAGTAGTAATTGCCATACAATGTCCATCATTTTTAAGATTTTGGACAGTGTTGCTAGGAAACGTGCCCGGTTGCCGTGTGTTCACAGTTGCAGATAATTTGGCCAATTGTAACTCAAGTTGCTTAATCGATATTGCATGTGTATCAACTTTTTCCCCAATACCCGCTAAATCATTCCTCAAATCTTTGTTGTGCTCATCACTAGCATCGAACCTCCTCCTCATTTTATGCAACATATCCTCAACTCGCGACATACTACCTCCACCATCCCTAGGAGTAACTTCACGATTTTGAGCAGGAACATAGGGTCCACCCCTGTCGTTTCTATTACCATAGGGTCACTACGCTGCCACCTATAGACCGTCACAAGAACGACGGACCGTCATAAGCTCCGTAGGTTGTCTCTTCTGCATTTTTTCGCTCAAAATCTCCGCACTCCTCTTTGTACAGATTTCCTGCAAAACAAAGAGAAACTTGAGGTTTTTGGACACAATAAACTTAAATAAAAAGTATTAATTATACTGTGAAACCACGGTATATCATTAAGAAAAGGACAAAACCTCTTACTCTCACAGAAATCCGTAGCTTCTTGGAATTGGCTGGTTATTATCGCAGGTTCATGGAGGTTTTTCTTCCATTTGTTCCCCACTCACATCTTTGGCGAAGAAGAAAGTCAAGCTTGAAAAGGCGGAGACTTGTGAGAAGAGTTTCCATGAGCTCAAGGACAGACTCACTTCAACCCTTGTGCTTACTTTGCCTAAGTGTGGTGAGAATTACAATGTTTATTGAGATGCATCTAGGGTTGGTTTGGGTTGTGTTATTATGTAGGTTTGTAAGGTGATAGATTATGCGTCGAGACAGCTCAAGGTTTATGAAAATAATTATCCCACTCATGACCTGGAGTTGGAAGTTGTGGTGTTTGCACTGAAACTGTGCAGACAATATTTGTATAGAGTGCATGTGGATGTGTTCACAGGCCACAAAAGTCTCCAGTTCTTGTTCACATAGAGGGAGTTGAATCTACGTCAGCGGAGGTGGTTGGAGCTGTTGAAAGACTATGACATGAATGTCCACTACCATACGGGTATGGCTAATGTCGCCGCTGATGCTTTGAGTAGGATGAACATGGGAAGTACAGCCCACGTTGAGGATGAAACGAAGGAGTTGGTGAAAGATGTACACAGACTGGCCAGACTAGGTGTGCGGTTGGTTGACTCTACTAGTGGGGGTGTTTTAGTTCATCCTTATTTTGAATCATACTTGGTAGTTGATGTCAAGAAGGGTCAACATCTTGATCCGGTGTTGATGGAGTTGAAGGACTCAATGTTGGTAAAGATGAATGAGTCTTTTGTTTTGGGAGGTGACGACAAACTTAGGTACCAAGACATGTTGTGTGTACTTGATGTGGATGATTTGCGGACCAAAATTATTCTAGAAGCCCATGGTTCCAAATATTTGATATATCCAGGTTCCACCAAGATATATCATGACCTTAAGAAGATCTATTGGTCGGATGGCATGAAGAAGGACATTGCTGAATATGTGGCCAAGTAACCTAATTTTCAATAGATCAAGACAGAACATCTTAAGCCTGACGTTCTTACTCAGATAATCGAGGTTCTTACTTGGAAGTGGGAGGCCATTAATATGGACTTCGTGGTTGGTGTTCAGAAGACTAGAAGACAACATGATTCCATATGGTTTATTGTGGACAGGATGACTAAGTCTGCCAACTTTATCCCTGTGAAGTCTACTTACAGAGCCGAGGATTATGCGAGACTCTACATTGATGAGATTGTGAGATGGCATGGGATAACATTGTCTATTATTGATATAGTGGAGCTCTGTTCACTTCACATTTCTGGAGATCCTTCCAGAAGAACTTAGGCACGCTGCTAAAGCTTAGTACTGTCTTTCATCCTCAGACTAATGGGTAGGAAGAGCGCACCATTCAAACATAGGAGGACATGTTGAGAGCGTGTGTGATTCACTTTAGAGGTAGTTGGGACGACCATCTGCCTTTGATAGAGTTCTTGTTTAATAACAGTTATCACTCCAGTATTGGGATGGGGCCATTTGAGGCACTATATGGTAGAAGGTGTAGGTCTTCAGTTGGGTGGTTCGAGGTTGGAGAGTCATCCATTTTGGGTCCAGAGATCATTCATGAGGTTATAGAGAAGTTCAGGGTGATTAGGGACAGGTTGGCTGCTGCGTACAGTCGGCAGAATTCCTATGCAGACAACAAAAAATGACCCTTAGAGTTTAATGTTGGTGACCCGGTCGATTTGACGATATCACCTATGAAGGGGGTGATGAGGAAGGGTACGTTGAGTCCGAGGTATGTTGGGCCATATGAGATCTTACATCGTGTGGGTGAGATGGCGTATGAGTTGGCGTTGCCTGCGGAGCTAGCTTCTGTTCATCAAGTTTTTCATGTCTCTATGTTAAAGAAGTGCCTTGGTGATGCATCATCGATTCTGCCTGTAGAAGGTTTGGGAGTTGATGAAGACTTGTCCTATGAGGAGGTTCCTGTTGAGATTTTAGACCGGCAGGTAAAGCGGCTAAGAAACAAGAAGGTTGCCACAATGAAGGTATTGTGGAGGAACCATCTTGTTGAGGGTTCTATGTGGGAGACCGAGGCCGATATGAGATCCCGCTAGCCTCATCTCTTCAGCTCTTGAGGTTAGATTTTCTACTCTTAAGTCTAAGTTCCTTGACTCTTCCATTCCTGGTTGTTATTGCCTGACTCTGTATAATACCTATGTTATGATTATGATATGACTGGAGTTATGCTAGATTATCAAAAGTGTCATTCAGGGACGACTGTTCCTAAGGGAGGGGGGGGGATAATATAACAACCCTAAAAATGGATATGCTAAGTAATGTTTAATGTGTCTAGAATGCCTACGATTAGACCGGGTTCACACAGAATGATGCGCGTACAACCAGAACTTTGAACCTCTGCAACAGCCAAGCCAACTAACTAGGTGAGTTAGTTGAGCTATGAAAGGTTGGGTCCAGCCATGTAGGGCACCCAAATATGAAGGTTTACCCGTATGAGTCTTTACCAGACTTAAAAAGGGGAAATCTTAAGTTTGGTAAAATTGTTTTTTTCCAGGGGTAAAATGCAATTTTTCCAGGATAAGGGTAGTATCGTAATTACCCTAAATATTTAATTAATTATTTAATTAATATGGTTGAGCGGCAATTCGGGTAGAGAGTGCCGAAATTGACCCTTTGAGCGAAATCTTGCTCCTCCCGGGTTCGAGCCTTGGTGGGAGAAATGATTTAATTAATTTATTATATTTAGTGAATTATTTAAAATTTATTAATATTTGAATTTCTGATTTAATTAAAGGAGAATCAGATTTTTAATAAAAAAGATGATAATAATAATATTAATAATAAAATAATGAGGAGTTATAATTTGACTAAGTCTCCACCTAACTCTCCTAATCCCAATCCTCTCAAGCTCACGTTTCACTCTACTCTCATCTCACTTGAACATATGATTTTTATCTAAAAGAACAGAACAACAAAATATGAAGTTCATCAAGAACTTGAATGCTAATAAAGAACTCAAAAGAAAATTTAGTCTACAAACGTAACGCAAAACAAAGTTCTTGACGGGATTGTGCTTGAAGTTTCGGTGGTGAGTCTTGGTTTCGTGGTAAATTAGCATCATTTAAATAAGTTTTGAACGACATTAAGTTATGAGTGTTCTTTTGCCTTGGTACCTTTCCCAAGAGACCCCTAAATTCATCTTAATTCCAGTAAAAAAAAACTGAGGTTGTCCCCGTTGATGCCCCTGTCATTAGATCCTTTGAAAGATTTAAAATATGTGTTGGTATGACTTCTGGTAGATGATTTGAGGGCTGGTTGTGATTACGTGTTTGAATGTGTATTCAAAAATAATGTGAGAAATGAAAGATGTGCTCCGAAAAAAGTTAATTACGTTAACTTGATTGTGCATGTGTGTGCCGTGAGTTAGCAAAAGGTTTGAAGCCTTGATTTTTACATGTAAAAATGTTGTATTTTACGTATATTACTATGTTAAAAAAGTGATGTTCATATGAGTTCAAAGTTCCTAAATTGAATGATAATTCTTTATTAAAGTAACCTTGAAAATGCACCTAAAGATCTCCCTAAAAACTACTCGAAATGTCTTGATGTTTAACGTGAACGAGGGTGATAACATACACTGCAAAAATGTGATTAAATTCTCGAATATAACCATGAAAAATCACCTAAAGAAGCACTATATGTTACACGAAAATTTATCCTAAATCTAACATCTAAACGTTGAGAAAATAAAAAGCAAAGAGGGTGAACAAATGTCCAGCTTCTGGAAGTTTGTTTTTGGGCAGCTTACTGTAAAAACAATCACATTCTAAAATATTTTTTAAATGCTTGAGGTCAGTGGGGATTGAACCCAAGACCTCACCATATACATGTAATGAAAAAGTTAAATAATAAAATGTCGTAAGAGGTATTTGAAATGGGGAAAAATTCAAGTGAAAAGTTAGGGGGGAAATGAAAGAAAATGAAGTGAGGCATGTGGGGTTCGAACCCACAACCTCTTGGAAGGATGAAATAGAGAGGAGAAGAATGAAATAAAGATATAATAAAAATGAGGTATGTGGGATTCGAACCTACAACATCTTGGCAGAATGAGGAGGTAAGGAGAAAATGTAAATTAAAATAAGGTGAGGCTGTGGGGATTTGAACCACGACCTCTTTGTAGATGAAAGAGTTCGGAGAAAAATAAATGAGAAAAAAAATATATGTGGTGAGTGGGGATTGAACCCACAACCTCTTGAATAGATGAGAGAGTTAGGAGAAAATTAAAGGAGGAAAAATAGATGTAGTGAGTGGGGATTGAATTCACAACCTCTTGAATATATGAGAGAGTTAGGAGAAAAATAAAAGGAGGAAAAATAAATGTGGTGAGTGGGGATTGAACCCACAACCTCTTGGATAGGTGAGAAAGTTAAGAGGTAAATTAAAAGAAAAATAATGAGCTTGTGGGGGATTGATACCATAACCTCCTTGCCTTAAACGAAAAAGATAGGAGAAAAAGAAAGGAAAATATTATGGGAGTGATGGATATCAAACTAGGGTCCCCCAAATCTGAAAAAATGCAATTATCAAGTTTACTATAAGCTTAAGTTTTACTCAAGGGATTCAAAATCGGGTTGCCTTGCCCAATTACGTATTGACACATAAGTCTTACGTGATTAAATACTTAATGAATGATGTCTGTAGGAATCAAATTGAGACCTTGGCATACTTACATGATACATAAGTCTTGTAACACATAATCTTGGGCAATATGAATTGCTTAAATGAACTATGAATGAAGGCTCATGACTTGTGTGTGTGGACTCCTAAGTCCAACATACATTATAAAGAAAGTGATCCTAAGATGTTATGTGATGAATGATGAGACCCCAGAAGGATTAAGTAATAGTGTGAAACACATTAAAAGGCAAAGTGCATTGGCATATGATGAAAATAACATTTACATAAAGCGATGAGTACTTATGAAGAGTTAATGTGCTAAAGTTAAAGGATGTGGTGACAACATGATAAGAGGCTAAAGCGAAAGGTGAGAGGAATCTCAAATGAGCCTAAGTAAATGTTACCAAGACGTACTCACCTATAAGACTGTAAAGTTAATGAAGAGACCAGTCTATATGAATACTCTAATGAAAGTATTGAATTTAATGCATACTTATTACTAATGATGAGATGAGAAATCATCTTATAAGCTACAATGTCCTCATGCTAGAAGCCAACTTCCATGATGTATGAGTTTAATGTAATGGAACTTTATACTAAGCACCGATAGGCTAACTATGAGTGGTGATTCCTTCCTTTGGGAAGGGCGGAGGTTCACGTAAATCTCATGAGATGAGACTGTTCGGCATGCCGGGTATGGGTCTCCTTATATATCCTAGTCTTTGAACCTATATTGCAGATATAGGGATCTAGCAGGGTTCGAATCCCTATATAAACTAGCATGTTAAGGTCACTTTTGCCGGTGATTCCACCTCTTTTCGGTGTGGGGAAGATACTGGATTTCATGATGCTCACATGATCTATGTCCATCAAGTTTAAAGTTCTGGAAGAAAGAATGAGGACAACCTCAAAGAATACACATAATGAAATGAACGATACCAAGGGTGTTAGGATAGGATAATCAAGAGGTGAGCTAAACTTGAGTAATGACACTAGGTTATTCTTTGTCATTTCACAACGAACCCGATGAGAGTCTTAAACTACATCCTAGGTATGACTGGTGGTTGAACTAGTACATGCAAGAATTAAAATGAAATACATATGAATGAATGAAGCAGACTCTGTGTTTGCTAAAGAAGGCTCCCTAGTTGAGGTCCCATATGTTGAGCCCTCAGTTTTGGAAGTCCTAATGTCAAGTCCATTCCAAGGTCTCATGGCATATGAAAGAATGATGTGAACTATGTGATATAATATTTTCAATATGTTATGTGCTATTTACAAAATTATAAGTATGATGATGCGGGTTACTCTCATGGCATGACTTTCCTAATCCAAATTTGGCAAGTCCACTGACTTGACTTTCCATAATTCATATCGTTAGGAGAGAGATCTTCTTAATCATGCATGTCCTTAGTGTGTGCTTGCATATAACCATACTTAGTACAAGTGTGTAGTAATCCCATACAAATCTATACTTTTAGTTGCAGGCACAGGCGGACGTTAGAGCTTACGATACGATGCTACAACTATTCGGATGTGGAGCATTCATCCGAACTTGGTACGCCCTCATGCTTTCGAGGATGTATTCTATTTTAATCTAGCTTAGATGTAGGTTTTAGCTAGTGTTGTATGTTCCACTAGCATTTCTTTCCCATATTATTTCAGACATTATATTGGTGCCGTTTTGGCAAGTTTACATTTAGTGCATTATTGAACTATTTCTTTCATTTGATGATCTTAATATTAGATGGTTGATTGTGAACTCCTATGATGTTAACTAGAATATTTTTCATATGAAATAAGTAAAAAAAATTCAAATTTGCTGCTAAAATTAACCTAGATGAAGTAACAATGACATAAGTAGGCTTGTCTGCGAACTCTAAGAGGTCAATGATGCCGGTCTCGTCTGGGTCATGAAATATTGTAGAACTAGGATTTTTCATTTTCAATTTCTGTACTAACTAATCTTAGAAAGCAAGGATAGTAGCTTAGCGCCTATGGCTCGATTCATTTCTTACCTTAAAGCTAGAAAAATAATTTCTAAGGGTTGTCTCTATCATCTAGTTAGGGTCAAGGATTCAATATCCAAAATCAAAAATCTTGAGTCACTTCTAGTGGTTTACTAGTTTCCATAAGATCTTTTTGGAGTTTCTCTCGAAAGGGAAATCGATTTTGGAATTGATCTCCTTTTGGACACCAAACCTATTTTTATTCCCCCTTAAATAATGGCTCCAGCAGAACTTAAGGAATTGATAGAGAAATTGAAAAACCTTCTATATAAGAGCTTCATAAGACCTAGTATTTCTTTATGCAGTGCACCAATATTGTTCGTGAAGAAGAAATATGGTTTTCTCCAAATGTACATTGACTATAGGCAGTTGAAAAAGGTCACAATCAAGAATAAGTATCCATCCCTAGGATTGATGACTTGTTTGACCAACTTTAGGGTGCTAGCAATTTCTCAAAGATAGACCTCAGATCAGGTTATCATTATCTCAAAGTCAAACATAGGTACATTCCGAAGACAACCTTCAAAACATGATATGGTCATTATGAATTTGTAGTAATGTCATTTGGACCAACCTATGCTCCTACAACTTTCATGGATCTGATGAACAAAGTGTGCAAGCGGTATTTGGACTTGTTCATTGTCGTCTTTATTGATGATACCGTCATTTACTCTAAGAATGAGTAAGAACATGCAAGTCATTTTTGAGTTGTTCTGCAAATTCTCAAAGATCGTCAGTTATTTTACCAAATTTAATAAGTGTGAGTTTAGGTTTATAGTCACTACCTTTCCTGGGCATATTGAATCCAGCGAAGGGAATCCGAGTGGATTCCTATAAATTATGAAGAATGAGACAATGGCCTAAACCTACCTTTTGTACAGATATCAAAAGTTTCTTGGGTCTAGCGGGTTATTATTGAAGGTTCGTGGAAGGATTTTCATCCATAAACTCTCTATTGTCTAAGTTGACTCAGAAAAAAGGTCAAGTTTCAGTGGCAAGATGATTATAAGAAGAGCTTTGTAGAATTGAAAACTAGGTTGAATACAACTCCTATTTTGACTCTACCAAAGGGTTCAGATGGTTATATGATTTTGATGCGTCCAGAGTCAGCCTAGTTTGTGTGTTAATGCAGCGAGTTAAGATTGTAGCTTATGCTTCCAAACAACTTAATGTGCATGAGAAGAACTACCTAATTCATGACCTCGAGCTTGCAGCAGTAGTGTTTGGACTCAAGATATTGAGACACTACATGTATGGTGTTCATGTATATGTGTTCACATACCATAAGAGCCTTAAATATGAGTTCACCTAGAAACAGTTGAATCTTCGCTAGAAAAGAGGGTTTGAGTTCCTCAAAGATTATGACATGAGTGTGCATTACCATCCTTGTAAGACAAATGTACTAGCAGATTCCCTTAGCAAATTATATATATGTAGTGTAGCACATGTTTAGGAAGAAATTAAAGATTTAGCAAAGGAAGTTCACATGCTTGATCGTTTAAGAGTTTATCATATGATCATATCAGATGGTGGTGGGCAGTTTAAAAAGGATCTGAATCTTTATCGGTAGTGGAGGTTGAGGAAAATAAAAACAGTGATCTGGTATTACTCAAACTAAAGGGTGCAGTCCATCAATAGAGAGTTCAGGTATTCTCCCAAGGTGGAGATGGTGTTTTTTGTGGGTCGACTATGTGTTCCTAATGTGGACGAGTAGACAACATATTCTTTTAGAAACCCATAATGCTAGGTATTCTATTCATCCAGGCTCCACTAAGATGTACCACGATATGTGGGAAGTCTATTGGCGAAATTGTATGAAAAGGGATATAGCAGATTTTGTGGCTAAGTTCCCCAATTGTCAAAAGTGAAAGTAGAACATTAGAAACCATGGGGTATGACTCCATAGATCTACATTCCTACTTGGAAGTGATTAACATAGATTTCATTACGGGTTTACCTCATACTCACATACAACATGACTCCATTTCGGGTTATAGTTGATCGAGTTACTAAGTCTTCTCGCTTTTTGGAGGTCAAGACTATAGATTCAACGGAGGAGTACGTAAAGCTTTACATTAACGAGATAGTCAGGTTACATGGTGTTCCTTTCTCTATCATCTCATATAGAGGTCCTCAATTTACCTCTCATTTATGGAAGTCAATTCAGAAAGGTCTTTGTACTCAAGTTAATCTGTCTTGGTACTCAAGTTAATCTTAGCACAACATTTCATCCACAAACGAATGAACAAGCAAAGCGTATCATTAATACCTTAGAGGACATGTTGGGAGCTTACATGATCGATTTAAAAGGTAGTTGGGATGATCAACTTTCTCTTATAGAGTTTGCCTACAATAATAACTACCATTCTAGCATTCATATGGCCTCTTATGAGGCATTGTATGGGCATAAATGTAGATATTATGTTTGTTGTTTTGAAGTAGGCGAATCAGTCTTGATAGGGCCAGACTCAGTCCATTATGCTATGGAAAATTTCAATTCGTTAGAGATAAACTTAAGATAGACCAAAGTCACCAGAATTCTTATGTATATGTAAGGAGAAGGGAAGTTTTCTTGAAAATATCACTTATGAAAAAGATAATGATATTTGGAAATAAATTGAAGCTCAATCCCAGTTATGTAGGCCCTTAAGAGATCTTGAAATTGATAGGTAAAATGGCATATAAGTCAGAGTTGCTAGTAGAATTAGTAGTAGTGCATCTAGTCTTCCTTATCTCACTGTTGAAGAAGTGCGTGGGTGATCCCGTATCCTTAGTGCCATTATAGAGTGTGTCTATGAAAAATTGTCTTTCTTATGGGGATGTAATAGTTAAGATTCTTGATCATTGGGGAAGGATATTGAGAAACAAAGAAGTCGCTTCAGTCAAGGTTTTGTGGAGGAGTCAATCCGTAGAGAGAGCTACTTGGAATGTAGAAGCAACCATGAAGTCAAAGTAACATCACCTCTTTCCTTCCGATTCCACTCCAGCTTGAGTAATAGTTTCTCTTTAGTTTTTCATTCGTTCATGCAAAAATCAGTCTTAGTATCTAGTTCCTTCAGTTCATAATAGCATTTTCAACATATTTTCGTGTTTTGGAACTCAATTTAGTCAGAAATTCAGTGTTTAGTGTTTAGTGGTAGGGTTTGCAGCTTCCCTCCATTTTCGCTAGTATAGTCTTTATTCGAGGATGAATGATCTCAAGGGGGAGATAACGGAACACCTCAAAAAGTAGACCCAGAAAATAATTATGGAAAAACTACTTGAAACAGTGAACCACGGCAGGGTTCATGGATCGTGATAGGGTTAACAATATGTTGACCTGCTCGTGGTCATGCGTTGGATGTCACCAGGTGTCACGATTAGAGAGAACCCCCTAGTCGTAACCGGCTTCTTCGTCCTCGAAGAGGCCTTAGACAAGCCCTTAGCATACATCATCGCATCATATATATAATACAAAGCTAAAAATTAAACTAGCAAAGAGACCATAAGCATTGTCTTTTACCTCATAGATTATCATAACAAGTGTAATCAACATCATGCATTACAATTAGATCAAAATTATATATATCAAGTGAAACCAACATCGTTCATATCATATATACATAAAGAACCTACCCTAGAACTCCCATTAAAATCCACTTGTACAATGTATAGGTAAAGTCCCATACCCTTACCTACACTAAGTAAGACCCATTAAGTAGTCCTTGTTAGTTTTCATCTTCTTACTTCCATTCATCCATTTTAACTTTCGAAAAACTTCGCCATAGACCATGTGAGCTATCATGGAATCTGGGGTCATCCCATCACACCAAAAGGAGGGTGTCCTACTTTCCAAGGTAAGACATATACATTCATATAGCATCCAGGTTTGTTAGGATCAAATCCACACACACACACTTGATGAATAAAGAACACAAGAACTTTAGAGAGAAAGAGATGAGACATTTAGAGAGAGAGAGAAAGAGACCAATATTTCATGGTAACACCCCGTGAGTAAACTTCCACAGCAGTGGGGTATATATATTAATAAATTAGAGTATTTTTGGTTACATAGAATAAATGGAGATTAAACCGCGTAAACAGTTATATATATAAATCAGGCTCCACAACCTAACAGGTTTATCCACTAGCTAGGTTTCCTATGGAGGCACATAGTTAAGGAACTAGGAGGTTCTTAATAAAAAAAACCTATTTATGCTAATTAGCATTGTAGTTTCCACCTCATGAGAGAAAATCGTGTGAACCTCCCTTTCTTTTTGAAGGAACACCTCTCATTGTCAAATTCACTCGTTGCTAAGCTAAATTCCCTTTTTGAAGTATCTTTAAGTCATCCTTAACATTATTCAAAACAACGGTATGGAGTTTAAACCCTCATATAAAATGTTCATAGCTCATAGATTTTAGGAAGAGAAAGTCCTTTCACCACAACCCAACATCATGTGAGAACAATGCTTCATAACATAGTCATAAGATGCACATAGGAATTACCTTCAACCCCTCATAATATTACACCTATCATAATCTCACCCATCATATTTATATCATGATAATACATTCATAACTTCATCATTCATATTTCAATTAACTAGCATTACCAAAGATAGTCCAACAATACAACAACATGTTCATGACCTTAAAGATCTTACCAATGGCCTCTAAGAAACGCATTCAAGACTTCATTCCAAATCGATGATACTTAACCAACAAAACAATTATCATCATCATATAATAGTCAATTAAGAATGATCATACTCAATTACATCATCTCTAATCATAATTCAACATAAATTAAGAGTGAGGGTTAGGAGAAGAGGGACATTCATGGGTTCTCAAGGCATTAGGTCAAAACCCAAACTATACATAATCTATGAAACTCCATGAAGAAATAATACAATAAACACCAATATAACAATTGATATATTCATCATCTTCAACTAATTTATCAAACAAGATCCAAGATTTATGAAATTGGGGAAGAACGTGGGTCCTGTGGAATTTCAAGTGAACAACAATTACCCATAATTATAAACTTAAACAATCCTAATTTATCATAATTGATCCACAATTTAGGTTTTAAAAGAATATCCATGTGTAGAGAAAAACCTTTGATTTTTTTGGGGGGATTTGAAATCATATTTAAGTGGACCTCTTGAGAAAAAGAATCCCAAGCGTGAAAGAATTAGACCCTAATGAAGACTTTATCCAAGAATTTGAGTAGGAAACTAGAAGAATCGGTCTTTTTCTTGAAGCTTCAATGTTCTTCAATGGAGAATTGGTAGAGAGAGAATTTAGCAAGAAGTGGACAGAATTTAGCAAGAAGTCAGAGAGATTTGGGTTTCGATTAGTGGATTTTATCTGAGTGGGTAAAAGTGACGTAAAACTGACTTAAAATAAATATGTACCCATCACTAAAATTCTAAAACCCTTCACTTAGTTGAACTTTCTTTTTTATGTCAAACTTGATTTTTAAATGAAGCGACCAAATCTGGGACATGGATGTGCATCGCGGAGGCACTTCCAAATCTTTTTTCTTGAATTTTATTTGAGGAACAGAGGTTTGTGAAAATCCCTCTCTGCAATATAAATTTTTCCTTTTGAGTGTAGAGGGTGCGATGCGTGAGCACGTCCAAAAAGGGGTTGTTTGCTCATTGTCTTGGAAACCTCCTTGCCAGCGCTTGGGACCTTCTCAAGGATCCCTAAGGTGGTCCTTGGGGGGTCACAACTGGACTTTTTATCCCTATTTTACCTATTTAAAGTACTTTTATAAGTTTTATCCTTCATACGACACTCCCAAACCTTCACTAGACCTAAGGACGTTTACTAGTTCAATTTTAGTAGTTTCTCGATGTCATGGTCGTTCCTTGACGTTTTGCTCTAATACTTCTAAATCAATTTAAATAAATTAGTTTAGGTATGGAAACACCTTTTCTTATCATTATTCATTAGGTGAATCTCTAGCCTAGGTCGTTGGATTTCCGAGGTATAACAATATTCCCCCCGGGGAACATTAGTCCTCCAATGACAGTTTGAACATCTCTTTTTGGAATCTATGACTCAAGACTAGCATCCCAACCAGCACATTTATATAATGATAATTTACCATCAAAGGAGAAAACATTCACTCCATTCCCAAATACAACATTGCATCATTAAGAAGTGAAACTATATCAACTACCAACTATGCACACATTTCATCATTTCATATTAAAATTCCTCTTTCTCATATAGCTCAACATATTCAACAAGCAGTCAATACTTTATTTCATCACGTCACACTTGAAAAATTTCACAACAAGAAATATCACATGGCTCACTTATACCAACCATATAATTGAGCTTCATCATGAAGAACATATAATTAAAGACATATGAAACATGAATTTTTCACAAGAACATGCATTATTCAGGGAAATCATGGAAGTTCAGATATACTTATTGTCATGACCGGTGAACACCCCCTAGAAGTAACATGGCGTACTTGACCTCTATGAAGTCTTTTACAAGCTCATAGACATCATTCATCGCATGGTCATATGAAAATTTGTGGAAAATTTAAAACTTATATAGCACATCATATGCTAGAATATCACTTCATATAATAAAATATCATAAGTACATAATTATACTCTAAGTCTCTTTTACCATCTTAGACTCTACATCAATAGAGTAGAATTAGGACACGACCCTTAACAATATAGAATAATATCTAAGATATTACATATACTTTAAATAATATCTTAACATAGGAAATCCTTGAATCTTAAGGATCCCTTTTTGGAGCTTGGGAAACATCTATCAAGCACTTCAATTTAAGAAACATCCTCTAGCCATCACCACCTACACTTTATGTAGAAAGATGAAAAAGAATGTTAATAGTACAAGATTGCACTAAGTATGGCAACCATGCAAAGACATGCATCTAAAGAGGACGTTTAGTTAGAAACCATGCATCATATATTCTAGTAAAACTTCATGAACTTTGGCATAATAATACAATATAGTTCATATAGACATGTATAATAGTCACAACAACCACATAAAACCACATATCACTTTTAAGTCACATTAATAATTTTCATAACATTATCTTTCTTTTACCTTAATTCATTTACCACAAAGTAATCCTTTAGTAATACTTAGTGCAATGCATGAATAATGTCCCATTCCACTTCCATACTCAAGCATCATCTTAAGGTCACTAACGTGAACATTCATACAACCTTGATTAACTCAAACATATACATTCATAGAAACGTAGCATATTATGAAACACATACTTCACATATGACCCAACATAACTCATAAACCTCATATAAGACTCATTCACTTACAACATGCAACACAATACCGTCAATATCATCATATCATCATGATAAGAGAATAATCATCAAGTGCTCGATTGAACTTCATTTCATTACTACCTCCTAAGACCTTACTCATAATCTCAATCTAAGCCTACTAGTGCAATGTACATGTGAAGCCCCATAACCTAACACATACTAAGTAAACCCAAAAAGAGACCACAAGCAATATCACTTACTGATATACCGTGGTTTGACGATATAATTAATACTTTTTCCTTAAGTTTAGTGCGTCCAAAAGCCTTTTTGTGCTAATTTTTATACAAGTTTTTCTTTGTTTTGCAGGAAATCTGTCCAAAGCCAAATGCGGAGATTTTGAGAGAAGAAATGCAGAAAAGACCACCTACGGAGCTGATGACGGTCCGTCGTGCTTGTGACGGTCCGTAGGTGGCAGTGTAGAGAAGCTGCTGAAGGAAGATGGGGAAGTCTGACCAAGTGTGGGATTACGGAGCTTGCGATGGTCCGTCATGTATATGACGGTCCGTTCTGCAGGTTCGTCGTGGAGTTCAGAGAAGTGATCCCAGTACCCAGATTCCAAGAGTTGAAGTATTTTGAAACGATGACCCTCGACGGACCGTTGTGCCTATTACGGTCCGTCATACTTGCCGTCGAGGGGAACGAAGAAAGTAGCAGAAGAAAGTGTACAAGTATAGGACGACGGAGTCCATGACGGTCCATCATGACCACGACGGTCCGTCGCATGGTCTGTCGACCCAGCCGCGTTTTGGCAGATTTCCAGCAATTAGAATTCTTGTGTAATTAGGTTTTTATTTTTATATAAATAGTTCGAAAAACCTCGTTTTTGAGGTTAGACACCAGATAGTTAGACATCATATTATTAGACTCTTTGTATTAGTGTGAGATTTTTGGATTATCATTGATTGCAGGTGATTTTTGGTGATTAATCAAGCAACCTTTTAGATTTTATTCTTTCTCATTGAAGTAAGTACATGAATTCTTATTTGATATATTTGAATATTGTGTTTATGGCTATGAGTAACTAAACTCCATAACTAGGGTTGTGGGAACCATAGGTAAATAATGAGATAAACCCTAGCTAAAATAACAATTCTAGAATAGTGTCTTGTATGTATTAATAATTCTTTCGCTTAGAAGTCTTTTTAACGGATGATCAACGTTAGAACTCGCCTTAATGCTACTTGCCGGACCAAGGAGGTAGATAATAGGAAAAGAATTATTAACATAGATTTAGTGTATACTATCTAATAGGCTAGTATTGATTGGTACGAGGTAATAACTTAGTCAAATATCGAATACGATGCTTAATATGAGGTAAAGATAAGGGTTAGGAAAGCAACACACGTAGCCGGACCAAGGTGCGGAGTGAGATTTTCTAGATGCCGGACCAAGGATTTAGAAATACATAACTTATCACTTTGCATGCAAGATACTAGGAAAGAATTGTTACAGTTAGAATTATCAAGTTATGAACCTGCGGGGAAAACGTAAACCCTAGTTACTTTGATTAATTGATTAAAACCCAACTTTCAAAACTGCTAAGTGTCTCTTTCAATTTCATTAGTTATTTTTACTCATTAGGAAATACAAACCCCCCATTTTTATGTTATTACTTTCTAAGGAAGTCATCAACCGAACAATAGTAATAACAAGTTGAAGTTAAGTCTAGACTATTTTCCTCGTGGGAACGATCCCAACCTCACTAGTTGGGTTATTTACTTGACACGACCGCTTTACTTCTTATTTGAGAAGTAAGTTTGAGTGTATCAAATTTTAGCGCCGCTGCCGGGGATTTTAGCTTTTAGATTAACTTGAACTTCTTACTATAGTTTAGTTGATATTTTATTGATTTTACTTTGTTTTATGTTTTTTGATTTCTTTTCAGAATTATCCTCCTTGTATGCCAAATACACGGAGAGGAACAGAACCGTTGTTTCCCTACGATCACGAGTTAGAGCGTACACTACGAAACATGAATCGTAATTTGGGAATCAATGATGAGGATCCAAACCAGAACATCCCAGCTTCGGTTGATTTTCATGGTCAGATGTTACCCGATGCTCCGGGTGAACATCAACAGAGGGGACAGAATACCGCTCCACGGCCCCAAGCATACTACAGAGGCTATGATAACATAGCAGATTCGGATGGGCCACTGGTTTTGCCTCCTCTACCCACAGGCCACACTTTTGTGGTAACTAGTAGTCTGATGCAAATGCTCACTGCCAGAGGTTTGTTTTCAGGGCTACCTTCTGAGGATCCACATGCCCATATAGCTAAGGTAAGGGCAGTGTGTAAGAGTTGTGTGGGGAGGCCTGATTTGGATCTAGATGTAATAGGGCTCAGAGTGTTTCCTCTCTCACTGACGGGAGAGGCTGCTATTTGGTTCACTAAGCTCCCATACAACTCCATCTTTACTTGGAATCAACTGAGGGATGTCTTCTTAGCACGCTACTATCTGGTCTCCAAGAAACTAAACCACAAAGACAGAGTGAATAACTTTGTGGCACTACCAGGAGAGTCAGTTAGTAGTTCTTGGGATAGATTCACCTCATTCTTGAGAAGTGTTCCAAATTACCGTATAGATGATGAGTCACTGTAAAAATACTTCTATAGGGGACAAGATGATAACAACAAAGAGGTATTGGACGCTATAGCAGGTGGATCTTATGGAGAATGTCCTTATGCTGAGATCGCTGAAAAATTAGAAAAAATCTCCCGGAATAACAAAGCTTGGAGTACTAGGAAATCTGATACGAGAGGAGAAACACCTTGCAGTGCAGTCCACTCACAACCCAGCCACAGATGAGATTCGTGAAGAAATGGCTCATATGAGAACTGAGCTTGGGTTGGTACTAAAACATGTCATTGGGGGTGCAGAAAAGATTAATGCAGTCAACTACTTGGCTAAACCACCACCCCCTAACGGTGAATGTTACTATGAGGAGGATTCCTATGCAGTCAATGAACAAATGGGGGGTTTCCGACCAAGCGCCCAAGGCTCAAATTAGGATAATTGGCGCCAAAGTCAAGGGAACCAAGGTCGGAACTACGGTAACTACAACCGTGAGGGTCATTATGTCCGAGATGGTAACTACAACCGCGACAACAACTTTAACAGGGGTAACTATGGTAATAGAAATGACAGGAGTGGACCCTATGTTCCTCCTCAAAATTGTGAAGTTACTCCTAGGGATGGTGGAGATAGTATGGCACGAGTTGAGGATATGTTGCACAAAATGATGAGGAGGTTCGATGCTAGTGATGAGCACATTAAAGAATTAAGGGGTGATTTAGCTAGTATTGGGCAAAAAGTTATTACACACGCAATTTCAATTAAACAGATCGAATTGCAAGTGGCCCAATTATCTGCGACAGTGAACACACGGCAACCGGGCACTCTTCCTAGCAACACTGTCCAAAATCCAAAGAATGATGTGCACTGTATGGCAATTACTACTCGGGGTGGTAGGCAAACCATTGACCTACCTATGCCATCTGCCGAGAAAAATGTGAGAAAGGATAATGATAAGGTGGTAAAGGGTAGTGGTGAAGCAGAGGAAAGTAATGGAAAAGATGCAGAAGTACCCATCAAGGCAATTCCCATGCCTAGACCACCACCACCCTTCCCTCAGAGGATTAGTGAAAAAGACCGAGGATGGTAAATACCGGCGTTTGATAACTATGTTGAAGCAACTTTCTATCAATGTCCCTTTGGTAGAAGCTTTAGAACAAATGCCCGGTTACGCCAAATTTATGAAAGACCTGGTAACAAAGAAAAGATCGGTCACTTTCGAGGATGATGATAGACTGCAGCATTGTAGTGCTATCGCTACTAGATCCCTCGTACAAAAGAAAGAAGATCCTGGTGCGTTCACTATCCCTTGTACAGTTGGGTCATTACATTTTGTGAAAGCATTATGTGATCTGGGGGCAAGCATGAATCTCATGCCCCTCTCAATTTACAAGAAGTTGGGTTTGGGGGATCCAAAACCCACTGCGATGCGGCTACTAATGGCTGATCAGACAGTGAAACGGCCTATAGGGATACTCCATGATGTGCTAGTAAAAGTTGAATCATTCATCTTTCCGGCTGATTTTGTTATTCTTGATTGTGAGGTCGATTTTGAAGTGCCTATTATTCTTGGGAGGCCATTCCTTGCTACAGGTAGAGCCTTAGTTGATATGGAGAAGGGACAGATGACTTTCCGGCTGAATAATGAAGAAGTAACCTTCAACATTTGTAAGACCATGAGGCAGAGTGGTGAACTCCAATCGGTATCTGCCATAGCCCACAAAGAAAAGATGAAGAAGGAGACTGAACACAAAAATGCAAAACAAGAGTTTATGGTGGGGGATTTGGTGCTTGTAGATAGTTCTGGGGTGCCTTGTCTTCCGGGCAAGCTCAAGTCCAAATGGACAGACCCTTATTTGATTACCCAAGTATTCCCTCATGGAGCAGTTGAGTTAAAATCCAAGGAGGGAGTGTGGTTTAAGAGGAATAGAGATAGAATAAAACTCTATTTTGGGCATAAAGCATCGGGGAATAAAGTAATAGAGGCAAACCATCTTGATGAAGTCTGAGTAATCAAGTGTCCCCAGTCGTGCCGCGACATTAAATCAGGCGCTTGTTGGGAGGCAACCCAATACTTGTCATTTTTTTTAGTAAGGATAGCATTTTTATACTAATGGGTTTTTAAATTCGCAGGCACATCACCAGGAAATTCTGCAGAAAACTACTCCGCAGCAGCCACTGACGGATACATCGACAGACCATTGCGCATGTGACGGACCGTCGTATGCAACCATCGTCCAGGTACGTTTTTCTGCTATTTTGAAATTAGGGCACACACGACGGAACCTACGACGGGTCGTCACAACTACGACGGACCGTCGTCGGGGAACCGTCGCGTGATTAATGAATTCTACCCGACCCTACCCGGCTGGACCCTTTTCAAAATCTGACCATTTTTACTCCCCACCCCTCCATATTTCACCCCATTACTTCCAAATTCCTCTCATATCCCCTCTCTTTTCAACTTCCACATTCCCCCCACTGATCATTGCCCCCAAAATCCTCCTAAACCTTATAATTATCATCTACTAGTGGGTGCTGCTGCTGTTGGTATCTACCTTGCCAACTGAATCATTCTCCACTTGTGTTTTCTCCATTTCCAAGGTATGTGTCTCTAAATTTATACTCCTTTATCTTGCATTTTGGTTTAGTAGTTAGTATTAGCTTAGTTCTTAGTCGTATATTGTTTCCTTGATATGATTATGTCTAAACCTAGGCTCAAAATGTTCGAATTTGCCATGTTGATAACCCTAGGCATAGGTGATTTTGCATTGGTAGTTTCCTAGGTAGTTGGGATAGACAAATATAGGTCCACAACACTACAAGACCATGTGGGTTCATCGGGGTTGCTTAGGGTACCTGTAGTTCTGCCACTGTCACTCAGAATGAGACCTCGATGACGGACCGTCGTAGGGTCCGTTCCAGAAGCCCTAGCACCCTACCCCAACGGCACATGTGACGGACCGTCGTATTCACGACGGTCCGTCCTGCACAACCGTGATGGTTGTTAGAGACCCTGTTTCTAAGGGTCTCTCAATATTTTCTTAAGTGTCATACGACGGACCGTCATACCCACGACGGTCCGTCCTGCACGACCGTCATGATGGTCAAAGACCCCTCTGATAAGGGTCTCCCAACATTTTCTAAGTGTCCTACAACGGACTCATACGACGGACCATCGTACTAATGATGGTCCGTCCTGCTTGACCGTCATGATGGTCAGAGACCCCTCTGATAAGGGTCTCCCAACATTTTCTAAGTGTCCTACAACGGACTCTTACGACGGACCGTCGTACTAACGACGGTCCGTCCTGCTTGACCGTCATGATGGTCAGAGACCCCTCTGATAAGGGTCTCCCAACATTTTCTAAGTGTCCTACGACGGACTCTTACGACGGACCGTCGTACTAACGACGGTCCGTCCTTCTTGACCATCATGATGATCAGAGACCCCTCTGATAAGGGTCTCCCAACATTTTCTAAGTGTCCTACGACGGACCGTCGTACCAACGACGGTCCGTCCTGCTCGACCGTCATGATGGTCAGAGACCCCCCCTTCAGGGTTCTTTATATATACATAGAACAAGTACAACACGACGGACCTCATGACGGTCCGTCATAGCCACGACGAGCCGTCATCTGTCTCGTCGTGTGATACAGTTTCAATATTACTAACACACTATTTTCAAAGTTTTATGTCGTATGAGCTTGCTTGTTTTGTTTACCACTACTCATACTAATATTGATACTTTACAGGTACTATTTACTATGACACCCAAACAAGACCGCACCAACGCACGCGGGCGATCTAAGTCTGTCGCCCCGTCTGCCCGCATGGTCATCGGCTCTGATGATGAGCGGGACCCTGAGTACATGCCCCCAGGCACCTCCGCCCCTTCCTGTGCTGCACGGTCCCCTAGAGCTATACCCAAGATGGTGGAATCCGGCGTAGTCACTGCCTCCCAGTCTGATGAGGAGCGCACACTGACCGGCACACCCTCTGGGTCGGCCACAAATGAGGAAGGAGCGTCTGGCTCCTTAGGAGTATCATGGTCCGAGGATGCTTCTGGCTCTGCAGAGGTTACTGCACCCGCCACTGTTGCAGCGTCGGCCTCGTCTGATAAGGCTGACAGTTTAGACTCTACATTTGGCGCACCAGCTCAGGTCCCCACCCCAGCCGCTGACCAACCAAACCGGTGGTGTGTCGACGACCAGTTTCAAGTTTACTCCGACGTGAAGTTCTTGACCGATAAAGGAATAATGACTCGAACACTCACCCTGGAGCGGCGGGTACTTACAGGGAGCCCTCCCACGATGCCAGAGATTCATAACATCTTCACCAGGCATCGCTTAGAGTGGACAGCACGTCCGTTGGGACGATACAGCGAGGAGATGGTCCGAGAGTTCTACGCTTCCTACGTAGAGACTCTCCGATCACAGATCGACAGGCGGGCTGCTCCCGCTAAACAGGCCCCATTGGAGCAGGTTCGAGTCCGGGGCGTGCAGGTTGACATTTCCCTGCCAGCCATCTGCCGGTTCCTATACGGCGAGAGTGCAGATGCTACTCGGACCCCCATCACTACCGAGTTTGACTATCACTGGCAGATAGTGAAGGATGGACAGTTCCTGCGAGAGCCAGCACTGAGGGAGACCACCAAGAGGTGGATGGCCCTGCACCTATCAGTCGACGGAGAGGCTCTCGATTGGGTCACCGAGCCGAAGGGGGCCATCAAGAAGGCCAACCTCACGTTTGTCGCAAAGTTCTTGTGGCTGCTCATTCGTCACTGCCTTTCCCCAACAGCTGCTGATAACATAGACACCTGGGATCGAGCAGTGCTGATGGCGGTGATGATAGCCGGCTTCGAGGTAGACTACGCATGGCTTCTCCAGGCAGTCATGCACGAGAGGGAATTCAAGGTCACTACCACCTACCCCTTTCCGTGCATGATCTTTGCCCTTTGCAGGTCTGCAGGTGTGCCCATATGGCACATAGATCAGTTGAGGACCCCGCAGGGTACCGTTGACGTTGGACTCATAAGAGACGAGGCCAATGAGTTGGCCCCTCGTAGAGGGCCCCGTCCATAGCTGCCACCACTTGCTGATGATCTGGCAGACACGGTAGCTCAGGCCCGCACAGCTACACAGGCGTCCACTGACACTACCCCGGTCGAGTCTATCCCGGGTAGTAGCACAGCCCCGAGCTCCTCTCGCACAGCCCCTCTACCGTTACTGGTCCCGCTTGCTAGGGTCCAGAAACTAGAGGCACAAATGGCCACCCTTCTGCACCATATTCAGCCGTGGATACAGAAGTCGATTACAGAGTCTGAAGCACGTCTAGAGAGGAAGATGCAGCAGTTTACAGAGCGGAAGATTGCTGAGGTCAACCAGCGTCTGGACTCATTTGAGTTGAGAGTGTTAGCCCGACCAGCCCCTCCGGTGGATGTGTCGATTCTTCAGGCTGCAGTCGACAATCTTCATGCAGACATCAACACGATCCTAGCGGCAAGGGTGCCGGAGTCTGAGGCCCCTTCTATCGAGCCTGCTGAGGATACCGTGCTAGCGGCCCTGTTTACCACTCCAGACATTCCACCACTTCCCCCTAGAGAGAGTGCCAAGAGGCATAGGGGTCGAGCAGAGGATGAGGCGCGAGCAAAGAAGAAGGAGCACCGAGAAATGTAGGCTGCGTGGAGAGACTCACTTGCTGACGACGCGGCGCACCGGATGAGAGCGTCAGAGTTAGCGGCTGGGGCGTCTAGCTCCCGCACTGTAGATATCGCTGGCGGCACTACTGATGGTGCGGTTGTTGCTGAGGACACTACTGAGGGTGTTCAGATTGTAGAGGACGTGGGTTCCGGGGATCCGAACCCACCATCTTGTTGATCGACGGCGCTTTGCGCCATAGGTTTGCTTCACCTACCACTTTAGTATTTACATTTTTATGCATTGGGGACAATTGCATGCTTTTTTGTTGGGGGTGGGGTAAATGGATAGTGAGTGTTAGGGTGAAGTCTGAGTAGCCCAATTCACTATCCTCTTTTGGGGTTTTCTTGCCTGTGTTCTTTTTCCCCAAAAGACTAATTACTTTTTTCTGTTAAACTGGCATATTTTTATCTTTTGTACATAGTTTAATTCTAGAGCATGATGGCTAAAATGATATCCTGATAAATTGAAAATAATGCATGACTAGGCATAGTAACTGACAATTGTGTGGCTCTAAGCATGAAATAGAATTACACCATTGCATTACCCTAAGTCTTTAATTCGAACTAGGTGTCTAATAATCTGGTATAGTGATGACATGTCAAGTAAGTGTGAGGAAATTTGAATAATCCACTATTGGTACTGAGCTAGAACTTGCCTGGTTAGTCCTGCTAAAAGTAAGCTGTAACAAACAATTAGGAAAGGATCATAGGCCCTTATTCAAGAAAGCCCATTTCTAACCTAAATAAAAGAAACCGAATGAAATTTATCCTTCTTTTATCCAAATAATCTGAGCTTAAATTAGACCGCTTTTTCACCCTAACTGATCTTTTCGGGGAACAATGTGTTGGCCCTGGTCCCTTCCTTGGACATGTGCACCTCAGCTTATGCCAAAAGCATAAGTTGAGGGTGGCTAATACAGTAAACAACCTTCGTTTTGGCCCTGACCCAACTTTGGGTATTGTGTACCTTGACTCATGGCAAAGCCATGAGTTGAGGGTGGCTATTATGAGGAATGCTCTGGAAAATGGGGTTGAAAGAACAAAAGAGAGAGAAAGAACAAAAGTAAAGTGACTCAGAATTAGTTGAAAGAAAAGTAAAGAAAAAGAAAAATATACAAGAATTACAAACAAGAAAAGAAGAGAGTCACTTACAAAAATGAAGAAAGAAGAGAAAGTTGAGCAAAGGGAAAGAGTATGAGAAACTGGGCGAGATAAAATGATAAAAAAGGGAAGGTTTAGCCGATATGTCAAGGAGGGCAAAAAAGTCACTAACGTATACCTAAAAATGTACCCTACCTGACCCTGAGCCTATGTTACAAGCTAAAAAAGTCCTATCGTGATCCTAAGGGTTGTATAGCGAACTTAAGGCAGTGAAAGTAAGGGCAAGCTTATGGCAATAGGTATGAATAAGTGTGACTTTGTTTAGAGAGCGAGTGTTGAAATGTAATCCTTATACTCAAACTGAAATCATTGTGTGAAAAATGAGGATTTTGTTCTAAAACGAGGACATTAGTTGCAATACCAGAATTGTTAGCACCTTGGTGAGAGATTGAAGAGGATAGGTGTTAATGCATGGTGAGTCTGTGGCATGTTCTGATCCCACAAAAATTCAAGCCTAAGAGTGATAGCATGCATAGATTTAATGAGATTAATCGAGATTGATAGCCAAATTATTGCAAAGGATATATCGTGAATACTATTGTACAAGGATTGTGTAGTGAGTCATAGTGCGTCACTTGAGGACAAAAAATGAATTTAAGTTGAGGATGTTGATATACCAAGGTTTGACGGTATAATTAATACTTTTTCCTTAAGTTTAGTGCGTCCAAAAGCCTTTTTGTGCTAATTTTTATACAAGTTTTTCTTTGTTTTGCAGGAAATCTCTCCAAAGCCAAATGCGGAGATTTTGAGAGAACAAATGCAGAAAAGACCACCTACGGAGCTGATGACGGTCCGTCGTGCTTGTGACGGTCCGTAGGTGGCAGTGTAGAGAAGCTGTTGAAGGAAGATGGGGAAGTCTGACCAAGTGTGGGATTACAAAGCTTGTGACGGTCCGTCATGTATATGACGGTCCGTTCTGCAGGTTCGTCGTGGAGTTCAAAGAAGTGATCCCAGTACCCAGATTCCGAGAGTTGAAGTATTTTGAAATGATGACCCTCGACGGACCGTTGTGCCTATGGCGGTCCTTCATACTTGCCGTCGAGGGGAACGAAGAAAGTAGCAGAAGAAAGTGTACAAGTATGGGACGACGGAGTCCATGACGGTCCGTCATGACAACGACGGTCCGTCGCATGGTCCGTCGACCCAGCCGCGTTTTGGCAGATTTCTAGCAATTAGAATTCTTGTGTAATTAGGTTTTTATTTCTATATAAATAGTTCGAAAAACCTCGTTTTTGAGGTTAGACACCAGATAGTTAGACATCATACTATTAGACTCTTTGTATTAGTGTGAGATTTTCGGATTATCATTGATTGCAAGTGATTTTTGGTGATTAATCAAGCAACCTTTTGGATTTTATTCTTTCTCATTGAAGTAAGTACATGAATTCTTATTTGATATATTTGAATATTGTGTTTATGGCTATGAGTAACTAAACTCCATAACTAGGGTTGTGGGAACCATAGGTAAATAATGAGATAAACCCTAGCTAAAATAACAATTCTAGAATAGTGTCTTGCATGTATTAATAATTCTTTCGCTTAGAAGTCTTTTTAACGGATGATCAACGTTAGAACTCGCCTTAATGCTACTTTCCAGACCAAGGAGGTAGATAATAGGAAAAGAATTATTAACATAGATTTAGTGTATACTATCTAATAGGCTAGTATTGATTGGTACGAGGTAATAACTTAGTCAAATATCGAATACGATGCTTAATATGAGGTAAAGATAAGGGTTAGGAAAGCAACACACGTAGCCCGACCAAGGTGCGGAGTGAGATTTTCTAGATGCCGGACCAAGGATTTAGAAATACATAACTTATAACTTTGCATGCAAGATACTAGGAAAGAATTGTTATAGTTAGAATTATCATGTTATGAACCTGCGGGGAACACGTAAACCCTAGTTACTTTGATTAATTGATTAAAACCCAACTTTCAAAACTGTTAAGTGTCTCTTTCAATTTCAGTAGTTATTTTTACTCATTAGGAAATACAAACCCCCCATTTTTATGTTTTTACTTTCTAAGGAAGTCATCAACCGAACAATAGTAATAACAAGTTGAAGTTAAGTCTAGACTATTTTCCTCGTGGGAACGATCCCAACCTCACTAGTTGGGTTATTTACTTGACACGACCGCTTTACTTCTTATTTGAGAAGTAAGTTTGAGCGTATCACTTACTTCATACATCAATTAGACAAGTATAGAAAACTACATACATATCAAGTAATACCTTCATCATATAGTCATAAGACCCACATCAAGAATTTCATCATGCAAGTTGGACAATACTACAATATCATGCATAATAGGAATATACACACACATATATATACATATCGAACTCCCTCCTTGAAATCCCCTCAAGAGATACTTTTGCAATGCATAGGTAAAGTCCCTTACCCTCACCTACACTTAAAAACTTACCTTAGGTGATCCTAGTTAGGGTTCATCATATTACTTCCATTGTCCATTTTACTTAAGGGAAACTCTAGCCTTAACCGACATTAAGACCATGTGAGCTAAACATGGAATCCCACACCCAAAGGAGGTATTCTACTTGCCAAGGTAGAACATTAAAATAATGGTAGCATATTAGGTGGATCCATTTTCTAGGTCCTATGGGGGCAACATAGTTAAGGAACTAGAAGATGTATAATTGAAACCCTCTTTATGCCAATTGGCATTGTAGTTTCCACTTCATGAGAAACCATAGGGTGAACATACCTTCCTTTTTGGGAAAGGGCACATCTCATTGTCATGTTCACTCGGTTCTAAGCTAACTTCCCCTTTTTTTGAAAAGCCTTTATTAGCATTACTTCATAAAAATAGGTTAGGAGATTAACCCCTCATGTGCATAGCTCATAGGTTAATGATGAGAATGTCCTTTCATAAACACCTAAATCATGTGAGAATATCCTTTCACACGGACATAACATATTCATAGCATAGTCTAGTTTAGAGTATAATTGAATAATACCATTCAAAAGACCCTACTTTACTAGATTATCATAATATGATTCATTCATTCATTCCTTTATGTGTGTGTAGGTGTACATATATGAGCAAACCTTTAATGTAAACGCATTTAGACACTATATGATCATACTTCATCATTCATATACTTTACTTCATAACATAACATTAAGATGCATAAGAGATCACTTCTAATCCCTCACAATCATGCATTTATCATCATATCATATTTATAATGATCATAGATTAATCATGCATTGATACTTATATACATAAAGAGATCACCCTAGGAACTATCTATCAAGGTACACATGTGAAATGTATAGGTAAGGTCCCATACGCTTACATACACTAGTACACCTATCAAGTCATCCCAGTCAAGATACATCCCTTTTATTTCCATTCATTGACATCATGAACATATTACACTTATAGTGATGCATGATATGTGTGTGTGTGCATATTGGTCATCATGACCACATAAGAGTAACACCTAGTTACTTAGGAATCCACACTTCCAAGACTACAACACATATACCATGTCTCCCTCAAGTCATGAACAACTCACATATAGAAGTTTAGGGAATTTAGGACACACACTCACATTACATCATACGAGAAAGAGTATATTCAACTTTAGAATAGAAGACTCTCAACGTGCAATGATTACACATTCATATAGGGTCATATAGGTATGGGGTCATTCTTCAGTAGTAAATTCATCAAAGTTAAACATATATACCAGACCTAACCCTAATAACATCAATCACATTAGCACTATACCTAGAACATGATACTATGATTAAACACTGCACAAAAACATTCATACGTATGATCATCATCATCACAATTTAAATTACACAATTTCCTTAAAGGCCATGATCACAATATATAGATAGATAGACAATAAGCTAAATACCTCCACCATAAGTGGACCAAACCACACACCATCAAATTCATTATCAAAGACTAGGAATTAGGTCAACTCACGAATACTTCCAAGCTATGATCAACATTGATCAATTCTCAAAAATTCATTATCAATTGACATAGATAAACATAGAATTAAGAATTCATAACAATCTAATCATAATCCAATAATCATATAATAAAGATCACAAGACCCACATTATATCATAAAATAAGAGATTAATGGAACTATGGATTCTTCATGGAAGTAGATTTAAATTCATCTTAAAATCATTTATAATCATAAATTAACCAATTCTTTTGAAATCATTTTGACAATGAATCCATGTCTAGATTGAAAGATAGAGCTTTTGATCTTATCATCTCACTGAAAAACCTCCTATTGAATTCCTTAGATGAAAGGTTAACTAAGGATCAAGGCTAAACATACCTCAATAGAAGAAAATCCTACACATTTGGAGATGAAACCACTTGAAATTTCATCTCCTAGGTTGAGCTTGAGTTTTCCCTCCAATGGAGGATTGAGAGAATTTGGAAGAGAAGAGAGTTTTAGAATTTTTTATTTCTTATTGGGTGTTGGGGTTTTGAATTGGGAAAGGGATCAAATAACTATATATAGTTTATAAAAGACTCCCAAAGTTGCCAAAATACTGCCATACTTATTGAACCTTTAAACCAAGTCTAAATTGACTTTAAAACGACGCAACCGAATCTGGGAAGTGGCTGCAGGTCATGAAGGCAGCCCCTTATTTTGCCTCACGAGATTTTTGAGGCAGTGATACTTTTGTCAGTCGCGTGAAGCACAAGAGTTTGACTATCAGGCGCGCGACGCGCAATGTCCTTACTTCTTGGTGCTGCACGCTGCCTTGGGCAGCTTCCTTGTCAAACGTTTGGGTCTCCTCAAGGACCCTTAGGTTGGTCCTCGGAGAGTTGTACCTAGATATTTTGACTGTTAGTATGTCTATTAAGATACTAGGGTCAACTCCGCTATTTTTAGACTCCAAATAACACATAAAAAGAAGTCAAACATACAAGGACACACTAACACTTAAAAGTCTAGTTTACGAATGTCTTGGTCGTCCTTTGACGTTTGACTTCCAAACTCTTTAAAATGACTATTACAAACTCTGACACTTTTTTTTATGTGTTATTAACCCTTCAATCATATGTGAGGCTCTAGATAAACCTATTTCATTTTTAGGGTCGTCACATTATCCCCCACTTGGGAAAATTCGTCCTCGAATGACACTTGGAACATTTTAAACACTTCCAAGGACTCAATGACCCGCATAGCAGCTCACAACATTAAGCACATCATCACATAATAGTCAATGTACCAAACTTACAAGGAACACCAAATTTATACCATCATGCACTCAATGCAACACAAGCAAGTAAAACCTTTATTTTCTCACTCCTTAATGCATCAAACACATACGCATTTCTCATGTTCATAGGAGGAACATCCTTCTCCTAATCATGACATGACCTCTACATTTCATTTCTTTAATATCTTAACGTTCATTATAATATAAATCACAGATAAGCATATCCAACATCATTACTCAAAAAGCTAATAAGAAACTCATACTAATTTCACATAGGTCATGAGTAATGTAGATCAATAAAGATCCTTACTGCTTAGACAAAAACCATTTAGGCCATACCTAACATCTTCAATTTTGGTTAGGTTTCAGGAGGAATGTCCTTCTCTATCAACATACTAACATGTCATCATCGAGTCATATAAAAGTATGCACAAAGGTCAATTCATTTTAAAGAGATTTCCTCTAATTCTAACCAAGGCATGCTTATAATCCCTTCCTTATGAAGTCAAAATGGTAAATCACACCACCCACATCAGAACAATAGAGAGTCATTTCTCATAAATTCAATTTCTAACATGACACAAGTTTTCATAAACATGCATCATTTAGGAATAATTCTTACAATTTATAGGCACACATAAGGACCTTGGTTAGACACACCATCACTTATCAAGGGTGAGCCTATATTCAAACTTCCTAACCCAAAAAAACCCACAAATTTTCAAAGGGACTTGATACGCTCAAATTTACTTCTCAAAACAAAGTAAAAGCGGTCTCATCAAGTAAAGAACCCAACTAGTGAAGTCGGATCATTCCCACAAGGAAAATGGTTCAGACATAACTTTATTCTATTACTACTTCTATTTATTTAGTCAATTATTTCCCGAAAAAAATTAACTAAAGGGGGTTTCGATTAATGAAAGCAATTAGCTAAACAAAAGTAAACAAGTGACAGGTTCAAGTATTGGAGTTTAATCAAGTAATGAAAGTAAGTAGAGCATAAGTGTTCCCCACAGGTTCCTAACTCGGTAATTCTAGCTATAACAATCCTTTTCTAGTATCGTGCATGCAAAGTGATGAGTTAGGTATCTCTAAATCTTTGGTCTGGCATCTAGAGAGTTTCACTCCGCACCTTGGTCCGGCTACTTGTGTTGCTTTACTAAACCTTATCTTTGCCTCATATTAAGCATCATATTTGATATTTGACTAAGTTGTTACCTTGTATCAATCGACACTAGCCTATTATACAGTATACACTAAATCTATGTTCATAATTCTATTTCTATTATCTACCTCCTTCGTCCGGCAAGAAGCAATAAGGCGAGTTCTAACATTGTCTATCCGTTAAAAATACTTCTAAGCAAAAGAATTATCAATACATGCAGGACACTATTCTAGAATTGTTATTTTAGCTAGGTTTTACCTTGTTATTTACCCATGGTTCCCACAACCCTAGTTATGGAGTTAAGTTACCCATTCTAATAATCACACAATTCATATTGATAATATAAGAATTCATGCACTTACTTTGATGAGAATAAACAAAATCTATAAATTTACTTGAACAATTCACAAAAAACAAATAATCGATCCCGGAAAAGCAATATCAAATCCCAAAATTGAAAGTTAAATACTTACACAATAACTGAAAAATATCCAAAGGTCTAACCCTAAAAACGAGGTTTTTTGGACTATTTATAAGAACCAAACCCTAATAAAAGAGGGAAATCTATTTAAGGAAAAGTTTTCCCAAAACGGGTCAGAGTCGACGACCCTTGTGACAGACTGTCGTGACAAAAACGGACCGTCCTGGCTTCCGTCGTTCCATACTTATCACAAATCTCTTCTACTTTCTTCATCAACTCTTTGTTACCCTCGACGGACAAGTATAATGGACCATTGTAAGCACGAAGGTCTGTCGAGGGTTTCCGTTCCACGACACTTAGAATCTTCTGAAGTTAGGTACTGGGACTACTCTTTGTTAGCATAAACGAATGTGCAGGACGGACCATCGTGGCTATGACGGTCCATTGTGAGCTTCCGTAGTCCCAAACATGATAAAAATTCCCCAATTTCCTTTAGCATCCATAATCTTCATATGACAGTTGACTTATGGACCGTCACAGTCACGACGCACCTTCGTGGGGTCCATAGGTGACCACTTATGTAATTTCAGCTCAAAATCTCCGTGTTCTCCTTTGGACAGATTTCTTGGTAATAAATAGAAAACTACATCAAAAATCAATACAAAAAGGCTTTAGACACACACTAAACTTAAGGAAAGACATTGAAAGTACAGTGAAACCACGGTACATCAACACCCTCATTTTAAATTCGTTGTTTGTCCTCAAGCGACACAATATGACTCACTACAAAATCTTTGTACAAGAGTATCCGTATTTTAGCTTTCGCAATCATATGTCTACCAATCCTGATTATTCTCATTATGTTAATGCATGCTATCACTCTTAGGCTTGAATTATGTGGATCAGAACATGACACACACTCACTACACACTGACACCTGTCGTCTTTGATTTCTCACTAAGGTGATAATTTTTTCGGTATTGCAACTAGTGTCCTCACTTCAAAATGACATCCTCATTTTCACACAATGACTTCAGTTCTAAACAACTTCACAACTCATTTATACATATTGCCATAGGCTTGCCCTTATTTTCACTGCTTTAAGTTCGCCATAACAACTCTTTGGATCACGATAGGACTTTCTTAGCTTGTAGCATAGGCTCAGGGTCAGATAGGGTATATTTAGGTATACTTTAGTGACTTGTTTCCGTCCTTAACATATCGGCTAAGCGTCCTACCTTTTCATCATTTTATTCCGTCTTATTTCTTAATTTTCTTATATTCTTTCACCTTGTTATTTTCCCTTCTTTCTTCTTTTGTGTAAATGACTCTTTTCTTTTCTTGCTTGTATTTTCGCATTTTCAATTTTTTTATTATTTCACTTTTGTTTCAACTTTTCTTGAGTCACTTTTCTTTTGTTATTTCTCTCTCTTTGTTCATTCAATCCCACTTTCCGGAGCGTTCCTCATAATAGCCACCCTCAACTCATGGATTTGCCATGAGTCAAAGTACACAATACCCAAAGTTGGGTCGGGGGCGCGACAAGGTTGTTTACTGCATTATCCACCCTCAACTTATGATTTTGGCATAAGATGAGGTGCACATGTCCAAGGAGGTACCAAGTCCAACACATTGTTCCTAGAAAAGATTAGTTGGGTGAAAAAGAAAGGTCTATTTTAAGCTCAAGTTATTTGGATCAAGATAGAATTAATTTCATTCGGTTTTCTTTTATTTAGGCTAAAGATTGGCTATATTAAACAAGGTCCTATGATCCTTTCCTAATTGTATATTACGACTTACTTTTAGCAAGATTAACCAGGCAAGTTCAAGATCAAAATCAATGGTGGAATATTCAAATTTTCCTCACTCTCACTTGAAATATCATTACTCTATAAGATTATCAGATACCTAGTTCGAATCTTAGATTTAGGGTCATGTCGTAGTGTATCTCTATGTCATGCTTAGAGCCACACATTTATCAGTTACTATGCCTAGTCATGCATCATTTTCATTACATCAGGATATCATTTCTGTTTTAGCCATCATGCTTCAGATTTATACTATGTACACAAGAAATAGACAGGCCGGTTCAACAATAAAAATAATCAGTCTCTTGGGGAAAAAGAACACATGCAAGAAAACCCCAAAAGAAAAATCGTGAATTGGGCTACTCAAACTTCACCCTAGAACTTACTTTCCATTTACCTCACTCAAACAGATATGCAATTGTCCCCAATGCATATAATAATCCTAAATAATAGAGTGGTAGGTGAAGCAAACCTGAGGTGCAAAGCGCCAGCGATCAACAAGCTGGTGGGTTCGGTTCCAGAACCCACTCCCTCTGTAGTATGGACACCCTCAGTAGTGTCCCCAGCATCAACAACACCCTCAGTAGTGCCTCTCTCAACAATCACAACACCATTAGTAGTGATCTTCTCCACCTCAACAACTCTGCAGCTAGACGCCCCAACAGCCAACTCAGTAGCCCTCAATTGACGGGCCTCCTCATCAACAATCGAGGCTCTCCTCGCAGCCTCAAAATCTCGGCGCTCCCTCTTCTATGCCCTAGCTTCATCCACATTTTGACCTCTACTCCTCTTGACATGTTCTCGTGGTGGAGGTAGTGGCACTGCAGAAGTGGAAGATAAGGCCGCAAAAATAGTATCCTCAGCGGGCTCTGCAGAAGGGGCCTTAGAATCGGGCACCCTAGCCTCTAGAATCATGTACAGGTCAACTCTCAGACTCTCTACAGCAGCCTAAAGGGTCGAAACGTCCACCAGAGGGTCTGGCCGGGATAGCACACGCAACTCAAAAGCTTCAAGGCACTGATGAACCTCCATGATCTTCCTCTCCGTGTGCTGGTCCATCTTCCTCTCCATGCGCTCCTCCGCCTCAGCAATAGACCTCTACATCCAAGGTTGGATGTGATACAGAAGAGTGTACATTTGGGCCTCAAGTTTCTGGACGCTAGCAACTGGGACCAGAGTGGCACAGGGAGTCAAGCGAGAAAAGCTTGGAGCGGTGCTACCGCCCATGATAGACTCGACCCGGGTAGTGTCAGTAGGATCAGATGTAGCCTGGGTAGCCGTTTGGGCTTACTCTAATGTATCCACCAGGTTCTATCCAAGAGGAAGTACCTCTGGGCAGGGCCCTCTGTGTAGAGCCAACACATTGGCCTCGTCCCTGATGAGGCCTATATCAACAGTGCCTTGCGGGGTCTTGATCTGATCTATGTGTCAAATGGGCACACCTGCGGACCTGCACAAAGCAAACACCATGCATGGAAATGGGTAAGTAGTAGTGACCTCGAAGGCCTTCTCGTGCATGAACTCCTGAAAAAGCAAAGTGAAGTCCACCTCAAACCCTGCTATCATCACCGCCATTAGAATTGTGCGATCCCATGTGACAATATTGTCTACAACAGTGGGGGAAAGGCAGTGGAGTACTATCAACCACAAAAACTTAGTCGTGAAGGTCTGGTTAGGCTTCTTAATGGCTCCCTTTGGCTCAAGTACCAAGCCACCAGCCTCTCCATCAATGGACAGGTACCGAGCAATCCAACTCTTAGTGGTCTCTCTTAACTTTGGCTCACGCAGGAACTGTCCATCTTTAAACAGTTTCCACCTGTAGTCAAACTCGGCGGTGAGAAGAGTATGGGTGGAATCAACATTATTGTCGTATAGATACCGACGGATGGCTGAGAAGGAGATGTCTACCCGCTTGTCGCGGACTCGAATGTGATCTAGCCGGCATGTTTGGCGTGGGAAGCCCGCCTATTTTTATGAGATCATAGAGTTGCCACATACGAGGTGTAGAACTCTCTGACCAACTCCTCAGTGTATCGGCCCATATCACAAGTCGTCCATTCTAGCATGTGCCTGGTGAAGAGGGCATGGATTGCTAGCATGGTGGGGAGACTCCCAGTGAGGACCTACCTCTACAGTATAAGGTTACGGGTCATAACCCCCTTATCATTAGGAATCTTCACATCTGTACACCTGAAACTGCCTCTCAACACTTCACTACTTGGGTTGGTTGTCAACCGGGGCGGGGACTCCAGTCAGTGGTACTAAAGTGGAATCAGCACTATCGGGCTCATCAGACGAGGCAGACTGTGATGTAGTGGCTAGAGCAGAAGCCTTCTCTGACCCGGACACTTCTTCTAAACTCGATACTTCATTAGAACTCAAAGCATCCCTGGAGTATATAGACGACCCAGAAGGCATGCCCGTCAGTATGTGCTTCTCTTCAAATTGGGAGGCAGTGACTAGGCCGGGCGCCACCTTCGTGGGGGTGGCTCAGGTGATGCGTGCAGCCTGTGCAGGAGTGATTATGCCTAGGGGCACGTATTCGGGGTCATGCTCATTGTCAGAGACAATGACAAATCTGGCAGATGGGCGACAGATTTGGAATGCCCATGTGACTATACTCGATCTTGCTTTGGTGCCATGAGTGTCAGTACCTGCATATAACAACAATTGGTACCATTAGAAACAAATAAGACATGCATAGAAGAAAATAACAACAGAAAACCAAAACTGAATTGGCAGTGCTATATTTTGAGTACTGCACGACGGACCCATTGACGGTCCGTCGGAAGTGTGACGGACCATCATGGGGGTATGAAACACTTAGGAAAATTTTTTGAGACTTTCACAAAGAATTCGTTGTTCGTTAGACAAGGCCCACATCCTGTGCATCTCTGGTGTTCTGCTCGTGGGCAGAGGGATGCGGAAAGTGGGGTCCTCTGAAAATCGTGATGGTTGTGCAGGATGGACCGTCGTAGGCATAACGGTCCATCACAGAGGACCGTTGAGGGACACTTGAGAAAAATGTTGAGACTCCCAGAAAGAAAGATTTAACAATCGTGAAGGTTGTGCAGGACGGACCGCCGCGGGTATGACAGCCCGTCATAAGTGTCCGCAGGGGGACACTTAGAATGTATTTGGAGACCTTCAAAAATAGGGTCTTTGACAACCGTGATGGTTGTGCAGGATGGACCGTCGTGGGTATGACGATTCGTCATAAGTGTCGTAGGGGGACACTTAGAAAGTATTTTGAGACCCTCAAAATGAGGGTCTCTAACAACCGTGACGGTTGTGCAGGACGGACCATCGTGGGTATGCCAGTTCATCATAAGTTCCCATAAAATTGGGGCTTGGTATGACGGACCCCACGATGGTCCGTCATGGGCACGACGGTCCGTCATCGGGATCTTGTTCTGTCTTATAGTAACAGAATTGAGAATTCATAATTCGTCCCCTAAATTTGCTAATATGAACTAAACTTATCAACCCACAATTCCTAACCAATTTACCCATCATTCTAGCATTCCTGTGGCAATAATTTCTCGAGTTTTATCATGCAATTTCGAAGAACTATCAACCTAGGTCAGAAACAAGTATCAAAAACAGACACCCCCATTCGATTTAATTAACATAACAAACCCATTCTTTTTATAATAATAACGGTCTAAAGGCACTTATGATTGTTGGGGTAAGGTCTTATCATGCACTAGGGATCAAATATCAAACACCCACACATTCAGAAACATGTATTTTAGCATGGAAAAACAAGAGCAAAATATAGATGAGTGATAGTGCAGAAGAACATACCTGATAATGAAGTCAATGAAGGAGAAATGCCACACCACAAAGTGATGAGTAGTGCACTAAACCAAGACTCCGATCGGCAAAGAACGGGAAATTACTTTGGTAGTTGGGAGAAGAAGGGTTTTGGGGAATGTGGGTAAAGGAAGGAAATTAGAAGATCAGAGAAAAGAAGAGTGTTTGGGGAGATGAAGAGGGAGAAAATGGAGGAAATGAGGGAAAGAAACGGTTTGAATGCAGTGGTGGGAATTTAAAACGTTTTAAAACTTTTAATATTCCCCGGTCGGGTCGGGTCTACGGGTTTTGACGCGACGAGTCCCCATCGACGGTCTATCGCAGGCACAACAGTCCGAAGTGGGGGTCTGTCATGCGTTCCCTAACATAGAAAATTTTTGGAAAACATACCCGGGCACGACGGATGCTTGTGACGGTATGTCTCAAGCGTGACGGTCTGTCGATGGGTCCCTCAAAGGGTGTTGCAGACCAATTTTCTACAGATTTTCTGGTGATGTGATACCTGCAAATTTAACACCCATTAAGTTATTCTTTTTTATTTTCTGGATTTTTTTTTACACGGACCTTTAACTATGCTCTAGCCAACGCTTCTAGCAAAAAGAAAACAAATATTTAGACGGGAAGTTTAAGGAAATAAAAGCAAAGAAACATGCAACTATAACTAGAAAATTATGCTAGAGGATACATATTGGGTTGCCTCCCAACCAGCTCTTGATTCAATGTCGTGGCACGATGTAGGACACTTGACTACTCAGACTTCATCAAGATGGTATGCCTCTATCACTTCATTTGCAGTTTCAGCGTGCCCTAGATAGATTTTGATTCGCTATCCATTTACCTTAATCCGCACACCCTCCTTGTTCTCCAACTCAACCACTCCGTGAGGGAAAATTTGGGTGATCAAGTAAGGACCAGTCCATTTGGACTTGATTTTTCCTGGAAACAAACGCAACCTAGAATTGAATAAAAGCACCAAATCCCCAGCCATGAAATCACGTTTCTCAATCTTTTTTTCATGGTACTTCTTCATCATTTCTTTGTAGAGGGCTGAACTTTCATAAGCTTTTAGGGGAAATTCATAAAGCTCATTGAACCCATTTAACCTCTGTTCAACAGCTTCATTCCAATCCATTTTCAACTTTTTCTTTGCCCACAAGGCTTTATGCTCTAATTCAACCGGTAAGTGACTAGCCTTCCCATATACAAGTTGGTATGGGGACATACCAAAGAGCATCATCAAGCCTCCTTGACCAATCCGTTCTACTAGAATTCACCGTTTTTGACAAAATCTGCTTAATCTCCCTATTTTACACCTCAGCTTGCCCACTAGTTTGAGAATGGTAAGGAGTGGCCACATAATGTCGAACCCCATATTTCTCCAATAATCCCTTAAACAATTTGTTGCAAAAGTGGGATCAACCATCACTAATAATAGCCCTTGGGGTGACAAATCGGGAAAATATATTCTTTTTCAAGAACGCGATGACAGTCTTCCCTTCATCATTTGCGAGTGCAATAGCTTCCACCCATTTAGACACATAATAGACCGCTACTAGAATGTACTTCAACCTATGAGAACTCACAAAAGGACCCATAAAGTCAAACCCCACATACCAAATAGCTCAATAACAAGAATGGGATTTAAAGGGAGCTCTTTCTCGATAAGCCACCATCTTTTTGGCATCTATCACATGCCTTACCGAACTCATGAGCATCTTGGTGGATAGTTGGCCAATAGTATCCATATTGTAAGATCTCGTGAGTGGTCCGAGTACCACTATGATGTCCACCTATAGGTGAAGAATGGCATGCCTCCAAAACACTAAAAATCTCAACTTCTAGCACACAATGCCGCATAAGCCCATCGGCACAACTCCTATACAAGTGTGGCTCATCCTAAAAGAACTTTTTCACATCATACATGAATTTTTTCCTTTGATGAAAGGACAAGTCCAGTGGGACGATATCGCTAGCCATATATTTTGCAAAATCTGTGAAACATGAAATCAAGTCTAAAGAGGCGGCCAATACATGCTCATCGGGGAAAATATCATCAATTTCAGTCTTATCCCCCAACTCTCTCATTGCTTCATCTTTTAAACGGTACAAGTGATCAACAACTTGATTTTCGGTCCCTTTTCTATCAATCACCTCGAAGTCAAATCTTGCAATAGTAATACCCAACAAATCAACCTCGTTTTCGCATCCTTCTTTGCCATCAAATATCTCTAAGCAGAATGATCAGTATGCACTATAACCCTAGTGCCAAGCAAATAGGAGCAAAATTTCTAAAAAGCAAAGACTACTGCAAGGAGCTCTTGCTTAGTCACGATGTAGTTCTTTTGGGCTTCATTTAGGGCTTTAGTAGCATAGTAAATGGGGTGAAGGATTTTGTCCCTTGTTTGCCCCAATACCACACCAAGAGCAACCCCACTAGCACCACACATTACCTCAAATGGTTTGCTCCAATCCGGCGAAATAATGATAGGTGCAGACACCAACTTTTCTTTCAACTCACCAAATGCCTTAAGACAGGATTCATCAAAATAAAATTTACACTCTTTCTCAAGCAACTTGCACAAAGGATGTGAAATTTTTGAAAAATCCTTGATAAACCTCCGGTAAAAACCTGCATGCTCAAGAAAGTTCTCACACCTTTGACAGATATAGGTGGGGGATGTCTCTCTATTACCTCGACGTTAGCTCGATCAACCTCTATACCCTTCTCTTAAATGCGATGACCCAATACAATACCCTCTTTCACCATGAAGTGACATTTTTCCCAATTTCGTCCTACATTGCAGTCTTTACACCTCTTAAGAACCTCAAACAAATTACTCAAACACCGCTCAAAGGAGTCACCAACCATAGAAAAATCATCCGTAAACACCTCAAAAGTGTCCTCCTACATATCGGTAAATATCGACATCAGACATCTCTGAAAAGTGGTGGGTGCATTGCACAACCCAAATGGCATTCTCTTGAACACAAAGGTCCCATATGGACAAGTAAAGGTGGTTTTCTCTTGATATTCCGGTGTAATAGAAATTTGATTATACCCCGAATAAGCATCAAGGAAACAGTACCACCTCTTTTCGGCAAGTCTATCCAACATCTGATACATGAAGGGCAAAGGAAAATGATATTTTTCGGTCTATGCATTTAATTTTTGGTAATCCATACACACCCTTCAACCAGTCATTGGTCTCATTGGAACAAACTCATTTTCCTCATTGGGGACCACGATAATTCCCTCTTTCTTAGGTACAGAATGAATAGGGTATACCCAACTACTATCAGCGAATGGATATATCACTCCGGCATCCAACCACTTAATAATTTCCTTCTTTACTACCTATTGCATAGGTAGATTTAGACGTCTCTGATGCTCAATACTTGTCTTACGATCGGGCATGAGTTGGATTTTATGAGAAAAAATACCGGGAGAGATCCCAATAATATCCGCAATAGTCCACCCAATAGCTCTTTTGAACCTTTTTCACACTTTCACCAAACTCTCAACTTGATGCATATTCAAATCTGATGCAATAATAACCGGCAAAGTGTCATCTTTTTCCAAGAATTCATACCTTAGATGAGGTGGTAGAGGCTTACGTTCTAATTTTGGGGCCTTCACAATGGACGGTATCGCGGGTGGAGATTCACGATGTTGCATATCTAGCTGAAATTTCTTTGTTTTAAAATGAACATTACCTCAATCAAGTGTCGCGACCAATGACCCTTACTCTTCAATACCATCACTATAAAAATTCATGATCACTACAGCCAATGCTTCTACACCCAGACGCTCTTCAATTTGTACCTGAAATGACTCATCAAATCAGTAGGATATAGCAAATACCGATTGGAGCTCACCACTCTACCTCATGGACCTGCAAGTGTTGAAGGTCAGTTCTTCATTGTTCAACCGGAATTTCATCTGCCCCTTTTCCATATAAATTAAGGCTCTACCCGTAGCAAGGAATGGCCTCCAAAGAATAATAGGCACCTCAAAATCGGCCGTAAAAATGAACGACTCCACTTTCACTAGCACATCGTGGAGTATACCAATGGGACTTTTTAGTGTTCGATCGGCCATCAGTAGCTGCATCGCGCTAGGATATGGGTCACCCAAACCCAACTTCTTGTAATGCGAGAGGGGCATGAGATTTATACTTTCCCCAAGATCACACAATGCTTTTGCAAAATGTAATAACCCGATTGTACAAGGAATAGTGAAAGCACCCGGATCTTCTTTATTTTGCACTAGAAATCTTGTAGCAATGACACTACAGTGCTGCATTCTATCATCATCCTCAAAAGTGACTGATCTTTTATTTGTAACCAAATTTTTCATGAACTTGGCATAACCGGGCATTTGTTCAAGAGATTCTACCAAAGGGACATTGATAGAAAGTTGTTTCAAAATCGTTATAAAACGCCAGTATTTACCATACTCAGTCTTTTTTACTAACCTTTGTGGGAAAGGAGGTGGTGGTCTAGGCATGGAGGTCACCTTTTGGGGAACCTCAACATCTTCTACCGTTTTATCTTCTAACTTACCACTAAACTCCACTACTGTATCATCATCTCTTATCACCTTTTCTACACCAGACGATATAGATGAATCAATGGTTTTTTTACCACCCCGAGTAGTGATTTCCATACAATGCACGACATTTTTCATATTTTGGACAGTGTTGCTAGGAAGAGTGCCCGGTTCCCGTGTATTCACAATTGCAGACAATTGGGCCATTTGAACCTTAAAATGCTTAATCGAGAAAGCATGTGTATCAACTTTCTATCTTATACCTGCTAAGTCATTTCTTAACTCTTTAGTGTGCTCATCACTAGCATCGAACCTCCTCATCATTTTATGCATCATATCCTCAACTCGCGCCATACTACCTTTACCATCCATAGGAGCAACTTCACGATTTTGAGGTGGAACATAGAGCCCACTCCTATCATTTTTGTTACCATAGTTACCCCGGTTGAAGTTGTTGTCGTGGTTGTAATTCTCATCTCGGACATAATGACCCTCGCGGTTATAGTTACCATATTTCCGACCTTGGTTTCCTTGACCTTGGCGCCAATTCTATTGATTGGATCCTTCGGCGTTCAATCAGAAACCCCCTGTCTGATAATTCACCACATAGGAGTCCTTTTCATAGTAATATTCATCATTTGGCAGTGGTGGTTTAGACAAGTAGTTCACCACATATACATTTTCCGCACCCCCAGCAACATGTTTCAACACCAACCCAAGCTCAGTTCTCATTTGAGCCATCTCCTTATGACGATCATCTGCGACTGAGTTGTGTGTTGATCGGACTGCAAAGGTGTTTCTTCCAATATCTGACTTCCTAGTACTCCAAGATTTATTATTTCAAGAGATTTTCTCTAACTTTTCAGCAATCTCGGCATAAGGATACTCCCCATAAGAACCACCAGTTATTTTATCCAACACAGCTTTGTTATTAACATCTTGTCCCCGATAGAAATACTCTTTCAGAGACTCATCATCTATGCGGTGATTTGGGACACTTTGCAAGAATGAAATGAACCTATCCCAAGAACTGCTAACTGAATCTCTCGGTAGTGCCACAAAGTTGTTCACTGTCTTTGTGGTTTAGTTTCTTAGACATCGGGTAGTAGCGTGCTAAGAAAGCATCCCTCAATTGATTCCAAGTGAAGATTGAGTTATAGGGGAGCTCATTAAACCACATAGCAGTCGCTCCCGTCAGTGAGAGAGGAAAAACTCTTAGCCCAATTACATCCATATTCAAAACGGGCCTCCCTACAAAACTTTTGCACACTGCCCTTACCTTAGCGATATGGGCATGTGGATCCTCAGAAGGTAGCCCTGAAAACAAACCTCTTGCAGTGATCATTTGGATTAGACTACTAGTTACCACAAAAGTGTGGCCGTGTGGTAGAAGGAGGCAAGACGAGTGGCCCATCAGAGTCTGTGATATTTTCATAGCCCTATAGTACTCTTGAGGGCGTGGAGCGGGAGGTTGTCTCCGTATTTCACCTTCCCCACGAATATATGGTAATACAGGGTCAGGAGCGTCGACCAATGGTGGAATTTGCGGGTCGACCTCATCACCTTGGATGCTCAAATTCTGATTCATTCTTCTTAAAGTATGCTCTAGTCCAAGGTCAGGTTCAATTACGGATATCCCTCTACTCCGTGTGTTTGGCATGTAAGGAAGTTAGACCTGAAGAAGAACAAAACAAAAACAAAAAATAAAATTAGGAAAATGTTGACTAAACTTCGGTAATAAGCTTAAAGTTAAACTAAAAGCCACTTTTACCTGCAGCGGCACCAAAAGTTAATACACACAAATTTACTTCTCAAAATGAAGTAAAAGTCATCTTATCAAGTAAAGAACCCAACTAGTGAGGTTGGGATCGTTCCCACGAGGAAAATGGTTCAGACTTAACTTTATTCTATTATTACTTATATTTAGTCTATTATTTCCCGAAAACAAATAACTAAAGGGGATTTTGATTAATGAAAGCAATTAGCTAAATTAAAGTAAAGAAGTGAGGTTCAAGTATTGGAGTTTAATAAAGTAATGAAAGTAACTAGGGCGTAAGTGTTCCCCACAGGCTCCTAACTCGGTAATTCTAGATATAACAATCCTTTCCTAGTATCTTGCATGCAAAGTGATAAGTTAGGTATATCTAAATCCTTGGTCCGACATCTAGAGAATTTCACTCCGCACCTTGGTCCGGCGACATGTGTTGTTTTACTAAATCTTATCTTTACTTCATATTTAGCATCATCTTCGATATTTGACTAAGTTGTTCCCTCGTACCAACCAGCACCAGCCTATTAGATAGTATACACTAAATCTATGTTGATAATTCTTTTCCTATTATCTACCTCCTTGGTCCGGCAAGTATCAATAAGGCGAGTTCTAACATTGGTCATACGTTAAAAGGACTTCTAAGCGAAAGAATTATCAATACATTCAAGACACCATTCTAGAATTGTTATTTTATCAAGGTTTTACCTTATTATTTACCCATGGTTCCCACAACCATAGTTATGGATTTTAGTTACCCATGTTAATAATCTTACAATTCATCTTGATAATATCAGAATTCATGCACTTACTTTGATGAGAATAAACAAAATCAAAAAAATTACTTGAATAAATCACAAAACACCAATAATCGATTCCGGAAAAGAAATATCAAATCCCAAAATCAAAAGTTCAATACTTAGACAATAAAACTGAAATTTATCCAAAGTTCTAACCCTAAAAACGAGGTTTTTTGGACTATTTATAAGAAACAAACCTAATAAAATAGGGAAATCTATTTAAGGAAAAGTCTGCAAAAAACGTGTCCGAGTCGACGACCCTTTTGACGGACCGTCGTGGCTTTCATCGTTCCATATTTAGAACAAATCTCTGTTGCTTTCTTCATCATCTCTCTTTTACCCTCGAAGGACAAGTATGATAGACCATTGTGAGCATGAAGGTCTGTCGAGGGGTTCCGTTCCACGACATTTAGAATCCTCTGAAGTTGGGTACTGGGACTACTCTTTGTTAGAATTGATGAATGTGCAGGCGGATGGTTGTGAGCTTCCGTAGTCCCACACTTAGTTAGAATTCCCCAACTTTCTTCATCAGCCATTATATTCTCACAACGGTTGACCCCTACGGACCGTCAAAGTCACGACGGACCGTCGTGGGGTCCGTAGGTGGTCACTTCTGCAATTTTAGCTCAAAATATCTGCATTCTCCTTTGGACAGATTTCTTGGAAATAAATAGAAAACTACATCAAAAATTAATACGAAAAGGCTTTAGACTCACACTAAACTTAAATAAAAGACATTTAAAGTACTGCGAAATAACGGTACATCAGGACTCATCTTTTCTTATTTAAGAAAACTCAACGCCTTATTATTGGGCAAACACACTCACATTAAAAGTGTTATCAAGCATTCTTATTTAGACATCTCATGAAGTCAAATGCACATTTATCATATAAAGATGCACAACAACATAAGAAACATGCAATTTATAAAAAAAAAACCTTTTTCATGCAATATGAATCCTTCAAAATATGCATAACATATTGTCATTCAAGCCTGCATAACATATGAAGAACATGCAACGTATACTCATATGGAAGACTCCTATCATGAGGAATCTACTAGGATTTCTTTGGTTTCAAGCTTGTGTAAGAATAGAAGGAAAAGATAGGTATATTTACCACCTTATTACTCACATCATCATCCCTCACTTAGGGTAAACCCATTTAGGAGAAACTTATCTCACTTTGAGAGAACTTGGACTTACCAATCCTTCTAGTCAAGCACAACATCACCCTCTTAGGATCAAGCTTATCCAAACCCTTCTTAACATCACCTCCTTCCACCTTCAAGAATGAACCATTTCCCACTAGCTATTCACTCACACTCCACTAGGTGAGAAACTCAAGAGATCACAAATGAGTATCTACCCTACTCTACTCCCTATCCATCACTCAAAGTGATTCTTAACATAGGGAAGTCTAAGGGAACTCAAAATAGGACTAGTAAGGGCATTCATAACATTACCATCTAGGAACATAATCCCTCACTTGGGGTAAGCCTAGTCAAATATTCATCACCTCATGCCTTTAAAAACCAAGGTCAAGGAAAGTCAAGACTACTTCTTCATACTCCTCATGTAAAAAGGTTTGACATCATTTCGGTTTTTCATTCCTAATCTCATCTCAAGGAATTACTAACCCAACCATCAAGAGGTACTCTTAAAGCACCATTTACCCTCTAAGTTTAAAACCTAAAGAAACTCATTACAATCAAGTTAGGTTATGCTACCCAACCACATGAGGCCTTAACTATACCATGAATACCGAGGGTAATTATAAATTTCATCACATTCTACCACCAAGTCTTAACAAGGTAAGTAGTTCCGAATTCAAGCCTACTAGGGTCATTACATTTTGTGGAACCTTCCAACCAGCCATGCCTAGGTACAATATAAGCACTTCCTCAAATGGTCATACTTAAGATCATACTTAAAAAGGAAACTAACCACTTCAAATTGGATCAACATAAATTCTCTTCTTCTCCATATGGTCTAAGGGGTACATACATCCCTCAAAGTCAACTTCAGGGCAAAGCATAATCCCAACTTATGGAATAAAATCCGTTCTTCCCTCTTTCCCCACTCTTAGAATAGGTTCATAAGGGAACTAACTAACTAGTCATAAGGGTTCTCCCATTAAGTAGTATACTTCACAATTCCCTTACTAGGTTCAACACCCATCTTCCCTTCTTAGGAGCAAGATACAAAATACTCCAATCCACCCAAGGGCAACTATGAAGCATTTCACATATACAAGGGCAACATCCATCCTCCATTACTCCCCACATTTCTCCAAAGCATTTCAAGCATATACCATCATATTATATTGTCATCATGCACACTCACAAAACAACCTATCATTTCAAAGAGGACTCTATTCTACTATAACAACTCTTAGCAAGCTATAACCATATAATAACATAACTTGTCAATTATAACATCTCATTTCTCATAAATCACATACAAAAAAAGAGCCTAAAATACCCTCAAAATATTGAAAATGGTATAAAATTACCCTCCATCCACCTATTGGCTCCAAAATACACTTTTCATCCACCTTTGGGTTTAAAATTGACCACTTATTTAACAATTTTTGAATTTAAATTATTTAAATATTTTTGTAAAATACGTCGCGCTCAACTATTTGTTATAATTAACTTATTACTATAATTTATTAACCAATCCACTACCTACTCATTGCTAATTAAACCTTACCAATTTAATAAACTTGTCACATTACTAATGCAACAAAAGAAAAATACTGCCTATGAGTGTTTTTTAAATATTTGAAGCGAAAATATGTATAGAAGTAAATTATCATACATTCAACTGTCTTAATAAAAATTACGGATAAAATTAAAAGTCTGACTATATTCATCTTAATAATTCTTTCGTCTCAATTATGTGATGTTACTTCATAGATAACTTTTTTTTTAAATAATATATTAAAGGTTTTAAAAAAAATCATAAATATAAAAAAATGCATGAATTAATTCGGGATGTACTACTTCTTTACCTTTAATAATAAATTTTGAATTCAAACTTGAAAGAGAATCCTATTGAAAGTGTTCTCCTAAATAAGTTGCTCAACAAAAATTTAATTGGGCTTTGATTGTGACTCGAATAATTTTGGATGTCAACTTTAGGAATCTATAATTTCGTCGTGTTTTAGTAGTGTTTATGGAAATTTTGATATTATAATTGGTTTATTAATTGGGTAGGGTTTAGTTAGTAATGAGTGAATAGTGGGTTGGTTTATAAATTATATTAATAAATAAAATTATAACCAATAGTTCAGCGCCAAATATATTTAAAAATATTTAATAGTTTAATTTTTAAATAGTTAAATGAGTGGTAAATTTTGAACCCATAGGTGGATGACAATGATATTTTGGAGCCAATGGGTGGATGAGAAGGACATTTTGGAGCCAATAGGTGGATGAAGGGTATTTTATACCATTTCTAATACTTCGAGAGTATTTTAATCCCTTTTTTAATCACATATTTCCATAAATGGCATCACATCAAGACATTCCAAATTCACCTTAACAAATACTCATCAAGCCACAAAAACAAATTAACCATCAAAACTCACCTTTTTCCCATCAAGCATTGAGACATCATCCCATCCAAGCAATTACATCTAAAAGACCACCGGGCAAGGAAACATAACAGAGAAATCATATAGAGTTAATTTCTATGGCACGACACAAGAGTTGTAAAAAATAAAACTCTATCATCCCATAGCCTCTCATTTATAGATATGTCGCAACTCACCACCAATGAACAAGACTCTACTAGACGTGGAAATATGAGACTTTGGACCCTAAAACCACTTTCTATAATCTCATGCCCTAATACCACGTTTGTTACGACCATGGAGCACCCCCTAGATGTACATGATGTACTTGACCTCTCGGAGGCCTTGTACAAGCCCATAGACATCATTTATTGTATTTTCATAAGAAATTTAATAGAAAATTTAAAAATTTTCATAGCGTATAATATGCGAGAACATTAGTTCATATATATAAGTATCATAAATACATAATTAGACTCTAAGTATCTTTTGTCATTTTAGACTCCTGTCTAGAGCTACTTATGCAATGCATAGGTAAAGTCTCATACCCTCACCTACACTAACCAACTTCCCTTAGGTGATCCTAGTTAGGGTTAATCATAATACTTCCATTGTCCATTTTACTTTAAGGAAACTCTAGCATTAACCGACATCAAGACCATGTGAGTTAATCATGGAATTTTGTGTCATGGAACCCCACACCGAAAGGAGGTATTCTACTTTCCAAGGTAGAACATTACCATCATGTTAGCATATATCCACTTTCTAATTCATATGGGGAAACATAATTAAAGAACTAGGAGATGTATAATTGAAACCCTCTTTATGCCAATTGGCATTGTAATTTCCACCTCATGAGAAACCATAGGCTAAACATACCTTCCTTTTTGGGAAGGGTCACCTCTCATTGTCAAGTTCACTTGGTGCTAAGCTAAGTTCCCTATTTTCGAAAAGCCTTTATTAACATTACTTCATAAAAATAGGCTTTAGGATATTAACCTCTTATATGCATAGCTTATAGGTTAATGATGAGAATGTTCTTTGATCAACACCTAAGTCATGTGAGAATATCCTTTCACATGGACATAACATATTCATACTTTCAAAAGACCCTACTTTACTAGATTATCATTATATGCTTCATTCATTCATTAATGTGTGTGTTGGTGTACATATATGAGAAAACCTTTCATATAAGCACATTTAGACTCTACATGATCACACTTCATCATTCATATACTTTACTTCATAACATAACATTAAGATTCATAAGAGATCACTTCTAATCCCTCGCAATCATGAATTTATCATCATCTCATATCTTTCATGTTTATAGCTTACTCATGCATTCAGAATTATATATACATAAAGATAACCCTAGGAACTATCATATCAAGGTACACTTATGCAATGTATAGGTAAAGTCCCATACCCTTACCTACACTACTATACCTATCAAGTCATCCTAGTTAAGATACATCCTTATTACTTTCATTCATTCATTCAAATCATGAACATAATACTTAGAAAGCCACCCTTCAAGGACTAAAAAACATATACAATGAATCCCTCAAGTCATAAACATCTCACATATAGAACGTTTAGGGAATCTAGGCCACACAACCACATTACATCATATGAGACAAGAATATATTCAACTTTAGGATAGAAGACTCTTAACACGCAATGATCACACATAGGTAGGGGGTCATCCTTCAATGGTATTCATTAAGGTTAAACATATAGACCACACCTAACCTAAAATTATCAATCACATTAGCACTATACCTAGAGCATGATGCTAGGATTAAACACTACACAAAACCATTCATACGTGCGATCATAATCAACACAATTCACATTACATTAATTTCCGTCAACGCCATGATCACAACATATAGATAGATAGATAGATATATAGATAGATAAATAGATATATAAGAAGGTAAACACTTCCACAATAGGTGGACCATACCACACATCATCCAATTCATTACCAAAGACTAGGAATTAGGCCAACTCACCAATACTTCAAAGCTATGATCACCATTGATCAATTCTTAACAACTCATAATCAATTGACATAGATAAACATATAATTAATAAATTCATAACAATCTAATCATAATCCAATATTTATCTAATCAAGATCACAAGACCGACATTATATCATAAAAGGAGAGATTAAAGGAATCATGAGCTCTTCCTGGAATTGGATTGAAATTCATCTTAAAATCATTTACTAATCATAAATTCACCATTAGAATGCTTTTGAAATCAATTTGACAATGAACCCATGGCTAGATTGAAATATAGATATTTTGATCTTAAGATCATATTGAAAAAACATTGATTGAACTCTTTAGATGAAAGGTCAACTAAGGATAAAGGGTTACCATACAAGAAAATCCTTCACATTTGGATAAGAAACCACTTCAAAATTCATCTCCTTGATTGAGCTTGAGTTTTACATCCAATGGAGGTTTAAAAGAATTTGGAAGAGACGAGAGTTTTTGGATTTTTGATGTCTTATTGGGTATTGGAGTTTTGACTTGGGAAAGGGGTTAAATAAGTCCTAAAAACAGTTTATAACCGACTCCAAAAGTTACGAAAATTCCCCCATACTTATTGGACCTTTTATCCAAGTCTAAATTGATTTTAAAACAATGCAATCGAATCTGGGAAGTGGATGCAGGTCGTAGAGGCAGCCCCTAAATTTGCCTCACTATATTTTTGAGGCAGTGAGCCTCTTATCAGTCATGTGACGCACATCCAGTTTGAGTGACAGGCGTGCGACGCACGATGGACTTCACATCTTGGTGTTGCACGCTGCCTTAGGCAACTTTCTTGTTTAACTTTTGGGTCCTCCTGAAGGACCCTTAGGGTGGTCCTCGGGGAGTTGTATCCAGACGTTTTGACCCTTAATCTGGCTATTTAATTATCATAGGGTCACTCTACATTTTAGATCCAAAACAAACACATAAAAATCAAGGAAAACATTACAAACACAACTACACGCAAAAGACTAATTTCTGAACATCTTGATCGTCCTTTAACGTTTAACTTCCAAACTCTTTAAAACGACTATTACAAGTTGTGACACACTTCTTTTACATGTTATTAAACCTTTAAGAACATGTAAGGACCTAGATAAACTTAGTTCAGTTTTAGGGTCATCACACTTATTACCCATCATAACCCAAAACTAGGAGGAACTACTAGCCTCAATCTTGACTAGAAGAGGATAGAAAAAGATGAGGATATCGGGACATCATATCGGCCTCACCTTCTCCAGTAGATTTCTACACAAGTTGATTCTTCCAAAGAACATTTACGGAAGATACTTTTTTATTCCTCAAATTCTTCACCTACCAGTCTAAAATCACAATTGGGACCTCTTCATAGGAAAGGCTAACATCAACTTCTAAACCTTCAAGAGGAAGGATAGACATCGGATCGCTATGCAGTTATTGCGCATTGATACATCCAATACCAGATGCACCGGATCCAACTCAATTGGTAATTTCAACTCATAGGCGACACTTCCGATGTGTTTCCAAACCTCATATGGCCCCACATATCAGGGATAAGTTTCACTTTTTACCAAACATCATCACTCCTTTCATGGGTGATATATTCAAATAGACCAAGTCAGCTACCATAAACTCAAGGTACCTCTTTCTATGTTATACTGCGGCATCGATTTGCTTAAATCCACCGTCGCATCTATTCATTATGAGGCCAGACCCTCTCATAGCTCATATTCTTCATGACATTACTTCAAAATATATTAGAGAAAAATAACTTACCTCAAACCACCCAATCGGATATCTACATCTCCTCCCATAAAGGGCCTCAAAGGTTTCCATGGCGGAGTTTACATAAGAACTATTATTGGAGGCAATTCAATTCAATGGAGATGATCATCCCAATTACCACTTGAAGCGTAATAACATCTCAATTACTTTCTAGAGGGATGTTTAGTTCATCCCCCAAACCATTTTGTTTTGTGATGACAAGGCTGATACAAGTTTCACCGTGGTACAGACCATTGCGGAATGCGTTCAAAAAAGAGAAAGGGGAATCGGGTGTATCCTATCAAAAATGTAGACAGGGAATCCAGCATTTCACAATATCATTAAGACACCAATCTAATAACAATTCTACCGCCGATTAAGTAGCTTTGACAGAAATTAAATGGGCTGATTTAGTCAATCTATCAACAATAACCCAAATCGAATCATTTTACCTTTGTGTACGAGGCAAACCTACAACGAAATCCATATTGACACTTTACAACTTCCAAGTGGGGATAGCTATATCTTGTGTCAACCCTCTCATTATTTGATATTCGAACTTGACTTGTTGATGATTAGGACATTTGGCCACAAATTTCGCTATATCACTCTTCAAACCATTTCACCAATATATTTCTTGCAGATCACGATACATTTTGGTGGCACCCAAATGAACGGAATATCAGAAACCATAAACCTTTTCCGAAATTTGTATTCCTAAGTCATCTACATCCGGCACACACAACCTACCTTGGTACCTAAGTACCCCATCCCCCCTTGGGAGAAGGACTCATTACATTTACTAAGAATCGATTCCTGTAACTCTATAAATAGAGGATCAAGGTGTTGCTTAGATTTCACCTCAACGACTATGGATGATTTGGAGTTATGATGCACAATGAAACCCCCTTTTAGAAAATATTCAAGTTGAACACACAATCGGTCCGATCTATGCACATCTTTCGCTAACTCTTTCTTACCATTGCAACATGGGTGACACAACCCATAGACATCTGACTCAAAGCATCTGCAACCACATTGGTTTATCGGGGTGGTAAAGGACACTCGTATCATAATCTTTCAAAATCTCTAACCACCTTTTTTGTCAAATATTTAACTTTTTTTAAGTGAATACATATTAGATACTCTTATGATCGGTGAACACATCTACATGCACTCTATATAGATAATGTCTCTATATTTTCTAAGCAAACACTATGACTGCTAGTTCAAGATTATGAGTCGGATAATTCTTAACATGCACCTTGAAATGTCTAGAGGCATATGCTATCACCTTACCATGCATGAGGACACAACCCAAACCTACTAGAGAAGCGTCACAATGCCCAACAAACCCTTCAGTACCCTCTAGTAAGGTCAAAACCAGAGCGGAGGTAAGATTACCTTTCAAATTTTGGAAACCTTTTTCACAAGCATTCGTCCATTCAAACTTAACTTTCTTTTAGGTTATGGTAGTTAATGGAGAAGCGATAGATGCAAACCCGTCAATAAATCTCCTATAATACCCAGCTAAACCCAAGAAATTTTGAATATTGGTAGGTGTTAAAGGTCAAGGCCAATTCTTAACCGCCTCCATCTTGTTTGCATCAACCTCAATATCCGCACTAGATACAATGTGACCAAGAAAATCCACCGACCAAAGCCAAAATTCGCACTTACTATATTTAGCAAATAGTTGATGTTCCTTGAGGACTTTTGCAATACTATCCACGAATGAACCATGTGTTCATTCTAACTCTTTGAATATACAAAGATATTATCAATAAATACAATTACAAATGAATTAAAATAATTTTAAAACATCCTATTCATAAGGTCCATAAAAGTCGTCAGGGCATAAGTTAGACCAAAAGTCATGACTAGGAACTCATAATGACCATATCTTGTTTTCAAAGCCATTTTAGGAATATAAACTACTCTAACTCTAAGTTGGTGATGCCCCGACCTAATCAATCTGGGAAAGAAAATAACCGCTCCTGGAGTTGGTTCAAACAAATCATTGATTCTAGGCGATAGGAGGAGGATATTATTCTTTATAGTGAACTGTTCAATGTCGGTAGTAAATACAAATTTAAGGGAACGATCTTATTCTACCCCATAATATAAATGTGGGACAGCGCCTCCCATGGAGATACCAAGGCTGTCTATATAAAATCCTTGTATAGCAAATCCTTAAGTTGAGCCTCCAGTTCATTCAATTTGTCTAGAGCTATCCGATAGTGAGGAATTGATATGGATTTTGTATCCGACATCAAATCTACGCCATGATCTATTTCGCGTACGGGGGGAATTCCAGGTAAGTTATCATGGAAAACTTCCAGAAAATCCTTCATTACGGGGACCGACTCTAGAGAAAGAGCTTCAGATCTAAGGTCCTTGACCCTCACAATATGATAGAGACATCTCTTAGAAATCATCTTACAAGCTTTTAGACATGACATAATTTGACCTCTAGAGATTTAGTTTCCCCCTTCCATTCTAAAATGGGTTCATTAGAAAATTGGAATTTAACTACCCTTTAATGGAAGCGAAACAAACATGTAACCAATCCATACCCAATATGATATCAAAGTCCAACATATCAAGTTCTACCAAATCAACCAATGTAACTCTATTGGACTATAATATGGGACAACTATTATAGACTCTTTTAGCAACTACGGAGTCACCCACAGGGGTAGAAACCGAAAAAGGTTCAACTAAGTCATCGGGGAGCACATCAAACTTCACAGCCACTAAAGGAGTTACAAAAGATAAAATGGCACCGGGATCTAGAAATCCATAAATATTAATTCAAAATTCTTGCAACATACCGGTAACAACATGGGGGGAATTCTCTTGATCACCCCTAGACTTGAGAGTATAGAAGTGGTTCTTTCTTGGAGCATCGGAATTAAGACACTTGCTTGTGGTTGGTTATTCTTTCTTTCTTGAGTCTTGTCCATGGGACAATCTCACCATGTGACCACTCTTTCCACAACCAAAAAATTGTCCATGCCCACTAGACATTTACCCACATGTTTCTTACCACATTTTGCATAATTGGGTTTCTCACTTTGTGAAGCACAACCTTTTCCTCCGTGAGGCTTAGGGTTAGGAACCCTATCCTTGTTAGCCTTGGATGAATTAGAAGGAACTTGGTTGGAGAATCTCTTCTTAAACTTTAGTTTGTCTTGGATTTCAAACTTACCCTTAGAAGCACCTCCATCATAGGGACTTGCCCGCTTGGCATCCATATTTTTTGTCTTAAGACTACTCTCCTCAACTTGTTAAACAAGCACCATCAAACGAGTAAGATCCATCTTTTCATGAAGCATTGCCACGCAATACTCTTCCGCAAGATCAATGGGCACACCCATCACAAAACGGTTCATTTCATCTCTAGGATTAAATACCAAAGAAAAAGCATACTTAAAAAAATTGATGAATTTTAAAGAGTATTCTTGCACACTCATACATCCTTAACGAAGGTTGATGAACTCTTCTACTTTTGCCTTTCCTTTCTCCCTTGGGAATAACCTATCAAGAAATTGCCTCCTCAAGGATTCCCAACTTATGGAACTGTCTCTCAAAGGCCTATTGCTAATTCTATTGCAGCCTTGTACCAAATTTGAGCCATCGTCCTGAGTGGTATGGGCTAGCTCACTTCTGTTTGAACTCACACCCATTGTATACAATATTTTATAAACATCACCTGGAAAGTCTTGAGAATATTCATTTACCTTAGACCCAAAGAACATTGGAGGGTTCATCCTAGTGAAGTCTCTAAAATGTGAAGCTATGGTACTAGAATTTTGATTCACATAGGGTGCAACTTTTCGATTTGCTTGGTCCATCATACATTTATCTTGAGTATTCATGACTTGAGTCAAGTTTAGGAAAGTCTCCTTTATATCCCCATCCTTTAACCGGAGCTTGGTCACCTAGAGGAACTTGCTCTTGAGGAGAAGCTTGGTTGTCTTGGGGAAGAACTCCTGCATTTGCAATCTCCTCTTTAACCCTTCTTGTGCTTCCCTTTTAGTAGTCATATATATCCACAAGAAAAGTATTAGAAGAAAAGGACACATAAAGTTAAGACTCTTGAGGCACAATTTAAGAATACCAAAAGAAATGAGAATTCATTAGATCACATACCTCTCATCATCGGCATATTGCCTAATGAAAAATAGTTGCGGAAATTAAAACTTTTACAAAACATACCATAGTCTTCTAAACAAACTTTTCAGTATAAAGTCATACCGCGAAATACTAAGTTTCAAACTCCATCAAACTCAGATATGAAGCAATACTTGTGGGACACGGACTCATAAACAATACTATATAGAAATAACTTTAGTCTATGAATACTTCAATAAGAAACATAAAATAAATCTATGCCCTCAAATCAAAGGAGACATAACTTTGACTTCTCGTGATGATGCAAGATTTAAGTCTTGATTCCCAATGCTCCTCAACATACTAAAAACTATATCGAAGATAAAAGCAGGATTAGTACACCACATTTATAAGTATGACATAATGCATTGAAAATAATTGATGAAAATGGACATTTATTCGAAATATGCATTTTAATTAAAAATTCAATTAAATCATAAAGAACAACATTTAACAAACTTAGACCCCTAATATACATTAAACAATTACAGATTTTTGAGCCAACTTAACAGTGAGCTTCGACCCACTGTACAGTGAAGGAATCACTGTATAGAAAGTAAGTTCTCTTCATCTTGAAGATTCTAAGCATGTAGTCTTCTCACTAAAAGGTATCCCTAAGGACTCACTAAGCACACATAAAGATAGATCCGCCCATACAACCTCCCAAGCATACCTAAATGACCTCAAGTAATACTTATAATAAGAAACCATACACAACTTAGAAGAACACTTTCAAAAATTATCAGCATATAGATAATATGACATTCATACAAAAGTTTTCAAAAAGAATACTTAAGTAAATCAAGAATTTGACCTCTCAAGACTACCTAATAATCCTTAAGACTTTCTAAGTTTAGATCATGTCCACATAATCAACCAATTTCCCTAACTAGCTTCATCTTAAGACCATCCTTACCCGGTAACAGACTATATGTGACCATTCCGAGCCCCACCCTTCACAACTGAATAGAAAACCTTTAAGTACTCTAGATAAGTACTTATTCATTTAGCATAACTTCTTAATTAACTCATTACTTGCGCTAGTTCATTTAGGATACATGAAACACCATGAAGGACATTCAGGTAATGAGTCTGGAACAAACCTAGGAAACTCCCAATAAAACACTTCAAAGTCATGTCGCACGTCTAGATATGTGTACTATACCACCACCTAGACTTCTATAGAAACTTATCTAATGCCTAATAGGTATTCCATATGATCGGAATAGGAAAATAACCGACATAGACCATGACAGAAAGACATGGAAATAGAAGTTCTAACCCTTACTCGATGAGGGTGTTTCTACTTGCAAATGGTAGAACTTAAACACATCCCACTGAGAGACATGGCTTAAGAATATGACGGAATGCTTTGTAATTAGTCCTCATTCTTTCCTGAACTATTCCCTTAC